>LPNX010679254.1:1124-41323 GCA_001517045.1 Pseudotsuga menziesii
GCCAACCTCTTTATACATTTATATATGTATGTGTGAGATCTGAGAAATTGAATCGAAATCATCACTACCCAATATTCACTTTTACATTGAAAACGATAAACGCANAGACATTTTAAACATGAAAATTATAAAAACATACATTTACCAAATTTTAAAACAAATTTTATAAATTTATAAAATAAAAAAAAAATTAAATTCCATTTAAATTGAAAAACAATTATTTAAACTGTTACCTCTTGGCTCCGACTCCATCCTGACGAGGTTGGGTTGCTTTGGGGTGCTTGGGTTGCTTCGGGGTGCCAATCCTTACGCCATTGTTCTATCGTTTCTCGGTCGAGCTTCCACAGTGAAATTTTGCCAAAAAAACGGCCGCGGCCCCCACGGCCTCTTTTTATAATTTTTTCGACACAAGCACCTCGGTCGAGGTACGTACCTCGACCGAGGGTTAAGAAATACCTCGGTCGAGGGCTGAACAAAACCTCGGTCGAGGTTTTAACAAGCCCTCGACCGAGGTGCGTTTTTCTGTTTTTGCCGAAATGCGCTTGCCAAAAAGTGTTACCCACGTCCGCGGATTCACCCCTATTTCCTCTAACATCCATATTCATAATCCAAATATATACCTATGAGATGCCATGTATGATTTTTCAAGGCATCCTTCCTATCCCTGGATGCTTAGAAGATTTAGTTAGGGCCTAAGGCCATGGTTTCCTCTCCTGAACATGTCCATGGCCTTGAGATGCATACCTAGTGCTCAACAAATGATGATGGCATGCATATCCCCATTAAGATTCAAAGGATTCACTTTCAACATCATGTGTGGTGGTTGGAGGCATCAATTTTGGCCCTAAATTTTTAACAACTTCCTTTAAGGCCTAAGGACCAAGTGTTTCCCTCCACCCATTTCATCATGTGTGTTTGTTCGAGGTGTTTTTCTTTTCCCTATATGTCTATAGGATTCCTTAAGGTCCTAATGACTAGGTTTCCTCCCTCAACGATGTCTACGGATATGTTTCTAGTGCTAAGAGAATTCTAATGCACTGCATATTCTCTCTTAGATACAAAATATCACAAATGGAGGTCCTATGTGCAGGTTCGATGCCTTGTTCATGGACCTCAAGCCTTAAAAACTACCTTTAGGGCATAAGTCTTGAGTTTCCTTCACCAAGCATGGTCAAGGGACTATGACCCATACTTAGTTCTTAAAGCCTCCTAATGGCGTCCATATTACAACACAAAGAAAAATTATGCTCAATAACGCGTGCATGTTTTGCTTATCTAAAATGCGTGCACGTTTTGTTTCTCCAAAATGTGTGTGTGTTTTGCTTCTCTATAACACATGCACGTTTTGCTTCTCCATAACACATACGGGGTTTGTAACTATAAAATGCGTGCACATTTTGTAACTATAAAAGGTGTGTGCATTTTGTAACTATAAAATGTGTGCACGTTTTTCTTAGCCTAACCTACGTGTCATATGACATGTCAGGCTCGAGCTTAACCAAACCAAGCATTACATAATGCGAGCACGTTGTGTTTTTATGTATCATGAGCATGTTTCCTAAAAGTAGGATTGCATCTAAAAGGTCCCTCATCTTCTTGCACACACCCCTTTCTGAAAATTATTCTTATGATACTGAGGCTTTAGCAGGGTTGGATGAGAAGAGTGCTTTGACTTGTCGAAGTCGGCTGATGACTTCTTGTCGAATGTTTGACCTGTTGGCTTATTCGTGAAATGTGATTTTCCTTTTTGTTTAGCTTCAAGCTTGCTGGCGTAATGAAATGCATCCACAAGCGTACTGACAGTCAGAAACTCCATCTCTTGCTGAATGTATGGGGATAACCCGTTGGCACACTTCCAGACAAGCAATTTTTCTTCTTTTTGAACGCCAAGTCTAGCTATTAATCAATAGAATTTGTCTGTGTAACTCTGCACGGAATTCCCTTTCCACTGCCTTAAATGCTACCACTTCTTATACTATTGTTCAAGATACTTGGGTGGGTAGAACTCCTTTCGAGCGTACTCGATAAATTTTACCCATGTGTCTATGAGGTCGCCTTCTTTTTCCATCTTTGTCGATAAATTTTCCAACCAGCAGTGTATAGAGGTTGACATCTTCAAGGATGCAATGGTGATCTTTTCTATTTCGGAGAGTTGATTCACAAAGTAGTAAGATTCCAATTGTTGAACCCAAATGTCGACGGATTCCGCGTCCATATTGCCTTCAAAATTCGGTATGTCCAGATTCATTTTCACTTTGAAGGGACTGATTTTATCGGAGTGGGGTCTCGTCAAGGATTCTCTGGATGTTGAAGTGAATCGCATGAGAATCTCATTGAACTAGGTAAACATTTCGATTCGCTGATGAGCCAGTGCTTTTTATATGAGTTGCTCTACCTCATCAGTTGCATGTCTAGTGTCTGCTTCTTCGGCCATCTTTTCTGAAGTCGAAGATAGTGTCTACTTTTGTTGTCGAGTTTGCGAGTGTGTTTGAATAGGCATAAGTTAAATAACTTCGATGGAAGGGCTTATGTAACTTAAGCTATGAACAAAATCAAGCTCTGATACCAATGATCCAAGTCATGCCTAGGTGCATGCTGGGGACAACAGTTTGAATGAATGAGTCGAGTATTGTTATGGAGGAAGCTTAAAAGAATAATGTAAAGCAAGAAACACACTATATAGACATAAAGTATGCACACGAACAATATGCAAGAATTCAAACCAATTTCTATTGATTGCTTCATACAATAGTATACATGTTTATATAGAATGTTGAGACGCTTGGGTGACTACATGTTATGTTTAGTTACAAAAGAAGTTATAATGGTTCAGAATTTCAACCGTCGCAGACAACCGAAAGATAGAGAGAAACTCTGTCAATGTTCGACAGTCGTCGGTGTCGACAATGTATGTAGAGATGTTGTATGTCGAGCGCAAAACTAGTCGAGGTTGTCAAAGTCGGTTGCGTCGAGGTTTAGGCTTGTTGAAGCAGATACTAAACCTGTCAAAGCATTCGAAGTAGTCGAAGTGCTAAACTTTGTCGATGTTCGACAGCATGCCAACTGTTGAATGGATCAAAATGAGTATTCAAGTGATTTTTTATTTCATTATATGTTCATCCAAGCAGTCCTCTGCCTCTTCCTACTGTCAATGACAACCTATTGTATATACACAGACAATATATCAAGTGATCTACCCTTAAGAGTTCTATATTTTAGTCCTCCACCTCTTCCTACTCTCAGTGACAACCTATTGTATATACATATACACTTCTACCCTTGAGAGTCCTAAATTTTAGTTTTTTTTGTAAAGACTTAATAATGATCAATTTTGAATATCATCTTAATAATTGAAAAAGAATCATGATTGCTTTTATATCATAGAAAACAATACTAATGAGTCACGTCATCATGTCAACAAACCTATGGTTGAGGAAGCGATGAACGAATCTACGCTTAGAACATTATACAAACCACAAACCCATATGCCTATGGTTTCAATACACATTTTAGTTTTTAAAAAAAATTAAAAACATATTTCCATGCTTTATATATAAGTGAACATAATTTAATCCTACTCTTAAGGACCCTATAAGGACCACAAGCCCATATACATGAGGCTTTAATACACACCTTACATGAAGAAATTTGAGAAATTCTATTCCATATGATATATATGGATATTGTTGTTCTACTACAATAATATGGAATCACATATTCTTGTTG
The DNA here is from genome assembly GCA_001517045.1 of Pseudotsuga menziesii. Taxonomy (NCBI): domain Eukaryota; kingdom Viridiplantae; phylum Streptophyta; class Pinopsida; order Pinales; family Pinaceae; genus Pseudotsuga; species Pseudotsuga menziesii. The sequence goes on from LPNX010679254.1 coordinate 4,851, forward strand.
TTATACTACATTAAAGTAAATGTGAATTATTGCTCACTGTGATGATTATTAAATCTTCCCTTGTGTAACATAGTCGATCATGTGCTTTTCATCACATTGCCACATCACCTTTTTTTCTAATAATTATTACCTATTTTACTAGAGAAAGATCAATCTTTGTATAACATAGTCAAGAGGTTGACACTATATCATGTGCTTTTCATCACATTGCTACAACACTTTTTTAAGAATGTCTCCAAAGTTTTAGGTGGACGCTAAGTATCCAAGTGTTAATTCACCCAAAGGTATGACCCACGATGAATTATTGACTAAATGAGTGGCATAAAAAATGTTTATAAACTTTCGTAAACTTTATAAATGACTTCTTTTGTGAACGGCATAAATTAATAATAAAGAATAACAATGTTCGTTGAGTCAGGAAATGCCCCCACAGAGCATAGCATCAAAGCTGTGATAAAATCAACAAAACAAAGAAAATGGCCACTATCTCACTGTGAAATTGCCCCATTAGTGAATGGCATAACATCAACCTCATTAAATTAATAATAAAAAATAACAATGTTGGTTGAGTCAGGAAATGCCCCGACAGAGCATCGCATCAAACCTGTGATAAAATCAACAAAACAGAGAAAATGGCCACTATCTCACTGTGAAATTGCCCCATTAGCGAATGGCATCACATCAACCTCATTAACCTGTCGTCCAAAGCCAATTCTGCATGGTCGGCAAGCCTTATTTACTGGACAGACTCGTCTTTAAGGCGAGCCTGTCAATTGTCAGATGCTTCCATATGATCATGTGTCATCCATTAGCATCAGTGATTCGTTATAATCCCAACTGCAATTGGATTGCTTGCTGGTTGGCGTATCGGGTCCTCAATGGTATAGGCCATCTTTCCTTGGGGAATTTCCCCGATCTAAAGGCGTATTATTCACTGATTGAATAGACTGAGAATTTATCAGTTTAATTCCATTCCGGCAAGGTATAAAGCATTCGATTCTGACAGGCAATCTATAAATCATTTGGTTCATTTGGCATCAGTGATTCGTTATAATCCCAATTGCAATTGGATTGCTTGCTGGTTGGCGTATCGGGTCCTCAATGGTATAGGCCATCTTTCCTTGGGGAATTTCACCGATCTAAAGGCGTATTATTCATTGATTGAACCGACTGAGAATTTATCAGTTTAATTCCATTCCGGCAAGGTATAAAGCATTCGATTCTGACAGGCAATCTATGCAGAAAGTCATGACTGGCGACCCACCATGAAGAAAAAAAATTATGAAAGCACCCGTTCGACATGATCTTGATCTTGATCCGTTCTTCAAAGCAAATGAGTAGAAAACTAGATATATGGACAAAGTTTTACTGCATAATCTCAAGATCAATCTGTCCTCAGTCAAAAGTACAGTAGATCACTAGATATAAGAGTTGTCTACATACATGGGCAAAGTTTCACACAATGGTCTCAATATCAATCCGGGTCCTCAGTCAAAAGTACAAGTACAGCAAACAAATAGATATAGACAAAGTTTTAGAGCAGGATCTCAAAATTAATTTGTTTTTAACTTGTACAGCGGAATTTTTAAAATGACATGTCTCAAGAATCATAAAAAATATGGCATGTTTCAACAGTGATAAAAATATAATTATAGATAAAAATTACAAGATGTTAAATATTTTTTATTTGAGATTTTGGGTGGACTACCATTTATGTGTTTTCATCTATTGACTAAGATGAGACAAGTGTACTGTTGAGATTGATTCTATGGCAGTAGTTCAAAATTTGAAATAAACAATTATAATTTTTCATCTACTTACAAAGATGAGACAAGTGTACTCTTGAGATTGATTTTATGGCAGTCATTTAAAATTCGAAATAAACAATTACTAGCACACCCACATATTCGAAATAAACAATTACTAGCACACCCACATAGTTTGTGGTTGGATCACATCGATAGGGATCAAATGATTGAGAGATAGTTATGGAATGGAAGGCACATTGAAAATATTTTCTATTCCTCATATTCTTCTAGTTAAACAGGTTCAATTGTGAGTTATCCATGCCAAGCTACATGTTATGATAGACATTCTTATCAACTATTATTTATTTTTATATTCTTTTCATTTTGATCTCACATTCTTCTAGTTATATGCCATGAAGTGTTGGTTATCCATCCATCAGCTATGAGTTATCCATGCATTGCTACAAGTTATCTATTCACTTCATTTTTTATAATTATTTATTTCAAATTTTGAACCACTGCCAGGATATTACACTTGTCTCAAAAATAACTGGTGGCTATCTAAGGAATGGATAACTCGTAGCAATGCGAACCTGTGACCTCCTTAGAGAAAACACATGCTCTTAACCATTAGGCCCACTCATGCTGTATAACCAACTGTTCATGGCAGATAACTAGAGGATTGTTAGATAAAAAGAAAAAGAATATAAAAAATAACTGATAGTTGATAAATGAATAACAGAAAAATTGTTGGTGATAACATCAGTCCATAACTATCTCTCAACCATTTGATCCCTATCAACTTGATTCAGCCATAAACTATGTGGTCACTTATATTTAATGCATAGCAACCACTAAATTATGAAAAGAATCATAAAAAATGAATGGTTAAACGTTTGAGTCAACCTCACTTATTGACTTTGCTTCGTCATTATTGGAGGCAGGAAGTAGAGGATGACTCAGAAGCTTTTTCTCATTTTAAAAGGAAAATTATTTGGGTTCACACACCTCTTGGTATCATTAAGATGGGAGTGTGAGTAGTGATTATGTTGTTCTAGTCTGCAGAGTTGCCAAACGTCTTCGCGGTTTGCCAATTCGGGAGCCAAGACTGATTTGTTCACCTATTGTCTTCTGCTTGCTCCTCTCAATGTCTCTAATTTTAGAGGAGAAAGATGTGGAAGCTGGTGAAAGTAGATCTGAAAATGAGCTACCAAAATTATGCAACAATGGGCCAGGTGAAATCCTCCTCTGTGATATGAAGATGGCTGAAGAAAATGGAGGCTCAGCTGGTATGGAGGACGAGGATGCAGGAGGAGAAAGAGGGTTTATGAATATCAAAACGTATATGTCCAGTGATCAGGATTCTCGTGTACTTGATAAGCATGGAAATGGAGAGGGAGATGAGCAGGTATGACATGATTATTATTTTTGGTTCTATGTTTAAGTATAATGTTTTTCTGGGGGATTATGCAGGTTTGAGCTCATAGAAAAGTCAGTTGTCAGTTTTTTTTTGGACTAATAGATTTAAGATTATTTAAATTTATTTTGAAAGAATTATAAGCTCATAGAAAAGTCAGTTGTCAGTGTCTTTTGGACTTATAGATTTAAGCTTATTTAAATTTATTTTGAAAGAATTATAAGTTATGTAGATTAAGTGAAACAATTGAATACTGTAAATTATAATAAGAAACCACGGAAAACACGCAACTTACACACAATTAAATACTGTTAATCGCAATAAGAGAATGCAGAAATCACCACTTACAAACAATTAAGTACTACAAATTGCAATAAAAGAATACAGAGAATACATAACCTACAAACAATTTACTGTATATTGCAATAAGAGATCACTGAGAATAGATAACATACAAACAATTTACTTTATATTGCAATAAGAGAATACATAACTCACAATTAAATACTGTTAATCGCAATAAGAGATTGCAGAAATCGCAACTTACAAACAATTAAGTACTACAAATTGCAATAAAAGAATACAGAGAATACATAACCTACAAACAATTTACTGTATATTGCAATAAGAGATCACTGAGAATAGATAACATACAAACAATTTACTTTATATTGCAATAAGAGAATACATAACTCACAAACAATTTACTGTATATTGCAATAAGAGATCACAGAGAATAGATAACTTGCAAACAATTTACTGTATATTGCAATAAGGGATTTCAAAGAACACATAACTTACAAAAAATTGAGTATTGTAAATTGCAATAAGAGATTGCAGAAAACTGAACTGAACTAAGTACCATGAATGTAACTTTACAAATACAAATACTTAATTCTCAATGAATGTTTGTAATATGAATAAATTAAATAAAAAAGATTATAATATTTAAATATATCATATTATTGTTTTGAAAAAATTAGGTAGTTTGGTAATTTTTTTTGTTGCTCATATCTTTAAATATAGGTTTTTTTTAGAGATAACTAGCTGTTAAGAAAATACATCAAAAAATATAACCATGTTAAGGGTAGGTGTAAACTAAAAGTACAACAAATACATTAAAATGTTTGGGTTACTAAAATATAAAGTACAGATTTTGGAATTTTGTTTTAAAAAATGACAAAATTAATCATGACTTAATTGTAAATAGAGGTCACAAGTTCAAATCACCTCGTTTTACCGGTGCCCGTGCTTTTGGACCATGTGGGTGCGCCTAGGGGTATAGTGATAGCCAGTTTGAACCGTATGGATGCACCTAAAGGTATAGTGGTAGCAAGATTGGATCCGTAAAACTTGTATCACTCAAGTACCAAATAATTTATAAAGAAGCAAACTCCCTCGTAAAATAAACTCTTAACCAATCAAAATCAGTTTTAAATCTTACTCAAACAATTCTAAAATGAAAATACATTAAGTACATTAAAAACTGTTTCCTATCAAGTACTTGTAGCATACACATTTTTGTTATTTTATTTGAATGGTTGATATATCAACCATTGCGTTTGTAGATTCATGGCATTACATTTATTAATAGTAGACTACAGAGACCCAAAACAACCATCGAGAATGCAAAAAGTTATAACTAGCGAGAGGCATCAGTTTGGATACTAACACCAGGCATGCCAAATGTTTCATTTCAGGAGGGCAGTCAGAGCACATGGAATCAGGTTGTTTTGGCGTATCAAACTCTGGGAGTGGTGTTTGGAGGTTTGGCAACGTCTCCTCTCTACGTGTATCCATCCATGAACTTGAAATTGCCGGACGAGGAGGATTATTTGGGGATCCTCAGTCTCATGCTTTGGACTCTCTCACTGATTGGGGTGGTCAAATATGTCTGCTTAGCGCTCCGTGCAGATGACCGTGGCGAAGGTATGGAAATCAAATATTTTCTCTTAGATTTTGTTATCGGTGTGACCATAATTAATTACTCAAAACTGGTCATTAGTTGCTACACCAACCACATAACGTTTAGTGTGTGCATTTTCCAAAAGTCCTTACTGTAACGGTTTTGATCTGTCTAAAAGGGCGCCAGCAAAACCCTCGTAGAATTTGCACAACCTAGAAAAGAAAATACTCATTTTCATAAACCCATTCCTAATTATCTCAAACTCTCAATTTACTAGTAAAAAATAATTCATTGTCATACATTTTCATTGAGTAACTTGTTCATGGCACTTAACTTGTAACCTATTGGTGTTCACTAGCCACAAGTTAGGTGGTTGTTCTAGTTTAAAATTTTTGGTAGACTACTGTCTATGTTTTTTAATGATCGTGAAATCATATTCAAACAGGTCAGTTTGGAATTTTCGCTATAACTTTTGTTCTAGGGCGTTTTAGACCGTGAAACTCGGATATAGAGATGAAGAATAAATCTTCAAGTACCATGGTCTAAGTTTCACACATTGGTTCGCTACCTTTATAGAGATATGACCTCGCAAAGTTAGAGTTTTTGAATGATCCTGAAATCATCTTCAAACAAGTTAGTATGGAATTTTCACTATAACTTTTGTTCTAGGATGTTTCAACTACTAAAAATTGGAGGGGATGAAGAACAGATATTTAAGAACCTGTGGTCAAAATTTTAGATATGATTTCGCTATAATTTAGGAGATATGCTCTCTGGAAGTAAGGGTTTCTGAATAGTATAAAGCATATTTGAAATATTATGTAGCATGTCTGAGGCAGGTTTTGAGGCAAATTTGTAGAAGATTATGGAGTAGATCTGAGACATGATAAGAGGAGAATTTATAGCAAATTATGAAGCAAGTCAGAGGTAGATTATGAAGCAAACCATAGGAAAATTGTGAAACATATCAAAGGTAGATTATGAAGCAAACCAAAGGAAAATTATGAAACATATCAAAGGTAGATTATGAAGAAGATCAAAGGCAGATTATGGAGCAAATTTGAGGCTAATTGTAAAGCAAATATAAGATAGGTTATGAAGAAGATTTGGATAAGAGTGTGGAGCATATCTTACGCAAGATATGAGGCGGATATGAAGAATATTATGAAGTAGATCTAAGGTAGGTTATGAAGCTTATTTAAAGCTAATTATGAGGTAATATTTGAGGTGATTGTGTCAACATTATTGTACTTGATTCTTCAATAGGTTGGTGCCTACATATTGTTGAGTGGGTGCTCACTTGAGTACATTGGTGTCTCCAATAGGTTGGTGCCTACATATTGTTGATTTGGTGCTATGTTTAGGAGATTGGCATCTCCAGTATGTTGGTGCCTACAAACTTTGAAATAGTAAATTGGTGCCTACATGAATTTATAAAGATAATTTATTTTGTGGTTTCCTCACGAAAGGGCTTCCATGTTAAATTATGTGCACTGTGATTTGAGTTTATGTGTAATTATTGTTTCAAAGTAAATGAATGATTGATGAATGCTTAAAGTAAGAAAAAGTATCTTATATTGATTCACCCCCCTCTAAGTATAAGCATAAGTCCAACAATTGGTAGCATATCCAAAAAGTCACAAGTTCAAGTCTTCCATGTTGGTGTCGAGTACCTCAGTCGTTCTTGATGGGGAGATTTTCGAATTGGTGTTCGACACCTCCTTCAAGACTCATGACATGGTTTAACAACCTTCAATGGATCCATTAACTCTAGTGATTGTATCAAAAACTAACAAGTCAGTCTTTTGGTTTAACAACAATCGTGGGTTAATGCAAGCATCACTTATGTTTCTAATTTGGTTTGCCTAGTGTTGTGGATACCATAATCCCCGGTATGAAAATTGTAAGGAACAAATATTTTCTTCTTTTCTTTCAAAAGTGTAGTGTCACTCTATGCAATATGTGTTAAGAACAGTAGCATTAAAAGTGTAGTCGTGGAAGGATGTCCATAATTGTCACACTCTTTGAAGCATGGACCATAGATGGGATGTTTATATCCTGAAAAATAGTTGTATTCCAAGACAACCAAACTACACGACTCGTGATAAGTGGAAGAGCTCTATAATCATGAAATATAGTATTATTAGTCCATAAATAAAAATCTTCAGTCAAATTTTCTACCCTCCAAATGAACTGAACTCCATAGTACTTAGCAGCAAATTTCCACATGGAAATCATATAAGGACAATAAATAAAGAGATAATATATTGTTTTAGAAGTTGCATGTCAAAGAGAGCATATGTTGGGTCCAATACCCAAGAAAGAAATAAGTCTATCCTAGACATGAATTTTACCACTCAGGTCCAACCAAAAAAACAGTTTTGACTTTAGTGGACAATTCAATTTCCAAATAGTGTGATGTCAACATGAAGGCTCTAGATGATATTCCTCTTCTCTAGCCACTAAATTTCCCAAACGAGGCATAAAAGATCATCCACATTCATTCTCAGTGCAAATAAGGGAGTCTCCCTTTATCATTGAGATGGGCAATGACATGATATAGATCCTTGATATAATTACTATAGATGTTAACATGCTCCCCTTCAAATACCAAATCTTCAACAGTTAGCCACTTATGTCTGAAAAGAGAGGAGTTATGTAGGTATTTAACTTGATAAAGAAACAGGATACCCTTGTCTCTCAAATGATTAATCATTTCCATAGGTAAACTATAAATAGCATAGCAACCAACCCAAGGATCATGTTCAACTCTTATATTCTTACCATTACCTATTTCATATGCCAACAAATCACCAATTGTATCATAAGCCTTTATCATAGCCTTCCAGATGATAGAAACATTCCTAGTTATGATCCACTATTCCATATACAGGGGGTGAATGTATTTATGATGGATGACCTTGAACCAAAGTCCATCCCCATTAATCAATCTCTAAATTCCTTTAGTTTCTAGTTGTCTAGCAAAATTGGGATATTATTTAATACCCCATCCCCCTAGCTCTTTTGGGGGAGATAATTTACTCCAAGCTTTCCAAGGATAGACACTACGATTCTCTCCGCCTCTCCATAGGAAATTAAAACATAATTTCCAGATAGATTCCATTGTACCTACGGGGATATAGGAAATAGATACCTAATAAGTAGGAATAGCTTCAAGAACATAATTCATCATAACAAGTCTTCCACTTCTAGACAACCATTTGTTACACCACAAATTAAGTCTTCATTCAATCTTGTTGACCATCCAAGCTAGGTCTTTCTTTACATAATCATTAGCCTTAATGATGAAACCTAGATATTTGAGGCCATTATTTAAATCCATCAAAGTGAAGTTGAACTGAGAAAACATCCAGTCCATAGTCACATTGTCATAATTCATAAAAGATATTGAATATTTTGCAGCATTACATACGATGCTTGTGGCTTTAGAAAAGAGAGACAATATAGATTTGGTCTTGGATATATCCCTCCTATATCCATCAATGAATAGTAGAATATCATCAACAAAAAGAAGATGAGTAATAATCAGAGGAAATTTGGGGTCTAAAATGGGCCTTATAAGAAAAAGTGCCACAATAAATTTTGTGAGTTGGAATTCAAGAACCAATAGAATTTCAATAAAATGAGTCAACCATAATGGTTGAATTGATATATTTGTCATAAAAGAAAACTACTTTTTTTGTTCGTATTTTCAACATATCTCCCTGTGTTTTTACTCAAATTTTAGGCGGGAGAGCTCGTTGGATGCGGCATTTAATTCCGCATCCAACGGGTACCCACACTGCATAATTTTGACGGATCCCGCTACCCCAAAAACAAGAAATTCATGAAAAAACGTGATGATGTATGTCGAAAATACGAACAAAAAAAGTAGTTTTTTTCATTCTTCCTCCAAAATTAATAACTATTATTTTATTATTTTAACTATTATTTTATCATTTTCCTTAGGAGGCCCATTTTAGACCTAAAATTTCCTCTAATCTGAGACATTACCTCCAATCAAAATACATTTTAACCCTCCATGATCCTTGGCATGAAGAATAACTCTACTTAGTCCTCTACTACCATAATGAATAATAAAGGAGCTAATGCATATCCTTATCTTAGCCCTCTCTCGAGTCTAAAGAATGAGGAAGCAGATCCATTGATTAGAACAACAAAAGTCATTGATTGAACACTATACATCATCCAATTGATAATTAAAAGATTAAATCCAACTTGAACCAGAAGAATCCAAAGATAAATCCAATCAACCCGATCATAAGCATTGGATAAATCAACTTTGATAACAGCAGTAGGAAGTTTCTTTGTCTACACCGAGTGAACTGCCTCTTGAGCAATCCCTTTAGCATCAAGGATTTGTCTTTTCTCTAAAAAGGAAAATTGTTCAGTTGACACTGCCTTCTGTAAAAATCCCCTAATTTTGTTAGAAATAATCTTGGTAGACAATTTATAAATGCAATTACATAAAGAAATAGGTTTGTAGAGATCCAAGGAAGATGGATTATGAATCTTTGGAATCAGGACTATAAAAGTAGCATTAAAAGCATTAAGGATTCTTCCTTTTTGTTAGGATTAATTATAATCTCCCCTTGACCACCATAGTATAAATGTCATTTCCTAGCTTAAGAGTATGTTGACACTTCATCAGTGCTATGGGGAAGTCATCTAGGGCCCACCTACCACTTGATGCGCCAGTTTACATGAGTTTGGGAGCTCCGAAGACCAATATCCATAATTTAGGAACCCACACTGAGTCATGGGAGACCCACCATCAGTTCACCCTATTCTGCATTGAGTTATGATCCGATGGGCATCAGTTAGTTCATCTTTAGTTAGCCTCATCACACTTTGCATTATTTAAGGAGGTTAGGCACCTTTTCTCACCTACCTTAGTCAGCTAACTGATTGTGAATTGATTCAATTGTCTGAAATTGCAATAGTGAGTCCTTAGTGGTGATTTTCCCATAGTTAATGATCTCTAAAGTTAGTCCAAGTCATGGAATTCGAATCACACCTAGGGGATTAGAATTTCCTTATTTGTATCTTGGATGTATTACATACCAATTAATGGTTATGATATTAATGTTATGTTTTCAAATCTGTGTCTCTTTCCAATTTAGTTTAACCATGATTGTTTGATCATTGTACATTGAATTTCTTCTTCCTCCTTCAATCTTCTTTAATAGTGAGGTTCAATCTAGCATGAATATCCTTAAGCTTTTCTCAATTAAACAAGGTATAGAGCAAGTAATCATGCCAAATTCAATCCTTGGAAACTTCCATTGGTGCACAAGAAGCAATTGGGTCCCACATAATTCCTCGTATATATGCCTTGCTCCCTCTAGATTTATCCATAGAATTCTAGCCATGTGTGAAGCACCCTGATAATGTGCACATGTCGAAGTAGAAAGTGATTGAATTGGTTTTCCTTTGAATTGAAGTGCTTTTGCAGGTAAATTGAACAATTCAAAATAATTGTGTTGCCCCTGAAGTTGAAAGATGGAGAATTCGATAGCCTTGGAACCTAGGATCCTCACACCCTTCAACTATATTGATTGGAGGGATGATATGAAAATTGTGTTGCAAAACAAAGGTCTATACAGGATCATTGTGGGAAAGGAAGTTGAACCCAAGTATCCTTTAGAGAAGTTGAAGTATCTAAACAAATTGGATGAAGCATTTGGTTTCATGTGCATTCATATCTCCAGGGAGTTACTCTTCCACCTTGATGGATTAAAAATTCCAATAGAAGTATGGCATAATCTCAAATCATTGCTTGGAAAGCAGGATGAGCTCAGAGTTCATATTCTGGAGAATGAGTTGATTTCTCTTCAACCCATCAATTTCAATATATTCCAACAATTCTTCACCAAGTTCAAATCCTTGGTCATGCAGTGCAAGCAGTGTGGGATTGACAAGAAGGATGAGAAATTGGTGCTCTCTATTTTGAGCAAACTTGGCCCGGAATTCTTAGTGTTTGTATCCACCTTTAACTCCGGGAGACTAACAACTCCAAATTGGAAAATGTCATCTCTTGATGCATTCATAGAATATCTTATTCAGGAACAAGATAAGCTGATACATATGGGAGCCCTTAGAGCCTCCAAAAATCAAGCTCTCTTGGATGGGGAGACAAAGAATGTGCAAGCAAAGGGGAAGTAGAAAGGAAAGAATAACAGGAACATTGAATTCAAACCAAAGGAGGAATTTGATCCATAAGATGGAGCCTTGATATCTAAGAAGGAAAAACATAAGAGGTTTGGCAAGGGAAAGTGAGCCTCCTAGTGTAAGAAAAGAAAGCATATAGAGAAAGGTTGCATGAAGAAAACCATTGATCAGATGTCAAGACTCCTTGAACAACATAATATTTCCCTCCCTGAAGGCATAAGGAAGGTTTATTATGGAGGAAATACTGAAGATCATGAGAGATGCCATGCACTGAAGGTTGTATTTTTAAAATCTCAAGCCTTCCTCGTTGATTCAAGTGCCTCCAACCATATGGTTTCCTCCAAATAATCATTCTCTTCATTAAATATTACTGATGGTCCAAGTATTCACATGGGACTAGATGACATTCAAATCCAAGTTGAAGGGAAGGGTACAATAAAATTAGAGCATGGAATGTTCAAAAATGTCTTATATGTGCCCTCTTTAGTAGCAAATCTATTTTATGTTTATCAGATTACTCATACAGGCTCAACAAAGCGAGTTGTATTTGAACCTAACTAAGTGGAGATCTTAGATATCTCTACTGGGAAGTTGATAATGAAATGTGTTGCAAACAATGCCTCCAACAAATATGAGTTCTTACATTTTTTTACCATACTCATCTATCTAGTGCAATCTCTATAGCCATTTAAAAGGGAAGGTAAATTCATTCTACCTAAACCATTTGCATATGATGATGTTTGTATTGATGTTTCAGATTTAGAATCCAAATAAGAGGACCAAGTTGAATCAGATCTTGGTAATGAATATGAAGTTCAAACAAATCCATATCCAAATCCAGTCCCTACTCCCAATCCTAGACCTAAATGGGATCAAAAAGTCATTGAGGTTGTTGGGAACATGGTTGGAGATTCATCTGAAAAAAGGAGAACCAAATCTCACTTTCAATATGAGAACCTTGTGCTGTGTGATCATGCAACTCCACTTCTCCCAAAGAGGTTATAAACTCCTAGAGAGATGCTACATGATGGTGAGGTCTAATCAACAGTTCTGCAAAGTGTCTTTCCATTGCTCACTAAGACAAGTAGCCATGGATAAGGAATATGAGACATTGGATCATGTCTCTCTTCTTCCAAAAAGAAGAGACAAAAGTAACTTTATACATAGTAAATTGGAAGAATAAATTTACATGGAAAAGCCTAAGGAGTACACTGATTATTCTCTCTTGACATGCAAGCTAAGGAATCCATTGTATGGACTCAAGTAAGGCCCTAGGGCATGGAATCCCAAGTTTAGCTCTTCAATACTGTCACAGAGGTTTGAAGATGCAAATTTGGTTGCAAAAGCAACAACATTTCTTCTCCTATCTGGCATCATATTGGAAGAAGGTGGAGAGTTTCACAGGCATTGTACCATGGAACTAGTGCACACAAGGACCGTCACACTGCATTACTGCTCTACAAAGGTGAATACTACAGAAAATTTTCACAAATTTTTTAATTCAGGAGAAATTAATCTCTTGGTGTGAAAGATTGATCCAACTCCCTACTGTTAATTTTTTAGGGAGGGGGGGGGTTCCATGTGGTTTTTCCCATTTCCTCGGTTTATTGAGAAGTTACTTTTTGCGTTAAATTGTATGGGTGACCTTTGGTCTTAGTTTCCATGGCCCAAGTTGTCCAATTTTGGATTTTTTTTTTGGGGGGGGGGGGGTTAGGATTAATATAATCCTCCCTTGACCACCATAGTCTAAATGTCATTTCCTAGTTTAGGAGTATGTTTCTGCGTCATTAGTTCCATGGCGAAGTCATATGGGGACCACCTACCACCTGACGCACCAGTTTGCATGATTTTGGGAGCTCCAGAGACCATCCATATAATTTAGGAACCCACACTGAGTCATGGGAGTCCCACCATTAGTTCACCCTAGTATGTGTTGAGTTATGCTTCGATTGGAATTAGTTAGTTCATCTTCAGTTAGCCTAGCACCACTTTTCATGATTCAAGGAGGTTAGGTGCCTTTGATCACCTACCTTGGTTAGTTAACTGATTGTGAACTGATTCAATTGTCCGGAGTTACACTAGTGAGTATCTAGTGGTGATTTTCCCATAGTTAGCGATCTCTGGGTTCAGTCTAAGTCATGGAATTCGACTCACACCTAGTGGATTCAAATTTCTATTTGTATAATGGATGTATTACATACCAATTAATGATTATGAGATTAATGTTATGCTGTCAAATTTGTGTCTCTTGTCGGTTTAATTTCACCATGATTGCTTGATCATTGTACACCGAATTTCTTCTTCCTCCTTCAATATTCGTTCATAGTGAGGTTCACTCCATCCTGAAGATACTGAAGCTTTGCTAAATTAAACACTTTCACCCTAGATTCACCAATCACAACAAGAATATCTTCTTGAAATAAATCCATAAATCCAAAAAAAATCCATTGGGAAACGATCAATTTGGGACTTTCATCAATATTTATGTCTCGGATGGCCTCATTGAGCTCCTCAAGAGTAACAGGTACATTCATTGAAAAATTATGCTCTTCGTTAACAAAGGATGGATAATGGAAAAGAGTGTTCAACATAGCAACAATGGAGGATCCATCATTACCTTTACAAAAATGTTTAAAGTGATTGACTCTAACAAAAGACAAATATTTAAAACCAATTATTTGATTACCCCATGAGTACTCAAGGTTCCACAAAGAATTCGTATTGATTCTATTCCTATAGAATTAGTGGAAGTAATTAGAATTATTATCACCTTGATTGATCCAAATGTATCTACTTTTTAATATGATAGCATCTTCCTTCTCTAATAGTATTTTCCTTCTATTAGATTCAAGCTCTCAAATCTCTCTTCTCTGATCAAAAGATATAAAACCCTCAGGATATTGTTCATGAAAAGATTGCAATAGATATTCAATTCTTTTCAGGTATGATTCCTGAACCTTCATGTGCTCATCTTCACAAGTCATAGTCATATATTTAATAAGTTTAAATTTGTTAAGAAATTGAATAGTAGCGAAAGAATTTTGATTTTGATCATAATGCCTCCATATACTTTTAACTATTTTAACATAATCCACATCTTTAAGCCATTGATCATTAAACTTAAAAGGGCATAAGGGATTTTGTTGATCAACTTGGAGTTCTATGAAAATAGGGAAGTGATATGAATCTTCCCTTTCCCAACCCATAGTTTGACAATAGGAATCCCATGTAAAATACCATCATTAATCAAAAACCCGTCAAGCCTCTTAAGCATCATGTTATCACTACATATCATATTCCTCCACGTAGGGAGCATGACCACTAGAGGTTGATCAAAAATATTAATCTCTTTAATTTTATTCACAAAGAAATCTACCAAAGGATTAGAGTGATTATTGAACCCCCATGTTTACATTTCACCCAACGAGAAGTATAGAACTCCTTCAAGGATGACTCTATCAGCACATTTGTGACCTAGCCCAAAACGTTCTCCCGGAAAATATGTCTACGGAAATTAGGACCATAAATATTGATCAAGGTAAAGGTCCATCCAAATTCTTTGGAGAAAAATACATTCTCCAATCTATACAAAATGGACCATTTATTTAGACATAGAATAGAGCTCTTCTACCACCCAGTAATAAAACCTCTACATCGCTCGATGGAATCTGTATAGGAAAAATACCATCCAGAAAGAAGACGATTCAACTCAGGAATAATATGGTCTCCCATCGTTAAAGTTTCTTTATTCAAAAAAATATGAGGATGATGGGTCCCCACCAATATTTTGAGGGCCAATGTTTTGGAAGGTTTCCCTATCCATCTAATGTTCAAGGACATAATACATTAAATCACCACTAAATTGGGAATTCTAGCTCTATCTTTCCCATTAGTAAATTTGTTTTCATGCTCTTATATTCATAGTCGTATTCTCCCTAGATGATTCCATGGTATATTTATGACCGTGAATTCTGGTGGATAATGGAAATGGATCTAAAAAATTCCATCTCCTAGACTCAGGGCTCAAATCTGCAAAATAGCTTTGCAACAAGTGTATACTCTTAACAGGAGAAGAGAGAGGTGTTCAGGGATCCTATTTGAACCTTGTGAATATCAAGGGAAATGTCCCAAACAACCTTCCATAACTCTATGAATCCTAGTATGAGTCTAAAATAGTAAATTCAGACTCAATAACTGCAAAAATCCTTGGGTATTGCTTTCCATTGAAAATGGAGAATCCCATCCTTTATAATCCTTCACATCTAAAACCAAAGGGGGTCGATAAAGATACAGAGGATATTCCAATAGTGGGGGAATATCTAGAGGATTTGTAGGTTCCTTTCAATCAAATCTATGTCGTTCTTGAAAGAATAGGGATTTTAAAGGAGTAATGTCATAGAGCTTTATCTAGTCATGTTAAAAATGGGGAGGAAATAAGGTGAAATTCAATAAGGACGAGGATAATGAAGGTGAGGATATCCTTAAAAATAGTCTTGGAAGAGAAATATCCTCTGGGAAGAGGGATAAAACACCAGCTAGGTCATGGGAAGGGGAAAAATAGAGACTTCAACCATAGAAGTGAAAGATATTCACCTGTCAGAGAAACCCTAGAGAAAATAGTTCCTGCCTTCCCCAGAGAATGGATACGTACTTGGTTATTTGGAAGGAAACATGGGGATTTAGGTCCTTGACATAATCTTGAAAATCTTGGTGAATACATAAGGAGGGAGAAATTTCAAACTTACCCATGTTACCAAGACTCCCTTGTAACTCATCGGGAAGGTCTTCCATGAAATATCCAGCTCCTTAAATGTCCTCAATGGAAAAGACATCACATCGATCCTCATCCTTCCATACCTATAAGATAGTCTCCATCGAATGATCAAAAGAAACCAATCCACTCCCTTTCCATGAGAAAGAGTTATATCATCTCCTCCCAAACTCCAAGTTGATTTAGGTTTCCATATGGATTTTGTCAATGAAAGAGGGCATTGTTTAAGAAAATGGCCATAGAGATGGCAGTTATTACATCTAAAAGGATGCCAATATAGTCCAGACCCTGAGTGTGAGAGAATTCCCCTTTCATAATCTTCATTGTCTCCAAAATACCCTCCCTTAGTTCTAGTTCAATGAGGATTTTATCCAAGTACATAATACCAGTGTTGATGAAAGACATATTAGTCGATAAGAATACTCCTAGTGAATCCCCAATTTTCTTGAATATGTCCTTAGTCCACAAATACAATGGGATCCTAAGAATATTTACCCAAGTCGAGTGAATATAAGACCTCTAACGCCTTGCATAGAAGGTGGGAATCCAACATCGAAGGCTCATAACTACAAAATCCTTCTTCCAAATTATCTCGTTAAAAATCTTGGTTGCATCCTCAGCGAGTTCAGAAAAATGTCCCACCATCCTTTAGCTAGGGATATGCTATGAAAAGCATACCCTAGATATTTCATCCAAGTTTCCAACACCCACCTTCTGAAGGAGGTGAAGGAAAAATTGCTTTCCCTAAACAGCCCTACCAGTGCATATTCAAATATTAAGAAGACCTCATACATGTCAACATCATCCCCAAGGGAAAGACTAAGGGTGGTGGATTTACGCTTTATGCAATTTGACTTAAGTTTGGACAGAAATCTATTAGTAGTCCCTAAATATATTTATGTATGAGGACTTTCTTGTAGGCTCAAAAGACCACCTCCACCCTTGTGTAATATATCTACATTCCCTTCTAGGCTATGAATCAACCTCGATGTTTCCTTCTGAGGAATATAGCTCAATTACACTAATCTCTAATAACAAGGGTATTTTCTAGAAAAAGCATCACATATGACTTCTCTACAATCTTTTAAAAATTTACTCCCATTAGAATTGCAAGGGACGTCACCTTGAAGTTGTTCAAAAGAAGGACTAGATCCTAGTTAAGGATTGGGGTTTGTAAGGGTTAGACATAGGTTATCAAGTTCTTCATTCTAGAAAGGGGAAGGGTTAGATGTGCCTTATTTTCGGTCCTTCTTCTTCCTCATTTCCAAATCCCTATAAATAAATTCCAAGTGGAAATTTGGACACCTTAGGCTAAGTGCCAACTACATAACACATCTGTTGGAAGTCCTGACCAAGAGTTCAAGAACCTCATAGGTGTGGCCCCTTATGAGAGTAGATGATCCTAGAAACTTTGCATAATAAAACCAAGTTCCATGGAAAAGTGATGGTTTATGCAAAGAATAGAACAAAAGAGGAAATAAACTAAACTTACTACAAAAACACTTTTTATGCATGGTTGGTAATGGGCTTGGAGATCTTTACTCCATGTTTGTTGATAAAACCTGTATCTACAAAAACCTAATTTCATTTATCTTCAAACCTCCCAAGTTGCAGATACACCCAGTTACCCACCTGTTGAGGCCTGGAAATTCGCAGGTGACAACAGCAAAGGATTCTCCCCAGTCAACATTACCAACTAGCCCGTGACTGTTTGGTGTAGGGAATCCATCCAGTTTGAAGTCTGGCTACCGTAGGTCAAGTAACAAAAATAAAAGGGTTTACCGGTTGCGGCCCGGTCCACCATATATATTTTTGTATTTTTTATTTTAAGTATGATATGCAAATGCCTATTTAACATGCAAATTTGATAAAGAATGCAAGGAGTATTCACAATGTGATACGCAAGTTCTTACCTCTCATCTTAAACTCTCAAGCATCTAAATCACACACACAGCAAGAAAATAAATCTAACTACCTACCTATCCCCAGGGAGCAAGATTGTAACTTATTAATGAGTAATGTATCTTGTGCATGCATTATAAAGAGAAATTACATATAGCTGATACTTCTTCTAAAAACACATGAACAATTAAATATATTTAAACAACCAGATAGCCAATTGCTTACGAACAGTATTCATTACTCATGGTGGTAATTTTCATAAAATAAACCAGAAATCATTCAAACAAGAGCATAGGTCCTAAGAGTCAGAACGATCTCACAGTTAGTGGACAAAAGCTGAAAAACGAAATAGTTCCTCTTCAACAAATCCATAGCATAACATTTGAACATCCCACCAAACTTTCTCCAACAGGCAAACTGTAATTCTTTATTGCAAAAGGAAATAGTTTTTCTTACAATATATCTTCACTAATCTAACTAGGAAAAAGTCCTTGTAAACTCTAACTTTCCTATATTTAAACCTAATCAGCCAAACCCTTGGGCTACCCCAAACTGTGTGACCTTTGGGCTCCCCAAAACCGTCTAATATCACCATTTTGTCTTTTCCATGAGTACTCATGATTCACTTCATGCATTACATTTTCATATTTCAACTTATGAATACTTAACAAAACGGGATCCGTTCGGTAACTGACAGATCTTTCTAAGCCTGGGCTTTTGTCACCATCGATTCTGCCTTATCTTTTGTTTGTCCTCCTTGAGATCCCGTTGATTTCAGTACGAACTCTGTCTAACGCTTCCCAACCAACCTTCTGCTGCTTTGCCTCCCAGCGATGCCTTCTCGCAGTAATAATCTGAAAAAGTCTCTTGAGTCCGTCTGCAATTAAATGACATTTATCATTAATTAAGACTACATCTTTTCAATCAAACTACATCAAAAAATTGACTAGTCATCAAAATAGGCCCTGTACTACGCTCTCGTCATGAAAACCTTAACAAGCACCACAACCACTACCGCCCACACTGGGGTTTTAAAAAAAAACTGACAAACCGACGGGAAGAGAAAAACTTATCGACAGCTTAAAGTATTAAAACATCGGCCGGGTAGTCTCACTCATAGCCGCATCAGCGGGTCTCAAATAGACAACGGGCTCCGTGAGATCGTTAAGTTCATCGGAGTCGGAAGAGCTAAAACCCAAACTCTGGGCGGAAAAGTTCCTAGTCGACGAGCAGAAAGACATCAACGTCGAAAAAATAGTGCATTACACAGCCGCAAGGGCGGAGGAAGAAAAGACTGTCTACCCCCTGGTCCAAAACATCATGGTGAAAACTAGACAAAGCGTCGGCGGGCGGTGCAGTTATATGGCGGATACCTAGTTCGCTTGGGAGCCGCAAGGGTGGAAAATAAACAAACTACAGCTTCTGATCATATAAACAAGTCAAACGATACGACGCGACATCGGAGAAGTCAAGATCCTCAGAATAATCATCGTTCAGTTTCCGCAACGGAGGCTCCCTAAGGAAACATGGCTCTGATACGTTGTTTAAATGGCCTTCGAAACAGTGGCTAGCATGAAAAATAAGCTTTTGAGAACAGAGCAAAAAATCACAGCTCAAAGGGAAAAAACCAAACTCTAAATTCCGCAACCCACAGCAGTTTCAAACATAAGCAATTTTCCGAAAGCATGAAGAGAGTTGTCCTAAAAATAGTCCAAAATTATAGCAAAACAAAAAAGAGTTCATGGATCCAAACGATTCTAGGCAATGCTAAAAATTAACAAAGGGGGTCCAAAAATTTGAAAATTTGGGGAAACAGTTGCAACTGCAACAATTGGTGACTACCTGATGAACCTAGATCTCTGGATAATTATTTCTTGAGTAATAGACTGTTTAACAACAAACGAACCTGTTGTATTCCTCCAGATATCTATATTTCTCAAATGGAAAATATATGGACTTTTAATCATTGATGATAGTCCGATTTAGGAGAGTGGAAACCAGGATTTTCAAGTCAAGATAACTCTTTTGAGGCCAGGAAGATGAATTTCATTTGTTACCTCTGTCTTCAGGTAGCTTCCAGCTTGGACACCACAGGATTGTAGCATATGGTAAACAGAAATATTCATTTGTTCCTCATTCCCATGCCATTTTGCACCTTTTGTGTTTTTGAACTTTTGTCCTTTTCATATGAGTCCTCCTATATGCCTTTCTTTCTGAATTTTGATTCAGGCTCCTCTATCCATAATGTCGTTTTGTGTGAGAGATGTATTCAATTTTCAGCTCATGGATGGAGAGGAACTTTTGGCAATTTAGTACTTATATGGTTCTATATTTTGCTTTGAGACATAATGCTCTCATTGGATCTTTTGAGTCTTATCTGCCTTTTGGCATTCAATTCTTAGCATGGAATCATTTATATATAATATAATGTTTACCCTTCCTTTCCATGGGCCCTTTGCTGTCACTCCCTAGGACATTTTAAAATGTGAGATGGATGGAGCCTCAAAATAGTATTCCAGACCTTTTAATTCTGGTTTATTTTACAAGGATTAAGCAGGACTTCAATGTGTTCATAGCCATTCAGGAAAACTACTAAAATAGAAGAAATTATTTTAGGTAAACAATAATACAGTCTTACACCCAATAATTTTAATCATCCCAGAATTATGATGTTCTCCATGCAACCACGAGTTGCCTCCTTTATTGAAATCAATCACAATTCAACTAAAACAAAACAGAACTACATAAATCAAAGTAAATAACCAAGTCAAATTATTTATATACAAGATAAAAGACCAAAACAAAACTCAGGAAAAACAAGGTTTGAGAACTATACCATTTACTGGTAAGTTCTCCTCCCACCCCTATAAATCTTGCAATTTATATGTCGAGGGGCCAAGCTTGGCCGCAATCTGGAAAGGTCCTACCCATAACTGTTGAAATTTTGTGTGTTTGCCTTTCTCATCATGGGGATGATCCAACTTGAGAACCAAGTCCCCCACCTCAAATTCTTTTGTACCAGCCTTGTGTTTATCAAACCATCTCTTCACTATTTCCTGTTGTTGTTTAAAACGCTCTCTGGCCTTGCCTCTAGACTCTTCTGCCTTCAAAATATTGTGTATCCTTATTTGCAAAACTTCATTATTTGATCCTTTGGATTCTTGGGCGATTATGGAAGAGGGTAGCATGATGTTTGGGGGTAGAATGGCCTCTTTTCCATAGACAAGGGTATACGGGGACACACCTAAAGCAGTCTTGGGGGTGACCCTATCGGCCCACAAAGCATTTGGTAATGCTGAGTGCCAGCTCCTCTGATTTTCTATCACCGTATTTTTTAAGATCCTAATCAGATTCTTGTTCGTAGATTCATCCAACCCATTTCCCTGAGGATAGTAATTTGCAGAGTAATGTAGTTTAATTCCATTTTCATGAGCGAATGCAGTTAATTTAATAGACGAAAAATAAGTAGCATTATCAAAAACTAAAGAAATTGGAACTCCAAACTGTTGATGTAATTGTAACTTTGGAATGTATTCACTTGTATTTCTTATCTATTGCAACCCGATTTTTATTCCGAGATGTATTTGAGTCATGTCATGCCCCGATGTTCCGATCAGGAAGTTTCTATAATGAGAAAGTCATGTCAAGTCATTGTGGGTAACCCTCCTATTGGTAAAGGGTTAAAGTCCCCATAGTTGTGGGGCCCTTGGGTTATTAGACTATCCTAGTGAAGTTGACCCTAGGTGATTCATTGTAAGTCGGGGCAATAGTTCCCACCATTGTGTTACCCTCCTATTGGTCGGAGGAGGCAAAGTCCCCACAAGTGGTGGGGCACTAGGGTTATTAGACACTCCTAGAGATGTCAGCTCTAGTAAGTAATTGTTAAGTGAGGCCGACATGTTGGAGTGGACTTTAAGTGAGCGGAAGAATATAAATAGAGAGTGAGAGCCTCTCTATTTATCACTTGCAACAATCACACACACTCATTGGGGCGCATGAGTGAGAGAGGAGAAGCTCTCTCAGTATAAGAGAGAGAGGTTGCTGCTATCGGGAGATCATCTTGCTGTTTTTCAGTTTTACTGTTTTGGTGTTGATTCTATCTCTGAGGAAGTTGCAGGGTTTTCTCCTTTATCATTTCCTCGAGGAAAACTCTTTGTGTCTCTTTTCTCTTGTGATGTGCTTATGTTTTATTGTTGTGCTTGTTATTCTCTCAGCGAAAAGATCCTAAGATCATAATGCTAGCTTATATGATGAAAAACTAACATGGTATTAGAGCTAACCTGAGAAGAAGAAATTGTGCAGCTACAGAAGCTAGGGCTTCTTATTTTTTGTGTCTCTCTCCACAATCCATCGGCAAAATTATGCTAGGATGACTCTCCATTGAAGGGTGCATCTTTTTGTCGAAGCGGAATTCGATTCCGAGCATTTTTCAGTTTTCGATGTGGAAATTAGGGATTTCTATAGAAGAGGAATTTTTGAGTGAGACCAGCATAGGATTTTTCTCCTCATCAAAACCGAATTTTAAAGACCTGGATCAAGAAATTTGGTTGGGTGAAACTCCGGGAAAGTCAAACCCTAGTTTGACCCCGAGCTAGGAAAAACCCTAAATACTAAAACTGATAAGTTTTGGTACATTCGCTATATTCCGAGTTTGGTGAAGTATCAAAAGAGAAATATTGTAGGGGCCAAAGATGAAATCCTGATGAACACTGTTTCCAAACATCAGCCTCAGATTCGCTATATTCTGGGAGATATGATCCCTCCAAGTTAGGGTTCTAGCCTCTTTCAGAATTCATCCTTAAACAGGACACCTGGGGAGAATTGCAATATCTTGGGCTACAGAGGTCCCAATGGAATTCCTAAAGATGTTCAAAAAAGGGCACAGACTATACTTTCAGTGGTTCGAATATCAGACTCAGAAGATGAACCAGTGACATGTGGCATGCCGTACAACTTCGTTGTTCTGAATAGTCCTGTAACAGGTCACCTTGGGAAAAGGGTCATAAATCCAAAATGGTGAAACCAATTCTGATGAAACATATAGTGTTTTATTAGGGACATGCGAGGTTACCTCAGTGAGAAATTTTAGACATAGAGGAGTAGTAATTTCATAGATATCACAGAAACAGTAACAGGAATTTCTGCAGAAGAAATTGGAAAATTAGGGCTTCTTGTTCCAGGAGATTCCCTCCACTGTTTTCAGAAAAGGAGTGCATTGGAAAACTCCATTTGAAGAGATCTATATGTCTATCCAATCATATCTAAAAGATTCCAAGTTTTGAAAATTAGGGTTTTTGTGACAAACCCTAGATCAGCCAGCTCCGGAACGAGGACAGACACCTTAAATCGGTAAGATCTAATCCTTTGCTATTTTCATTTGAGGTTCTCATTTAAAATTGATCTATCACATCAACTTGATGATAAGCTTAGTGAAGTGGAAAACTTTCAAGCATAGAAGTATTTGATCTCTCTGAAGAAAATGGATTGGACACCTACATGAGTATAGAGGTTCCAGTTTCAGAGGGAGATGAGGCTAGAAGCCTTTCACAAGAAGAACTTGGTCAAGGCCAAGAAGATCATGGTTGATTCAGTCATGGATCAACTTGTACCACAAGTGTCTTCCCTAAAGACACCGATGAGGTTTGATTCCTTGACCAAGATATTTGAAGGGAAGAACATATATCAAAAGATGACCTTAAGAAACCAGTTGAAGAATGTGAAGATCCAAAATGCAGAGACCATGCAATCATAAGGGTCTCTCAAATCAAAGAACAACTTGAAGCGGTAAAAAGAAGAAGTGAATAATGCAGAAGTGGTGATAGCCACCTTGAATGGTCTCCCAGGATCATGGGATTCATTAATGCAAGGAATGTGTGCCTGAAGGAAGTGATTACTTTCAGCAGACTTTGGGAAGAAGAAGAAGCTTGACTCATAAGAAAAGAAGAGAAGATGGAAGGAACTAAAGATCAAGCTCTCACCTTCCAAAGAAGATACCTCAAGCGATGAGGAATATGAAGATCTCAACTCTTGAAGAAATTCTTATCCACCTTAGCATTTGGATAAGAAACGATGCTATTATGAATGAAGAAGACGATGAAGTTGAAGGCTCAAGGAGTCTACCCACGAAACAAATAAATATAAGTATTCAATTGTCGTTTCATGATATTGTTTTGTTATGCATTTGTTTATATTTAGTTAAAGTATTATGCATGATAGAATGTTTGCATTAATGACAGTATACTACTAATATGCATGTGATAGGTAAGTAGCTCATGGTGCTATACAACTCTCCATTGCTACTTATCTAGAATGAAACCTCTTTGCTGACATATTGGATTAGTGCACAATCTCAATGTTGTCCTGGTAGAGATGGAAGGCATCTAGAAAGTTTCAGTGAGATATGGATGAATGTTGTATTGGATAAAGTAGTTGCATGATCATATATTTATGCATAAGAATTTGCCAGTATGAATTATCCCTAATGAAATGTTTCTAACCATACAAATGCATTTGACTTGTAGGAAATATCGCATACATAATCGCCTACAAGCAAAGAAGAATGAAGACTTGTTCCGAAGAACAAGTGACGACATTTCAAAATGAACAATAATATGACGAGTGCAGTGACATCATTGATGCAGAACCTTCTAGCCACCAAGAAGAAAGGGAAGACTAGTTCAAGAAGAATTATGTCAGGGTGCAGTATCGAGACCTGAAGAGAAGTTTATAGTTCCATCATGCAGTAGATGGAAACATTGTGGGATACAAAGCAAGATTCGTAGCACGAGGCTTCTCACGAAAAGAAGGCCTAGACTACGAAGAGACATTTGTAGCCAGTAAGAGTTTAAATACATACATGATGAGCCTAATGAAGATCTTAACCTTTGCTACAAGGTTGAAGATGTAAGTCTATACACTAGATGGTCACATAGAATATTAGTAGCATAGGAAGCTACTTATCACTCCGGTACATAATGTTTTCAGTGCATGGAGCATAGAAGACAGAGGGAGTATGATGCTCCGCTTCAGAGGGAATGACTACAGAATATCTTGAGGATCGACATGGTACAATAGGATGGGAATATTACTGATGAATCTAGGCTTTACTGAGAATAAAGTGGATTCCAACCTTTGCTTCAAGGTTGAAGGCGGAAGACCAGTGATGCTCCTGTTATGTGTCGATGCACTATTTTCTAGGAATGGAGGTGTGGACAAGGGAAGTATGCAGTAGAGATCCTGAATAGGTTCAGGATGATGGACTGCATGACCACACCTATGGCATCGAACATGAAGCTATTGAGTAATACTTCATCAGAGACGGTTGATGCTACAATGTGTCGTCAGACGATTGGTTCCCTGATATACCTGACGAACACGAGACCAGATATCTGCTTTGTTGTGAACAAATTGAGACATGTTCACCTGATGGTCGCAAATCATGCAGGGGTATAGTTGATTATGGGTTGAAGTATGATGCTAATCAAAAGATTAACCTGGAGG
This sequence comes from Pseudotsuga menziesii, assembly GCA_001517045.1. Lineage (NCBI taxonomy): Eukaryota > Viridiplantae > Streptophyta > Pinopsida > Pinales > Pinaceae > Pseudotsuga > Pseudotsuga menziesii. The sequence goes on from LPNX010679254.1 coordinate 30,287, forward strand.
GTTATGTTGATTCATATTGGGCAGGAAATGCCATCGATAAGAAGAGCACTTCAGGATGTTGCTTCAGTATGGGATCAGGTGTGATCTCTTGGTTTAGCAGGAAGCAATCCTGTGTGGCACTGAGTACAGTTGAAGCAGAGTATGTCGCAGCTTGTTCAGCTAGTTGTGAGGCAGTATGGCTATGGAAGCTACTGTCTGATATATTTGATCTCCAGTTGGATGCTACTTGTACACATTGTGACAACCAGAGTTGCGTGAAGTTGTCAGAGAATCTAGTGTCCCATGACAAGTCGAAGCATATCAAGATCAAGTATCATTATATCAAGGATATTGTGCAGAGAGGAGCAGTGAAGCTCCAGTATGTTGCGACGGATGAACATATAGCCGATGTATTGATGAAGCCATTGGCTAGGCTGAAGTTCGAGTACTTCAGAGAGAAGCTTGGTGTTCTCCAGATCGAGGTTCCCTTCAAGAGAAAGTGATGAGACCCATAGCCATTCTGACATGGTGAGAGGATTGGTTCCTTCCATGGTCAGATGTAAGGGCTGAGCCATTCTGTCATGGTGAGAGGATTGGTTCCTTCCATGTCAGATATGAGTGCTGAGATCCATAGCCATTCTAATGAGTAGGTCAGATATAAGGTCTGAGCCATTCTGTCATGGTGATAGGGTTGCTCCCTTTCATGTCAATGAGAGTGCTGGCCATTCTGTCGAGTAGGATAGATGTAAGGGCAATTGCCATTCTAGGAATGGAGGCACCTGGTCAGTTACCAAGAACACTCAGTGTAGGACTGAGTAGCCATTATGATGTGATAGAGGGATGTGTTCCCACTTGATCAGATGTAAGGGCTGAACCATTCTGTCATGGCTAAAGGATTAAGTTCCTTCCATGTCAAATGTGAGTGTTGACCATTCTAACGAGTAGGTTGGATATAAGTGCAACTGCCATTCTGAGAATGGAGGCACCTGGTCAGTTACTAGGTAGCTCAATCGAGGACTAGGGGCCATTCTGATATGATTGTTGGGATGTGTTCCCTCATGATCAGATGTGAGTGCAATCCCTTCCATCACTGTGAGCAGGATGTGTGCCCACCTGAATGGATGTAAGTGCAAATCCTTTCTGGAGTGACTAAGGGATGTGTTCCCACGTGCTCAGATGTAAGTGCAGAGCCTTTCTGGAGTGACTGAGGGATGTGTTCCCATGTGCTCAGATGTAAGTGCAGAGCCTTTCTGGAGTGACTGAGGGATGTGTTCCCACGTGCTCAGATGTAAGTGCAGAGCCTTTCTAGAGAGACAAAGGGATGTGTTCCCAAGTGCTCAGATGTAAGTGCAGGAGCCTTTCTGGAGCGACTAAGGGATGTGTTCCCACGTGCTCAGATGTAAGTACAGAGCCTTTCTAGAGAGACAAAGGGATGTGTTCCCACGTGCTCAGATGTAAGTGCAGGATCCTTTCTGGAGCGACTAAGGGATGTGTTCCCACGTGCTCAGATGTAAGTGCAGAGCCTTTCTGGAGCGACTGAGGGATGTCTTCCCACGTGCTCAGATATAAGTGTTGGGCCTTTTTGATGAGTAGGTCAGATATAAGTGTTGGGCGAAGACCTACATGGAGGCTAGGCCTACAACCAGCATGAAAAAGGGCTGGCTCTGTAGAACTTCCTGTGACGAGAAGAATCATGAGATAGCACCAGGGATGATCCAGATCCAGTGATGATTGAGATCCAGTTATGATAGCCAGTGATGATCTAGATCGAGTGATGATCGAGATCCAATGATGATGATCCAGTAGTGATGATCAAGATCCAGTGATGATCCAGATCCAGTCCAGTGATGTTGATCCAGATCCAAATCTAGATCGAGCGATGATCCAGATCCAGTCCAATGATGACGATCCAGATTGAGTGATGATCCAGATCCAGTGATGTTCCAGATCGAGTATGATCTAGTGATGATCTTCCAAATCGAGTATGATCTAGTGACAATATTCTAGATCGAGTATGATCCAGTGACGATGTTCCAGATCGAGTATGATCCAGTGACGATGATCTAGATCGAGTGATGATTCAAATGCAAATGAAGATGACTTACAAATGAAGATGACTTGAAGATGAAAAAGACTTGACGATGACCAGATGATACAAGGAAGAAGACTTGTGCTGATAAATTGTGTCAAGAGAATACCTTGCTAGTTAAGAGGGAGTGTTGATGTAATTGTAACTTCAGAATGTATTCACTTGTATTTCTTATCTATTGTAACCCGATGTTTATTCCGGGATGTATTTGAGTCATGTCATGCCCCGATGTTCCGATTGAGAAGTTTCTATAATGAGAAAGTCATGTCAAGTCATTGTGGGTAACCCTCCTATTGGTAAAGGGTTAAAGTCCCCACAGTTGTGGGGCCCTTGGGGTATTAGACTATCCTAGTGAAGTCTACCCTAGGTGAGTCATTGTAAGTCGAGGCAATAGTCCCCACCATTGTGTTACCCTCCTATTGGTCAGAGGAGGCAAAGTCCCCACAAGTGGTGGGGCACTAGGGTTATTAGACACTCCTAGAGATGTCGGCTCTAGTAAGTAATTGTTAAGTGAGGCCGACATGTTGGAGTGGACTTCAAGAGAACGAAAGAATATAAATAGAGAGTGAGAGCCTCTCTATTTATCACTTGCAACAATCACACTCACTCATTGGGGCGCATGAGTGAGAGAGGAGAAGCTCTCTCAGTATGAGAGAGAGAGGCTACTGCTGTTGGGAGATCATCTTGTTGTTTTCCAGTTTTACTGTTTTGGTGTTGATTCTATCTCTGAGGAAGTTGTGTGGTTTTCTCCTTTATGGTTTCCCCGAGGAAAACTCTTTGTGTCTCTTGTCTCTTGTGATGTGCTTATGTTTTATTGTTTTGCTTTTTATTCTCTCAGTGAAAAGATCCTAAGATCATAATGCTAGCTTATATGATGAAAAACTAACACAAACCTCGTCATAATATGATCTTGCAGGAAATCCATAACTGCATCTTCATTCACTTTACGTAGTGGAATGGATTCAACCCAACGAGTGAAGTAGTCGGTTGCTGTCAAGATATATTTGTGTTGCAGAGAAGAATTTTGCTTTATCTCTCCAATGATGTCTATCCCCCACTGCTCAAAAGGTTCTGTGATCATAACAGGCTTTAATGGTCCTGCCACTTTAACTTGTCTTCCACCGCACCTTTGGCAAACGTCGCACTTTCTGACATGAGCATGTGCATCTTTGAACAGTGTGGGCCAATAGTATCCAGCTCTGAGAATTTTATGAGCTGTAGTATCTCCAGAGAAATGTCCTCCGAAAGGCCCATCATGTAAATCTATCATTACTCTCTTTGCATCTTCTTTCTCCAAGCATCGAAGGAGAACTCCATCATAATTTTTTCTGAATAATATTCCTTCAACAATTTGATAGGATGCTGATTTAAGACGTAATGTTCTTCTTTGCTTAGAATTCCAGTGCTCCGGTAATAATCCCGTCCGAAGGTAATGAATAAGGTCTCGATACCAGGAATCCGGAGTTGTGAAAAGGGGACATACATCCACCATATGTAACTCAACTTCATCTTCCTAGTCTTGCTCTTCATTGTCTTTACTTTCAGCCATCATTCCACACAATCCTTTCCCTTTGACTATAGAAGCTGGCTTGAATTCGAGGTCATATTCCTGCAGAGTTGTTACCCAATTGCCCCTTCTTTCTCCTAACTCCTTCTGTATGAAAAGAGACCTCACAGCTGGGTGTGGGATGATTACCTTGGTCCGATTCTTTAGTATGTAGGGCCTGAATTGTTTCACCGCTTTGAACACTGCATAAGCTTGTTTATCTATAGCCGGGTAATTCAATTTGGCCCCTTGCAGACCAGTTCTCATAAATGATATGGGGAACTCTTCTCCCCCATCTTCCTTATGAGTAAGCACAACTGCTAGTGAATCATAAGATGCAAAAGTATACAAAATAAAATCTTTCTCAAAATCTGGACTTTTGAGGGAGGGTGCGTGTGCAACAACTGTTTTGATTTTGCTAAACGCGTTCTTCTCTACATCACTCCTTTTGAATTGTACACTTTGTTTCACCATCTACTGCAAAGGTCTAACAATTTGCATGAAATATGGCACAAACCTTCGCATGAAGTTTATTATTCCCATAAATGACTACATGCCCTTTTTGTTATGGGGTAAGGGAATTCGTTCGATGGCTTTAATCCTTTCTCGGTCTATGGAGATCCCCTTCTTAGAAACTACGTGACCCAATAACTTACCTTCTATAACAACAAACACGCACTTCTTGGGGTTTAGTGAGATACCATATTTTCTGCAGTGTTCAAAAATCTGCTTTAGATGGAATGTGTGTTCCTCTCTTTTCTTTGAAAAGATTGTGATGTCATCCAGGTATACTACAACACTATGGCCAACCAGACCACGGAAATCTATTTCCATAGCCCTTTGGAAAGCTGCTCCAGCGTTTATGAGTCCAAAAGGCATTCTTCTGTAATCGAAAGTTCCCCACCTGGTTCTAAACGTTGTTTTAAGCCTGTCTTCCTCAGCTATTAATACTTGATTGTAGCCTGAGAATCCATCTAATAAAGAGAACAGTTCAGAACCTGAAACTATTTGCAATATCTGCTCCATAGGTGGGACAAGATAATTATCCTTATCCGAAGCGCGGTTTAAATTTCTGAAATCCACGCATAGCCTGATTTCTGCAGACTTATTTCTTACCAGAACCAGGATTGAAACCCATTCCGAGTGTCTCACCTTGAAGATAATCCTAGCATCTAACAGTTTCTTGAATTCGCTATGGATAAAAGGTTCTAATTTTGGATGCATTTTCCTCAAAGGCTGCTGATACAGCTTGATTCCAGATCTGATGAGAATAACATGTTGGATAATATTGGTGTCATACGTCTTCAGATCTTCATACATCCAAGAAAAAACGTCCTTATATCATTTGAAAAGATTGATAAGCTTATTCCTTTCTTCTGGGGAACAACATTTTCCCAAAATCACGTACTTGGGCTCTGTTTCAGTCCCCAAAATTGATTAACTCGAATTGTACAGACGATCTATGAGTCTTCGCATTCGCTGGTCTTCTAAATTTCTCGTTTAAATCAAACATTCGTTCTAAAGTCCTAACTCCTTTAGGAATGAAGTTATCGAATCTAAATTCGGCTTGATGTTCTTCATCATCAATAATGGCCCCTTTGAAAGTCTCGTCATTTGTCAAGCATTCTATAATCTGTTGATCATCATCGAACACTCGTAGATTGGTGATCATGTCTGGAACTGAAGGCCTGAAAAGTAGTTCAACAAAGCATCGATTATTAGAAGGCACAAGCCTTGCAGCTGAGGTGCCTAACAAGTCAATTGCGGCATTCTTAAGTCTTGGAATCGATACAATGTTAAATGCCTCAAAAATTTTAAGTAAATCCCATACTTCACTTTGATAAGCTTTTAAATGAGGAGAAATGCAATGTATTTGATTTCGGATTTGCTTTACGATTATTTCAGAGTCCCCAAACACCTTCAGATTTTTTACCTTAAATTCAATTGCTTTCCTTATTCCCTGAACTAACACTTCATATTCAGCTGTGTTATTTGTACATTCAAATTATAACCTACATGCAAGAAATGTTTTTTTTTAGGGTCGATTAGGACACAGCTGGCTCCCGACCCTTCTAAAGTTTTAGAACCGTCAAAAAAAAGTGTCCAGAAATCACTAACTACTGTGCGGGGATTTACATCTACTTCTATTGCTAAGTCTACTATTTTACAATCGATTTCATCAGCCTGTGAAAACTGAAGGAGAACAGGCTGAGCATCTGATGTGTCGCTGGCTTCTTTTGCTTGGCAATTTCCTGGTTCTAACTCAATAAAGTAATTTCCCAACACGGAATCCACTGGTTCGTTTTTTTCTTCGAACTGAGTAACATTGTGTTTCATGTGGGGCTCCCTCAAAAGTTTAATTTGATTCGGGCTTCCTTTATACAACAACCACAGATGTGACCAATCCGAGGCAAAATATCCGTTTAGCTTTGCCGACCAGTCTCTGCTCAGAACAAGCCCATAAGCTTCTGGTATGTCAACCACCACAATATCAATAAATTGACACACCTTACCATTTGAAGACAAGCAGACTAGAACATCCTCCATTTCCCCAATTACCTTCACATTCGTTCTATCCAACTGAACAACCCTCCCGGTGGATGGTTTAGGCTGCCCATTTATCTTCTTGCAAACCGACAGCGGCATGATGTTAACTGATGCCCCTGCGTCCAGTCGGCAATTATGCACGTTGTGGTTGAAAATCTCAAAAGGAAGAAGAAAAGGTGGGTTCTTGTTTTTTAGCTTACCTCCTATACTTGCCTCACCAATTTCTTCTTCCTGGGGTTGATTTCCAGTAGGCAGCCTTTCCTCTGACACCTCAAGTGCTTTTAATAGCTTTTCTTTCTGCTGCGTAGACTGCACATTTCAAATAATGAGATTTTCGCCCTTACTTTTTTGATATCTTCCACAATGTCATAGTCCATCTGATGTTCAGTGAGATTCGGTTTAGCATTTTTTATTTTTTCTTCATTGGGTTTAGCAAACATGTTGGTCTGCCTCAAACTTTGACTAGTGATGACAAATCCCGGAATTCTATTAGTTGAGGAATTGTTCTGAAATTTCTTAACATTCTTTTGAAGTCTTTTGATCTTTGGGAGCATAAAATTGTTCTCCTTAAGTAACCCCTGGCTTTTTATCGCTACATTTGTTTCCAGGATGCTCTCGTTCTTCAGATCCTTTTCTTCGATGGCATCAAACAAAGAAACACAGTCCCATAAACACATGGTCTCATCCTCCTGCTTTTCCACTAATGTATTGCCGTCTTTTGCTTCTTCGTCTTTATCTTCTGTTAATTTAGAATCCAACAGTTGATTCATAACCAACGTCTTCGAATTTATCCATTGAGGACAATTCTTTTCAGAATGGGGTTGTTGGTGGAAAGTGCAGAAGTTATCCCTTCCTACCTCCATTAGATTCATAGATGCAGAGCCGTGCGGAGGGGTTTGGGGTTGACTGTTGTCTTCTCTTTTCTTATAATAAGGTTTATAGAACTTGTGGGATTCCTTGTCCTTCTCCAAATCTATTATTTTGTTGGAAAGCTTTTGCATCATATTTAACATTCCCTCAAAATCACATGACTGCTCCTCTTTAGGTTTAGTAAGTAACAAATCTTTTCCCCCAACATTTTTTCTCCTAACCGTTCAGGATAATACTCAATGCTTTCTTTTTCAGCCTCTACCTTCTCTGCTTCTTCATAGGTTTCTACTAACGTAGGTTTGGCCTTCATTTTGGCAAACATGGCCAACTCAGGCCCCAGAGCTGAGGTATAATATTCAATCGGGACCTTGTCTGAGGGTTTGTCAATTTCAAAAAAATTCTTAAGACAGGCCACAAATATTTGGGTAAAACTATGCACCTTCTCTTTTCTTTCCTTCTTTAAAGAGCATAGTCCTTTCATGAGTGCTGCATGCGTCTTTTGGGTTGCATACTTACTTCTAAAAATCCTTTCAAAGGTATCCCAGTCTGGGATAGAGTTTGCAGGCAGACCAAAATACCATGATGCTGCTGCGCTTTTAAGAGTGTGTGGGAACAGTCTACAAACTACATATTCATGCTCCCCAGCTTTTAACCCTTCTATTGCCAAATAAAAACTTTGTAAATGGTCATCAACTAGCATCTTCTCGTTTGGATCAAACTTAGGCAGCATCTTATCAAAGGCTTGAGGCAAGTCGTGTAGTGGAGGTGTTAAGTTCAAAGGCTTCCTGGCTTTCCAAGCAGGTGGAGGGTTAGTTGGGTTGGGTGGTTGATTAGCGTTTATGCCTTCCATGAGTCTGGGAGGAGAGTGAGGTGGTGAATGAACAGGGGTATGCACAGGGGAACCGTAAGGAGTCCTTGGGCCTACTTGATTCAAAGACTGTATAACTTCCTGTAAGGTTGTTTCTACAAGTTCTTCCAAATCTTCAACCAACACTGAGTCTTCCAATACAGGACGATCTTTCCTTTTATATTCTCGTCTGGGCAATTCAGGGATAATCGGTAATCCTCCAATCTTCTTCACGTATGCCCTAGTGTGTCTTCTCAAATTATTAACAACTTCGTTATCCACAAAATACAAATGTTCTCTACCTTTTTCTTCCAGAATTGGATTATGCAACACACTACCTTCTGAACTGTTACCGGTGGAATAATCTCGAGAAAACGGGTTTCCTCGGCCAGCCATGCACTAGCGGCCCTCCCTCTAGCGCTAGAAAACTGTTGAGGCCTAGAAATTCGTAGGCCACAATAGCAAAGGATTCTCCCCAGTCAACGTTCCCAACTAGCCCGTGACTATTTGGTGTAGGGAATCCGTCCGGTTTGCGGTCGGGCGACCGTAGGTCAAGTAACAAAAATAAAAGGGTTTGCCGATTGCGGCCCGGTCCACCGCATATATTTTTGTTTTTTTTTATTTTAAGTATGATATGCAAATGCCTATTTAACATGCAGATTTGATAAAGAATGCAAGGAGTATTCACAATGTGATGCGCAAGTTCTTACCTCTCGTCTTAAACTCTCAAGCATCTAAATCACACACACAGCAAGAAAATAAATCTAACTACCTACCTATCCCCAGGGAGCAAGATTGTAACTTATTAATGAGTAATGTATCTTGTGCATGCATTGTAAAGAGAAATTACAGATAGCTGATACTTCTTCTAAAAACACATGAACAATTAAAGATATTTAAACAACCAGATAGCCAATTGCTTACGAACAGTATTCGTTACTCATGGTGGTAATTTTCATAAAATAAACTAGAAATCATTCAAACAAGAGCATAGGTCCTAAGAGTCAAAACGATCTCACAGTTAGTGGACAAAAGCAGAAAAACGAAATAGTTCCTCTTCAACAAATCCATAGCATAACATTTGAACATCCCACCAAACTTTCTCCAACAGGCAAACTGTAATTCTTTATTGCAAAAGGATAGTTCTTCTTACAATATATCTTCACTAATCTAACTGGGAAAAAGTCCTTGTAAACTCTAACTTTTCTATATTTAAACCAAATTAGCCAAACCCTTGGGCTGCCCCAAACCGTGTGACCTTTAGGCTCCCCAAAACCGTCTAATATCACCATTTTGTCTTTTCTGTGAGTACTCATGATTCACTTCATGCGTTACATTTTCAAATTTCAACTTATGAATACTTAACAAAACGGGATCCGTTCGGTAACTGACGGATCTTTCCAAGCCTGGGCTTTTGTCACCATCGATTCTGCCTTATCTTTCGTTTGTCCTCCTTGAGATCCCATTGATTTCAATATGAACTCTGTCTAACACTGCCCAGCCAGCTTTCTACTGCTTTGCCTCCTAGCTATGCCTTCTTGCAGTAATAATCTGAAAAAGTCTCTTGAGTCCGTCTGGAATTAAACGACATTTATCATTAATTAGGACTACATCTTTTCAATCAAACTACATCAACAAACCGACTAGTCATCAAAAGAGGCCCTATACTGGGCTCTCGTCATGAAAACCTTAACAAGCACTGTTAGCACTCAGAATGTACCCAGGTTGTAAAAGGTATACTCCAAGGTAACAGCAAAACCTACTTTAGAAAGAAACTGGTATTTTCTTCCAGAGAGGGATCTCTCAATAAAGATTTTAACAAGACCAGATATAAAACAACACTTAAAGATTTGTATGTATGGCTGAAACGATCACATAACCATTGGGCATGGAGTCATGTGCATATAAAGAGATCACAAAGATGTATACATAATATTTATCAAAGGCAAGGTAATCACATCATCACAGTCATTCAATTTGATCCAGATGAAATAGAAGAGACGAGGAAACAGCCCATCAATACAGAGCGTCAAAGACGAATTCTATATCAACTTTAGCAGAGAAAATCATAAGATATCTGAAATGATGACTAAAGCATAAACATATGAATTCTAATCATCTAACGCTATATTCCGAATATGAAGAAAGAACAAAATGAAGTGTTACACAGGAAATACGATCACATAAAGAAAGAAGCACAGACTTGTTGAGGCCTGGGAAATCGCAGGCGGCAACAGTAAGGGATTCTCCCCAATCAGCGTTCCCAACTAGATCGCTGACTGTTTGGTATAGGGAATCCGTCCGGTTTGCGGTCCGGCTACCGTAGGTCAAAGTAACAACGAGGGTTTACCGGTTGCGGCCCGGTCCACCGGAATTTGTATTTTGACATAATATATGTAATGCACATGCCTATCTAAACCATGCAGGGTGATAAGGATTCCGGGAACCACACAATGTGCTGCGCAGGTTCTTACCTCTCGTCTTATGTTCGCAACACCTAAATCACATATGCAATTATGAAACAAAGATAACTAACTATCTATCCCCGGGGAGCCAGAAAATCATTATTTGTGAGTAATGTACCACTTTCATGAATGTTAAACAAGATTACAGATAGCTGCTATTTACGATTACAACACATGAATGAGAAGATATTTTAACAACCAGATAGCCAATTGTTATATACAAACACATACATTACTCTAAGTGAAATTTCCATAAATAAAATCAGAAATTATTCAACCAGACATAGGTCATAAAGTTAGAACAATCTCACGATTCACAGACATAAGCTGAAAAACAAAGTAATTCATCTTTCCGCCGTCCATGGTACAACATTTGGAACACTTCACGGTCCTTTCTCCAACAGGCAAACCAAACTCTTTATTGCAAAATGAAGTAGTTCTTCTTACAACAAGTCTTCCAGTCTAACTGGGAAAAAGCCCTTTCTTTGTCTCTCTTCCCTAGTTTTATACAAAAAACAAAAATGCTTGGGTTGCCCAAAGTGACCTTTGGGCTCCCCAACGTTTCAATTTCTCTCAACCCTTTACAAAATATCACATTATACAAAGTTTGACCAGTCCTTCTCATTTGGAGGGGCCCGCTTGGTCTTCCAAAAATTTCCTCCATGCTACTGCCTCCTTGGCGAGTCCTTCAAAC
>LPNX010679256.1:0-43992 GCA_001517045.1 Pseudotsuga menziesii
GGGTTTTTGTGGGTGCCCATGGTTTAAGACCATGGTTTTTGTAAAACTGCGCAGTATAAATAAGCGCTTATGGAAAATGGATAGGTTAGGCTTTTTGATGTGAAGAAAGATAAGGCGAAGTAAGGTTGGTTTTTTTGTAAGGAAAGGACAAGTCCCAGCTGTGTGCGTGGACGACCTCTGCAGCTGTGTGCGCAGAGGGTTTTTGTAAGGAAGAAAGAAAGATCTGCAGCTGTGTGCGCAGAAGCCTACTGCTGTGTGCGCGGCTGTTAAGAGCTGAAGGAATCTGCAGCTGAGTGCGCAGATAAACTGTGGTTTTGAGGAAAGAGGAATAAAACGCAGTTTGTGGACGTAGCCCCTACACTGGGGGTGAACCACGTTATATTTGGTGTTGTGGTTTTGTTGTGTTGTTTCTGTTTCTGTCATTTTCATGCATTAAACTGAATATATCTGATAATATAAGATCTCTGCTAACACTAAGCTTCGCTGTGAATTCCCTGTAGTGGGTTATGCAAGTTGGTTTGTTTATTATGCTGTGAAGTTATATGTGAATGAATGATAGTTAACACGAAGTTGATTAATAATTGTTTAGAAAGGCTAAGGTACAGTAATACCCCTTTCTGCATGCAGAAACCTGATTCTGCGGCACCCCATTGCTGTTTCGGGTGAGACTGCAACCTGCGCGTAGGTTGTTGCCGAAAGGGCCAACACAGTGGGTCTTTTGTTGGTGCGACGTATAAAGCGTTAACCCGGGTCTGCCCATGTGCCCAACAAATTGGTTCCGTTGCCGGTTGAACTCAGTACCTGCTCACGAGGGGTTTACCTTGTACCACAAGGGCTATGTTCTGGAGGCCCTCGGTGAAGGACATCAGTGATTGGTTCGCTGAGACCTGTTTGCAATTCGCGCAGCAAGAAAATACGAACCCGTGTCGAAGCGCAAGTGACTTTTTACAACGGTATGTTTTTTGTGATACTTATGAAATTTTCTTTGGTAGTTTCCACATAGAGTTGCACCAGTGGTTGTCTACGTTAACAGAAAGAAGGACGGACTTTCGAACTCAACGGATTCCTGCGTGGACCCCCACAAGGGTCAACCTTGTGCAAAACGTGAATAACGAGGTATCTCGCGCTGTCGACTTCTGGACGACGCGCACGTTGGAGACCTTTGTGACAGAGTTTGCCATTGATACAAGCACTTCTTTCAGTGAAGCTGAACGACAGTTCTTTAAAGGGCCCCGTGGTAAGTTTTTAAATTCCTTAAGCTTAAAGATTAAAATACTATTGGTTGAAAAGGGCATCTTATTATTTGAGTCAGACTGCTAGTACTAACATATGTTTGCAAGAGAAAATACCTTCGACGCGCAAAGTGGGTTGTCCCAAAGTGAGCAACGGTACAAACGAAATTTTGAATCCTACTCTTCGGGACAGACCACCGCACTTCTCCCTGACAACCCTTCACAATCCGACCCCGAAGGACACCCTCCTGTTACACCCCAGCGTCGCTTTGTTACCCCTAAGGTTCGACCGCAGTGTGTCCGACAACCAAGTCCAAGTATACCGTCCAGAGGTCAACCTAACCCTGTAAACCCCCCCCGTCAACGGCCTGCCCTCCTCCTCAACCTCCCAAACCTAACATGGCCCACCTAGCTGATGATATTAAGCTGCCCATTTTCAAAGGCACGGGATCAGAAGACCCAGAACAGTTCTGGTTTTTGTGTGAGGCCGTCTGGAACGCGAAGAGTATTACCGACCTGGATCTGAGAACTGCACAGCTTATTACTTCCTTTCGCGACCGGGCTCTGACCTGGTTCATGAAATTCTCCAGTACTCAGCACCCCAATTTGGATGAAATCAAAGCCGCCCTCATTAAGGAATTTAAGAAACCGAAATCAGAATCACAGAGCATCACTGAACTCAAAGAGATTCAACAACGGCGCGGAGAATCCGTGTGGGACTTCGACCAGAGATTCAAAGTCTTATTAGACCAAGTAAGCTTTACTATTAGTCCTGCGCAGCACAAGGAATGGTTTATTGCTGCGTTAATGCCGCATATCAGAACGCCGCTCATGCAACAGAAGGTTGCTGACCAGCAAGAGGCTCTGGAAATCACAATGAAGCTAGAAATCGCTCCCGTCGGAGACAATTCTGGTCTTGCTCAAATCCAAGCACAATTGGCAGCAATGGCCCTGGAACTTCGTGACATGAAGAAAGCTAAAACCAGTCGAGAGGAGGTCTGGTGTACGCAATGTCGCTCCGAGGGTCACGATAGGGACCAGTGCCCCATGGTCAGAACTTATCTTACCGCGGGCGCGCCCACCCAAGTCAATGTCGGTGTGATATATTGTGAGATTTGCCGCACTCCTGGCCGGCATCGCCCTGAGCACTGCCCTCTTCTCCAGAGATATGTCCCAGTTCCCAAAAACCCCTACTGCCAGTTTTGTAAGTCTGTTGGCCATAACGAAGAAGAATGTCGCAGCTATGACCTTATGCGAGAGCGCACCTCTGATGCTTACCGAGTTCACAATGAAAACCAGAATAATGATGGTTATGGATACCGAGGTGGCAACCCCGGCAGAGGTGCTTTTGGTGGTCGCAGCCATGGTGGAATGACCGGTAGAGGTAGAGGCCAGGTTGTGTGTTACAATTGTAACCAAGCTGGTCATTTGGCCCGCGACTGTCGAAACCCCACTACGACATGTCGGTATTGCCGCGCAGTAGATCACGTCATTGAACAATGTCCTCAGCTCCTTGCAAAGATACAGGAAAATAGCCGTAGCCCTACCTCAAGTATTCAGTTGATTTCTGTGGAACAAAGACCTGCCCCATCCCTCAATGTGGTCACCTGGAGTGGAGCTACGACACATACTCAAGACTCGCCAAGACAACCTACCACAATGAGCCCACAACAGGTCTGTAAAAAAGGCCCTGCCCTTGGTCCGGCGAAGGATACCACACCAGTCCCGGAGGTCCGGTGCGCTAATGTTGATGGCGCCGTAGACATACCTGCGCGGCAACACCAGCAGGCGTCGCAGCTACAGGGGGCCTCGACAGATAAAGTAAGTACACTATCTTCTTTCTTGCAGAGTTGTATGAAACTCTTGCGCAATCAGAACGCTCTAAACGAGCTGCAAAAAGTTCTTGCTGTCACAGACCATCAGAGAGGAATTGATCAGGAGAAAACTGTTAGTCGTGTCCGACGAACGGGAAGGGAAATGAGGTTGAATGTTGAGATAGGAGAATATGATATGACTGACGTCATCCTCGATCTGGGATCAGACGTCAATGTCCTCCCTAACATGGCTAGACTTGAGAATGGCAATGTATCCATTCCAAGCATCAATCTCAAGAGGGTTAATAAATCCTATGGTATCTGTAGATAACCATTTTTGAGACATCAAGCCAAATATACAGTGAATTCCAATATCATAAATGAAATGAAAACCAGCCAAATGTAATTTTTCTATCATAAGACATGGTAGAGCATGTCTCCATTTACATCCAGACCACGGATCTAAACCAATACGAACAACATTGCCAACACCAATCTTCCAGACCAGAAAATTTCCAATGAGATCAAATGCCCAAAGAACAACTTTCCAACAGATAGAAATGTTCTTTTTCTTTTTATCAGTAGATCTGATCCAATCCAGAATATTCATTGGATAAATATATTTCTATATAGCAATCTTAACCCATAAACCGAAACCATGAATGATATTCCAGACATTTTTTGCTGCAAGTTCCTTGGAAAATAAAACAGGGACTTTAAGTCCCCATCCACCCATAGATTTAGGCATAGCAAGTAACTTCCATGAAATCCAGGGTAAACCATAAGAGTTCTATTTACCAGCCCAAAGAAAATTAAATCAAAGCTTTCTGATTTTGTCTATGACTCCCATGGGTACCCAGAAATGCATCCAATAGACTGGAATGGCCTCTAAAACAGCTTTAATCAAGATTAGCTTTCCTCCTTTGGACAACCAACGAAAGCTCCAATTCTGAATCCTTTGTTCAACTTTAATAATCAGCCAATCCCAATCCCTAATAAGATAACTGCAAGGTTTAAGATGAAACCCAAGGTACTTCATACCATTTTCAATTCTGTCAACAGGAAAACTGAAGATATTCTGTAATGTAATAACTTCAGAATCTTCCATACAGGAGAAATATAAAGATGATTTATTATCATTTATAAGCATCCCAGATGCCTTACAAAAATGCATTAAAATCTCATAAAGAGTAGATAGAGATTGTTCAGAACCATCATTAACCATGACTATATCATCCACAAAGAGTACATGAGTTAAAACTGTATCATTACCAAAAGATAAACCTTGATAAGTCTCACAAAGTTTAGCAAAAAGAATAGCCCTCCCAAGGCCTTCAACCACAATAAGAAACATAAGTGGTGCCAAAGGACACCCCTGTCTAAGTCCCCTACCAGATTTTAAAAACTTGGTAGCAACACCATTGATGAGCAAAGAGAAAGATACAGAAGATAGACTACTCATAACCCACGCAATAAAATTTCCTGCGATGTGATGATGTTGTTGGAAGTGTAACAATGAGTAGTGTGATGTTGGAATTGTAATGATGTCTAGTGAGATGTTATAAGATGTTATGATGTCCAAACTAACAATGAAGGGATAAAACTCTTCATATATAACTCTCTATCTTATTTAAAAGGAGTTATACCACATGCATCATGAAGTAAAATTCTCTTATTACCATTTTTATTATTATATAAGAGAGCTAGAAAAATATTTACTCCACATGTATTATGGGATATGATCTTCCATACCTCTAGCATCTATAATAGAGGTGAAGGAGACCCTTTGTTAAATGACAATATGTGAAAGTCATTGTGATTTGAAGTCAACATGGAATATGATGTGATGCTTGGGTGGGTTTTAAGCATTGTAAGAGTGAAAGTTTCCTAAAGAATAAGAAGATCTACCTTCCATGGATGTTTTCCCATTTGGGGTTTTACCACGTAAAATCGATCCTCTCTTTTCTCTTTCCTTTCTTGCATATTCTATTGATTATTTGATATTTGTGTTGATAAGAGATTAGACTAGTTAGATTTCGTTTATTGATTTATGTGCTAGTAATTTATTGTTGTATGTTAATGCATATGTAGCAATAATCTAACATGGTATCAAAGCTAGTTACTAAGCTCCACCTCCTTCAATATTTTGTCATTTTTTTCAAGCATCAATTTTTTTAATAATTTTTGTTGGGCCCTCCTTCTCTTGTGGATCTATAATCATACTTGGACAACCACTTAGATTTATACCGCATATATGCATTTCTCACATGTATGTGCATTTTTTTCAAATTTTGTCCTCACCATTTTCTTCGAAACAAAGGAATTAGTCATAATCAACTATTCATTTTTCAAATTTGGCTTTCGTTTGCCCAAATTTGAATTAATTAGCCTAAGAAATTTAATTCCTTTAAACTAATGTTTTTTGGGCATTTTTTAGGTTTGGTATTTTACCAAGCTTGATTTTTTACTAGGATTTATTTTTTCTGAACCTAATATCTTTTGATTAGTGAGGCCTTTTGCAATGATTTTTTTTAAAATGCATTTTTTCTCGATCTAGATGTTCAACTGCTTCCCTCACTTCACACAACGTATAGATATGTACAGATCCGTATGCCCACGTTTTTAAACCTTTTCTCTATTTTTTGTTTTGTTCTGGGCAAAATTGTGAGGGTTTTTTAGTCTGTAGGTTTCTTTTTTCTTCACCGTGGCTTTTTCCTCCCTCCCACGCCCTATACACACACCGTACATATGGGTTTTCTGCCATTTTGTTTTATTTGGGAAAATTTTTGAGGGTTTCTTTGCATTTGTTCCTTGTTGGGCATTATCCTTCCTGTTTGAGGTGATTTAGTCTGCTATGGGAAAATATTGAAGACTACAGTCTTATTTCCCTCCCCGTATACCGTATGAATGCCGTCTTTCCCTCCTGATCGCATTTTCCTATGTATTTATCTTCCATTCATTGTTGTACAATTGATTCCTTTGGCCCTTCTCTCCGATGAGATTGATTTTTTACCCCTGCATTTGTTGGCTGCTCCTTCTCTCCTAACGTTGTACGACCCTCTCTTCCTCTGCGTTGCATAGTATGGATTCCTAATTTTGTTGTCCATTCAAGATTTTAGTCTTATATTTGTGATTTCTTCAAACCCCTTAACCATTATGAGTATACATAATTTTTAATCTTTTAATTTATATGTTATATAAAAATATTTGCTAAATAATTATATGGTGATATTTTGATTGATGTTTTTCAGATAAATCTGGGGTGGTAGGTGGGGTTCTTTTTATATTTGTGACACCATTATTTTGATTTGCTTTGTACTTTGGTTTGAATTTGTCTATTGAAGTTGGTGTTCGTATTATAATTGTGTTAGGGGACTCTCTTCCTATCTTATCACAAGTTAAGCAAAGAAAATATATTCAAGATCAAATAATCAGTCATCTTCATAAGATGATTTTAAGTTCGTTCTGCCACTTTGAATCTCTCCACTTTTATCATGTGCGCATGGATTTTAATAATTTGGTTGATGGTTTGGCTAATGAAGCCTCTCAACTTCCTAGGGGAGGCTTTAAAGACAACACAGGACATATTAAACACATAAACATACCTTGAAAACAAATATGGTTTATAAAATAATTCCCCTTCCATATGGGAGGTGGATGATTTTATTACACAAGGACAATCTACTTGACATTTGGCCTTCATTGGTCTTTTCAGATGGTGACTCAGGTTGGATTATTAAATTCGTTGTCAAATTGTTTAAGACCATGAATGATATATCCCCTCTCAGCCTTCTTCACTTCATTCGGGGAAGCTTCAGTATTGTGCGTAGTTATATTATGTGTTGGTTTGTCTCAAGAGTTCGGTTTGTTGTTGAAATTGGAATGATGGCAAGAAATGGATGGAGGTCACCCATCTTCTCCTTAGCTTGAGGAGTTAGACACCCTGTTGGGGTTGATATTTTTAGCTAGAGCTCCCAAGTAATTTTATATTGTAATTTTCTAGACTTTCCAAATGTTTTCCAAGTTTGGGATACTAGGCCGTTTAATATATAGTGTAGGAGAAATAGTAATATTGAGGGTTTCCTTTTCTGGATTGATGAGCATTACCATATGTGGTATCAGAATTGTGGTTGTGTGTAGTATTTGTTTGATATTTCCTCTGGTCATTCTGTTTGTGGCATAGTGATCTTGACTCCCTTAGGTATTCTTGTGAGTAGAAACTTATTATACACCCTTGCTAATAGGTGTTAGATAAATAACCATTGAATTCATTTTATTCCATGGAAAAAGACTTTATTTATACATTGCATATGGTGGTTTCTCTTCATTTTCCTACCAACCTTTTCATCTCCCTACGTGACTATTCATATTCATAATTTATTTGCAATATTTACATATTATGTGGAACCATAATCACAAGGATTAGGTTTCCAACATTCCCCCTCTTAATTTGAAGGGGCCTTTGTGAGTCCAAGCATGGTTCTAAATATTTCAAACTTTTCTCATCCAAGTGCTTTGGTGAAGATGTCGGCAATTTGCTCATTTGTGGAACAATGTAGTAAATGGTCTGTCTTGGCCTCTACATGATGTCAAATCAAATGGTCTGTCTTGGCCTCTACATGATGTCAAATAAAATGGTCTGTCTTGGCCTCTACATGATGCCAAATCAAATGTCACTTTCTGTTGATGAGCTTGGTTCGAACATGGAATATGGGGTTCTTGGCCAACTTGATTGCAAAAGTGTTGTCGATCAACAAGGGAGTGGAATTTTCTTTCTTCTCCTACAAATATTCAAGTATCTTCTTGAGCCACGAAATTTCCTTTGTTGCTTTTTTAGCTGCCGCAGATTATGCTTCTGTTGTTGAATCTAATGGAACTGACTGTTTGAATGATCTCCAGGAAATAAATACTGATCCAAGACTCATTGTGTATCCAAAAGTGGATACTCATGTCTCCTTTTTTCCATTGAATTCTGAATTAGTGTACCTAATAAGTTTGAAGTCTTCCACCTTAGTGTACTTGAGTCCCCTTCAAGCACCTTAGAACTCTTTTTGATGCAGACCAGTGTCCTTCACAAGGTTTGTGCATGAATATGGAAAAAATGCCAAAAACATAAGAAATATCTAGTTTGGTAGTGGTAAGGTAGATAAGGCTCCCTACAAGCCGTCGGTACTTGGTCACATCCTCATATTCTTTTCCTTCACTTGGTGCGAGCTTCAAATTTTGTTCCATCGGAGTTGTGAGAGTGTTGCATTCTATCATTCAGAATATGTTCAACATATCTCCAACATACTTTTTCTAAGATATGAATATGTACTTAGGATGTCGAGTCACTTCAATTCCTAAGTAGTAATGAAGATGTCCCACATTAGTCATTTCAAAACATTTCTTAAAATATTTATTTATGGATGCTATATAATCTTCATTTTTCCATGTCATCAAAAGGTCATCTACATATACCACAAGAATTTTGAATACATCTTCCAACTTTATTAACAAACAATGTTGCATCATCAAAATTATAATGCTTGAAATTTAGCTTTAGAATATGCTTGGTTAGCTTTTCATGCCATCCTCTTGGTGCTTGTTTTAGGCCATACAAGGATTTGACAAGTTTGCATATCTTGTTTTCTTGTCCCTTCACAACAAAACCTTTTGGTTGAGACATGAAGACATTTTCTTTCAAGTCTCGATTCAAGAAAGCAAATTTTACAACCATTTGGTGGACTTTCCACCCATTTTGTGCTGCCATGGAGAGAAAAGTGTGGATGGTATCCCATTTTGCTGTGGGGGATAATGTTTCTTCATAGTCAATTCCTTATTTTTTTACATATCCTTTTGCCACAAGCCTTGCTTTGTGTTTATTAAGTGAGCCATCTGATTTGTATTTGTTCTTGTATACCCAGTTGCAACCAATTGGTTTTGTTCCAAATGGAGGGTCAACCAGCTTCTAGGTTCCATTCTTTATGAGTGCATCATATTCATTTTGTATGTCTTCTTTCCATTAATCACATGTAGTAGCTTCTATAAAGGAAGTTGGTTCAAAGTTAACAAATAAATTCAATTCACAATCAAATGAAACATCCATGTTATCACCTGAGTTATCTGCTTCTCCTCCATCATCTTATCTGGTTGATTTTCTCGTTCCCGTCTTTCCAACTTCATATGGATGGAAAATTTCAAGTGTATTTATG
Organism: Pseudotsuga menziesii; assembly: GCA_001517045.1. NCBI lineage: Eukaryota > Viridiplantae > Streptophyta > Pinopsida > Pinales > Pinaceae > Pseudotsuga > Pseudotsuga menziesii. Next base: position 9,241 of record LPNX010679256.1, read on the forward strand.
GCCCATTTTGGAATCTTCTTTCATGGTCTAGGTTGATCAGCTGAAGGTGCTTCATTTTCTTCAAGGTTCAATATTCCAGTCCTGTCAATAACATCATCCAGTTCAAGTGAAGTGGTGGGAACTTCTTCTTCATGAGTTTCTTCATGAGGGGGTGTCGGTGCTTCAAAATGAAATTCCAAAGATCGATCACAATCAAAGATTGAGATTCCCCCTTCAAGGTTTGGAATTTCATTATCAAATTCATAACATGTCTTTAGAGGGGAAAACTTCTCCAGGCGATCAAGCTGTCTTTCAATAGGCTTGTCATTTTTATTATTTTCAAGAAAAATGTCATCTTTGGAAACAACAAACTTCTTGTTTACCTCATCATAGACACTGTATGCCTTGAAAGTGTTTAAATATTCCAAGAAAATGCATCTTTGACTTCTAGAACCAAGTTTGTTTCTTTGCTCCTTTGGTATCAAGGAATAACATGTGTATGATCCAGGTCGTGCCTAGGTGCACGTTGGGGACAACAGTCGACTAAATAAGTAGAGTTCTGTTATGGAAGAAGCATATAATAAGAACCAACAAAGCAGGAAACACACTAGGTCAACAAGAATATACACATAGACAATATGCAAGAATTCGAACCAATTTATTACTTATTCTCCATGAAAGATGGAGGACTCAGATTATGATAAGAAAGATGATTTAATACATTAATGTACATGCTTATATAGGATGCTGAGATGCTTGGGTGAATACCCTTTACATTCAGTTACAAGAAGTCATAACGGTTCAGAAGTTAAACTATCACAGAGCATGTTGGTATGTTGTATGTCGAGGAGGACCTATCGAGCGAGGCGAACCTGCCAACCAAGGCAAACCTGTTGAAGGTGGAATTGTTGGTTGAGGCGAACCTGTCGGCTGTTGGTTGGATCTTTACTCCTTCCTTAAGAAACAATGGTCTCCATTGTGTATTCATTTAGGTGAGGAAACTTGTCAGTGACTTAATTAGCATAGTAGCATTTTCCTTGCACGGGGAGTTGTCATGCTTTAGCCACTTGAAACAAGGGAATGCAGTTCGTCCTTGTAAGGGGTATGCATCGTCCCACAATGGTGTCACAAAGAAGAGGTTCCTGAACATCTGGGTGGATGTCTTTGGGTTATGCTATCTGCAAGTCGTTCTTTTCCAACAACGGTACATGATATGGTTGAAGTAGATCTACATTGAAAACTAGATGTAGGCCAAGGAATGCAGGAATGTCGAGCTGAAAAGCATTTTCTCCAATCTATTTAAGGATAATGTATGGACCACAATGCAAAGGTTTCATATTTTTGTATGGACCAGTGAAGCGCTCCTTCTTTACATGTAACCAGACCTGATCCTCAATTTGGAATGAATTAGGAATACAATGCTTGTCGTGTCGGGCCTTAGATTTTGCATTTTCTCATTGCAACATCTCCTGTGATTGCTTTTGAATGTTGTAGATTTAATCTCTAAACTTCAATGCTTTCTCCACTTCTCGTCCTTCGAATTCGGTGTCATTCGACTGTGTTGAGGAACTGATTAAGTCGATATGCGTCGAGGGTTGAAATCCATAACATATCTCTAATGGACTCTTGCCTATACAGCGGTGTTGAGAACGATTGCAGCTGTAGTGTATGTATGAAAGGTTGTCATCCCATGTTTGACTATGCTTGTGGTTGTACATGTGAAGCAATTATACGACTAAGCGATTTACAACTTCCATCTGTTCATCTATCTGCGGATGGAAGGCTGGCGACAAAGAAAGTCTCGTGTCGAGATATTTCCAAAGAGTTTTCCAAAAGGTGTTGACAAATCTAGCATCTCTGTCGAAAATAATGGTCGTAGGGAGGCCATAATGTTTCCACACATGTTCAAAGAAGAGCTGAGCAGTCTGCTGTGTTGTTGTAGTCTTCTTGCATGGTATGAGTATATCCATCTTGGAAAATTTGTCGACTACTAATAGTATCGCATCATTCTAATGTTTGGTAGTAGAATATCCCATCAAGTAGTCCATAGAAATAGATTCCCATGGTCGATTAGGAACTGGAAGGGGTGTATACAGTCCTTGTCGTCGATTCAACGGTTTAGAAATGGCACAAACCACGCATGATACAATGTACTTGTTGTCATCATATTTAAGTGAAGGCCAATAGAAATACTTTTGGAGGATAACAAGTGTTTTTGCGACTCCAAAATGTCCCGCAGTCTTGCTATAGTGCACATCCCAAATGAGCATATGTTGGTGCTCACCGTTCGGTACACAAAGCTGTCCAAGATTATATAACAAGGTGTCTTTCAAGAAGTATTCGACAGTCAACAACTTGTCAGTCTAAAGCTATTGATAGATTGTAGAAAAAGTGTAGTCTACCAAATACAAGTGCAGCCAAGCAGTGGTGTCATAACCCTGCATACTCATGATTGTAGACAATAGAGTAATGGGTGGCTTGCTAAGACAGTTGGCTGTGGAATTGGATTTCCCTTTTTGATACTTAATTACCAACGTAAATTTTTGCAAGTAATTAATCCACTTGAGTTGTTGGGTTGTCTATAGTTTTGACTGAGTTAGAGCAAACTGCAAAGGTTTATGGTAAGTGAGGATGACCATTTTCTTTCCACGAATTTAGTGTCTCCGTTGCTTAAGATATTGCACAATGGCGTACTGTTCTTTTTCATACGTCGAGTACCTTCTAACAGTGTCACTGAAAGTCTCAAAATGAAATGCGATTGGGTGACCTGACTGAGTGATCACTGCGCCAAGGGCATAGTTTGATGCATTTGTCTCAATCTCAAAGGGCTGATGCAATTAAGGTAACACAAGTATTGGTGCATTACAAAGCTTGTTTTTGATTTGTTCAAAAGCTTGTTGTTCTATCGGTGTCCATTTGAAGACAATTTTCCCATTTTCTTTTGTCAACTGATTCAAAGGCCATACAATGTGACTGAAGCCAAGTATGAATCATCGATAGAAATTCACCAAATCAAGAAAAATTCTTAGTTCATGAATGTTTTTAGGAATGGATTAGTATTTAAGGATCTATACATTTTTTGGGTGGACATGAATGCCTGCAAAGTCAATTACATACCCCAAATACTTGATACTGGTTATTGCAAATGAGCATTTGTCCATGTTCAGATATAGTCGATGTTGCTGGAGAGTGTCGAAGACTTGTCGAAGCTATTTGACATGTTCTTCCCATGTTCGACTGAAAATCAAGATATAGTTGAGATAGACAATGACACATTTATCGATGAAGGTCATCCATATATCTCATGAAGGTTGCAGGTGCATTGGTTAAACCAAAAGGCACGACTAACCATTCAAACAATACTTCCTTGGTCTTGAAATTCATTTTCCATACATCGGTGGGATCGATTGGAATCTGGTGGTATCCCAAATTGAGGTCAATATTCATAAAGAACTTAGCACCTTTCAGATTGTTGACGAGTTCATCAATAAGTGGAAGAGGGTATCTATTTTTCACTGAAATTTTGTTGAGATCCCGGTAGTCAATGCACATGCGCCAAGTCCAGTCCTTCTTTGGAACTAAGATGGCTGGACTTCCACAAGGAGAGGAGATGGGGCATATATGACCCTTGTCAATCAAATCCTGGATTTGTTTGTGAATCTCTTCATTTTCAAGAATGGATCTTCTGTAAACATATGCGTTAGGTAATGAAGAACCAAGAACAAGTTCAATGGATTATTTTACCTGACAGTGCAGAGGTACTCCGTTTGGAGCTTAAAATATGTTATGGTATTCTTCAAGAATACCGTCGATCTGTTGTTGTTGTCGGGAGCTGCGTTTTTCGGTGAGTCGACTCGTTGTTGCAGTATTTCTGGAATGTTGAGGCTTTATCATGATTAATGTGAAATTTTGAGCATGATTAATAAGCTTCTTTGTTTGTTTGGCATATATCATAGCAACTTTTTATGTGGGTTGTCACTTTGGTATGTCATACCATTGATTTCATATTTTTACAATCACCTTCTGAGGCCATGACTGATATGTATCATGTCGATCCCATAGGTAGGGTTTATCGAATAGAGTGTCATCTATAAAAAGTGGTGCCACGTCACATAGTACTTCATCTTCAAAAGGCTTAATGAAGTAGGTGAGTCAGCATTGTCATGTGATCCTTAGTTCCTTCCCATCCTTCATCCAACTGATATTGTAAGGCTGAGGATGTGGAGTGGTGACAAGACCTAATTTCTTCACAAGATATTCAGAAACGAAGTTCTTCTGGCTACCATGATCCACAATCAGATGTAATGGATTGTTCTGAACCCATATCCATGTATGGAATTATCGCTCTTGTTCCTCCTCATCGACGATGGCCGAGGCTGTCAGAGTGGTCGAGGTCGAGGCCAAGAGAGTTGATGCATCTGGATCAGATTCTACCAGGGTTCTATCGGGCAAGTCGGATGTCGACAATTTTGAAAAAAATGTCTTCCGAGATTTGCATTCTAACGTATCATGCCATGATGAACTGTGATAATCACACCATTTCTCGGTAGGGTTCTATTTGTTGCAATCCCTCTTTTCTATCTAAAATTTATTCTTTTTATGACCAACTTTGGTGGAGTCTGCTGAGAAGGGTTCTTGAATTTGCCAAAGTTGGCTAGCATCTTCTTGTCGGATGTTCGACCTGTTGGCTTGTTTGCAAAAAATGATTTTCCTTTCTGTTTAGCTTCAAGCTTGGTGACGTAGTGAAATGCATCTGCAAGAGTGTTGACATTCATAAACTCCATCTCTTACTGAATGTATGGGGATAAACTACTGACTTACTTCATGACAAGCAATTTCTCTTCTTCTTGGATGCCAAGTCTAGCCATGAGTCGATAGAACTCGTCGGTGTAACTATGTACGGACTAGTCTTTCCACTGCATTAGCTGCTGCCACTTCTTATACTACTGTTCAAGGTACTTGGGTGGGTAGAATTCCATTCAGACATATTCAAAAATTTATCCCCATGTGTCTATGGGATCTTCTTCCTTTTCCATCTTTCTCGATAGATTCTCCCACTAGCAATATATGGAGGTTGACATCTTTAAGGATGTAATGGTGATATTTTTTTCTTTAGAGAGTTGATTCACTGCATAGTAAGATTCCAATTGTTGTACCCAATTGTCGACGAATTCTGCATCAATATTTCCTTCAAGTTTCGGTATGTTAAGATTCATTTGCACTTTGAAGGGGCTGATTTTATCGGAGTGAGATCACGTCGAGGATTCCTCGGAGTTTGCAATGACTCTCATGAGAATCTCGCTGAATTGGGTGAACATTTTGGTTTGCTGGAGAGCCAGTGCTTTTTCTATGAGTTGCTCTGTCTTGTCAGTTGCATGTCTATTGTCTGCTTCTGCAACCATCTTTTTTGAAGTTGAAGGAAGTGTCTGCTTATGTTGTTGAGTTTGCAAGCGTGTTTGAACATGCATAAGTTAAATAACTTCGATGGAATTTCTTATGTAACTTAAGCTCTGAACGAAATCAAGATCTTATACCAATGATCCAGGTCATGCTCAGGTGCATGCTGGGGACAATAGTCAACTGAATGAGTTGATTTCTATTATGGCGGAAGCATATAAGAAGAACCGACAAAGAAGGAAACACACTAGGTCGATAAGAATATACACACAAACAATATGCAAGAATTCAAACCAATTTATTACTTCTGCTCCATGAAAGATGGAGGAATCATATTATGATAAAAAAGATGATATAATACATTAATGTACATGCTTATATAGGATGCTAAGATGCTTGGGTGATTACCTGTTACGTTCAGTTGCAAGAATTCATAACGGTTCAGAAGTTCAACCGTCGCAGAGGATGTTGGTATGCTGTATGTCGAGGTGGACCCGTTGAGGAAAAAATGTTAGCTGAGGTAAACCTGTCAAAGAAAGACTTGTCAAAGGTGAACCTGTCAGCTGAGGTAGACCTTTCAGCTGCTGGTTGGATCAGTGTAACCAAAAACCCTGAGATGCCTAATTAAAGGAAGGAGGACAAACAACATTTCATGTGGAGTCTTGTCTTTAAGAGCATGATATGGACTTCTATTTCTCAAATATGCTACACATATTACTGCACACCCCAAAACACCAGTTTCACAATCTTGAAAAAAATCATTGATCTTTCCATATTCATTAATGTTCTATTCATCAAAGTTTCCGCTACACAGTTTTTTTGAGGATTATAACGAACTGAAGTTTGATGTGTAATCCCATGTTTGCAAAGACAGTCTTCAAATTCATTAGATGTGTACTCTTTACCATTATTAGAACAAAATGTACTAATACATGCTTGTGCTTGATTCTCTATCCATGCATGAAAGTTCTTGAACGTTTGGAATGCTTTAGAATTTTGTCTTCAATAAATATACCCAACACATTCTTGAATAATCATTAACAAAGGTCACGAGGTAATTATTACCATTTGCAGAAGGAATTGGCATATGGCCACATAAGTCATAATTAACCATTTATAACTTTCTACATGCTTTGAGTTAAACTCTTGAAAGGGTTTCTTTCCCTTAGTATGCTCGCATCACATTTGTTCCTTTGCTTAGGAATAGTAGGAAAACCATCTACACCATTATTTCTTAAGAAACAAAGGCTGCTATAATTCAAGTGACCAAATCTTGCATGCCACAATAAACTGGATGAAAATTTACCTTCCTCAGGATGAGACATATAGGCAAAGTTTGGAATTGTTGCAGAACAACCCTTCAACTTCAACAACTTTGCATCTTCATACCTGATCATGATTACCTTGTTATCAAAAGAATTCCTTATCTCTACAATTTCGTCAAACATGTGGATGGAATGGCCTTACACTAAGGACAACAAGCTTCTCTATAACTCTGGAATACAGGGACCATTCTTTAACACAAATTAGGGAAACTAGGCAACTTAGGTTTGATTGAACCAATTCCCCTTTGTTTGAGGCTAGAATTGTTTGCAAAGTATACTGTGCCATTTTCAATTCCATTCAGTTCTTCAAGACATTCTTTTCTAAAAGTCATATGACAAGTTGCACCAGTATCAAGAAACCAATAATGTTTGTAAGATAAAAGAGAATTTATTTCATTATACCAAGATTACAGTGTGCAACTATACAATGAGCAGAATCAGCGGTTTTACCAGCCTCTTGATTTTTATTTTTATCTTCTTTATTTTGATTATGTCTTCCTTTGATGGACTCCCAAAGGGCCCAACACTAATCTGCTTCATGTCCATTCTTTCCACAACACTTGCACTTCATATCTGATATCTTGCTTGAGTTGTTTATGCCCCCTCTACCTATGAAATTTATTCTTCCTCATACTCTCTTGATGCTAGATCCCTTGGAAGGATATTTAGGCTGATTATTTGCTTTCTAAACGAAGCAAAGGTATTCTCCAGTAGGCTGGATTGATTTTTTCCCAAAGGCTTTCTCTCTGTCTGTAATATTTCTACCAGGGTATCAAAGGTGAGGTCTTTGAACTCGTCGCTTACTTGCCGGGACTCAATGTATTTGGAGTGAGTTGAATGAATTGAATCTATAAATGTTGTAAGTGGAAGGTCAGGTTTCATTACAGATGCTTGGATCTTATGCATTATTTCTTTGATCTCACACGCAACTAGCATAGGATTGTTATCTTTTACTTCCAAATTGAACAATTTTAACATTAACTGAGTTATATTTATCTCAAAACACGTGTCATACAAGTATTTTAATGTATTTAATGCTTCAAAACATTATTTTGTAGGAAAAATATGTTGGCTCACCTATTCATTGACAGTGGCAGTGATCATAGCTAAGGATTTGTTGTCTATAGACTGTCATATAGCGCCAAGTTCTTTGTTTTATGTAGGAGGTTTTGGATCAGAGGTTATGATTGCATATGATTTTGTTTGAATAGTCTTTCCTTCACAAATATCGTCCCAAATATCATTATATATGAAGGTGGATTTGATATTTATGGACTATCCTAGATATGTGTCCTTGCTAGTGAGGACAACACCAACTATTGATGCCAAAGAGTGCATATTCAATATGGAACCCACAACTTATAAAATGCTTTAAAAATATGGGATGTAGGTGTAAGTTCCTGCTCCTTTACTAATCTACAAAATGATTATACAGCTTAAAACAATTCTGCAGCCTATCAAAAGTAATTATACAACTTCTCAAAATAATTCTGCAGTCATTTTACAATTAATTTTGTAGCCGATTATTGTTTATTCTAGAGTGATATTACATAAGCATTACATTAATACATCAATACAATTTATTGCAATAGACTTGTAGTAGTATCTAGTCGAATGAGTTTGCAACACTTCTTGCAGTTTCACACTCTTCAAGTAGTCTTCTTTCTTTGTCTTAGTTGCGACAATGACTTCATATCCAAACGAAACAAGACGTAGCTCCATGCAGCTGTATTCAAGCCTGAGATTCTCAACTCCCATACAGGCTTAGTCTTCACAAATTCATGTATTCCACCAACAATCTTTATGGTGGGGGAGAGCACTAGTTCTTAGCTCCAATCTTCAAGTGGATGTGAACAACTTGAGGAACTAACAAAAATTCTCAGGAATAGATTCACTTCATAAAGGGTAAAGTGCAACATATACTATTTATCCAACTCATCAAATACATAAGCAATCATGGATCATCAAATACACATCAATCAAGCATGGCCTCTTACAACAACCACTCATTCACGGTCCATACCCATGGGAAAATATTGCAAAATTCTCAAATTACACTTCATGCAAATAACTAGGGAAAATTAGGTTTTATGCAGTCCAACAGTCACAAGTAATTACAACGTCAACTTTTTACCTCCACACAATTGAGAAATGGCATGAATCTCCCCCCAATAGTATTTAATCATTGGTATTTAATGGACTTGCAGCAGCAAGACAACTTCAATCATCACACAAATGAAAATGCATTATCCTTCAGCCTTCTATCATCGTTCTTCAACAAAGTTACAACAACAGAATAACACACCTCCTCACATATTCAATTTTCAATATTCAATTGTTTCTCAGCTTTGAGTACCGATATCTCTTCATGGCAGGTCACATCACAAAGCTCTTATATGAGGTCAAAGTCGCAATTCAAAATACATAAAAAACTCACAATGCACCTCACATATTTCCCATAGAACTTATGTTTTTATAACACGACTGTTGAAATTTACGGGAATAATGGGAAATGGGAGAACACTCTATGTGGAAATGAGATCACTCTATATGCAACAACATGATAACATAAATGAGAACACACTATATACATAGTAGTAGAAATGAGATCATGATGCAAACTTAGGGTTAGGTATATATCAAAATGATTAAGGAAAAATTCAACCGCTCTGGCAAAGTGCAGTGCGAACTGCATATGAAATTGGGGGATAATTAATATTGCAACAAGCAACAAACCATTTCATTCCTAAATTTTTCCCAAATTGAAGGTGTAGACATATCAAGAGGATAACACATGTATTGATTGTATGCAGGGTGGCAAGAGAAACATCCCGAGGTAGACTCACGATTTGCAGGAAACCTGAATCGAATTTTGCAGAGGGTAGAACAAAGGTCTGGCAGGAAAAATGTCAGGATTGAAATGCAACCAAGAGTTATGACAGGTGGTGCTCTAATACCATTGTCACATAGATAACTCTTGAATTCATTTTATTCCATGGAAAAATCCTTTATTTATACATTGCACATGGTGGTTTCTCTTCATTTTCCAACGAACCTTTTCATCTCTATACGTGACTATTCATATTCATAATTTATTTGCAATATTTAAATATTATGTGGAACCATAATAACGAGGATTAGGCTCCAAAATTAAGATAATATCTCTGGCTTGGGGAGGGGATATTTAGAGTATTAAGAAAATTGATGACCTCACTGAAAAAGTTGCAAGTATTAAGACTAGTATGCAAACCTTTCAGAGCGAAAATAATGGTATGCAGGACCAACTGAATGGTGTAAATAACTCTGTCCAACAGATTCTAAATCATCAGCTGGATATGAATAAAAAAATGGAGCAATTCAACACCTTCTCTTCACAAATTAGTTATGACTTGGAAAACATATTTAATAATCTTGATGGTGTTGTTAAGACTTGTGATAAGAAGTTACAAGATATTATTAGGGCGGTTGATAAACATGATGTTTTGGTTAAATCTCATGAAGATTTTATCAAAGGAAAAAATTCCAAGGTAGAAGAGAATCTAGGGGGCAGTAATGGCGATGGTAATTATGTAATTCAACTTGTTTAGCATGTGCAAATCCTTTCTAATTATGATGATAGAGACTTGGATGTCCCCTCCCCTATTTGTTCTACTGCAAAAAATGACGATAATATCGATGACCTCCAGGAAACTTAGATTGATAGCAGTGACCAGAATGTAGATACCAATGAAAGCCTAGATGAGGAAATGCTCAAGGATGAAGATGAATTTGATGATACTCCGTGTACAGACTCTGGAAACACTTTTGACGAGTATTTTGAAATGGATGAAGCTCCCACTAAGGAGATTGATTCTAAAAATGATTTCAACTTCTATTTACTCTCTTTTATGCAGTTTTTTTTCCTATTGTTTTTTGCTCAATATGTCATAACCTATAGTAGTATAGGAATTTTTGTCTTTTGGAGAAGCAACTCCCTCTGATGACTGTAATTATGTGTATTTCGATACTATTTTTAGACATTCTCTCTATCTGGAATGATGCTCTTTTTTTGGAACAAAGTTTAGCCTTTCATTAATATAATAATACTCGTTTGTGTTAAAACAATTGTTTTTTTCATATTAATCTTGTGCATATATAAGTATTTTGTTACATAAATATTTTGATAACTTTTGATCAAGATTTAAATAGATATTTATTTATTAAATATTTTGCTTAAATGTTTTTTTTATAAATATTTATATGCTCACACAAACTCAACTTATTTTCATTGTTGCATTAGCTTATTATTTTCTTAAATTTAATCATCATGTTTGCAGAGGTTGTTTATGTTCTTGAGTTACTTGCCACTAAATTTCGTGTTTGGAGGATGATTGCCATTTTCATGAGCACGGATCTCTATCATCTTGTCATGGTGACAACAAGAAACCAACATATGCCTAAGATTTAGTTGCTTAATGGCAATATTTTCCATCTATATGTGATACTATTTTTGCATCATTTGTTTTGGTTAGGCTTTAATATATGATCTTGTTTAACCCTTGTTTGTGTAAAAGCAATTTCATGTTCTTCTATCTTTCATGTTCCATGTCATTGTGGGCTTATCATGTGATTTATGCTTTACTCTTGGAAGTTCTTTCTTACAGATTAATTCTATGTTTGCTTCACTTCTCCACATGGGTCTTTGTGAATAGTTGTGGGACAACTTGGTTCTATAAATTATTCTTGAGTCTCTTAATATATCGATGTTATCATATCTGATCATTCAACATTACTTCTTGATAGTAGCAAGTGTCTTCTCCTTTCAAATTATTGAGGATTTGATTGTAGTTTGTAATGGCTTCCTACATTGTTCCACTCTACGACTTATTCTTGACAACAACAAAGTTTGAAACCATTTTCCATTTTATCCAGGATATTTAAAGTTGTTATTAAGGGAGAATGTAATATACTGTGATAAAATACCATATAATGTCACCTTCTTACAGTTATAATGTAATGAAATGAAATGCCATCTTATTCCTGTAAAGCCATGTTAATTATATATGGGCAACATTTTTTGATGGTAGGACCATATGAGGTTCTTGTATTCATAATAAGGTCTACTATAGAGTCCTTTCGTCTTTCATCTTAGTTGTGATGACTATCTGCTAGCTACAGTCTCCATTGCATATGCCATCTGAGGTTTTTTTTACACACAATGTAGTCATCAACATAGTTCTTTCATTATTTAGCTTGGTTGAGGTACAATTTCATGATTAGTAAGAAGTTGTTGTTGCATCTTTTAGCTTGGTTGTGATGAATTCCCGTTGGACACATTTTCTAATGTATAGGTTATCTAAGGTTTTTTTTACACACAATGTAGTCATCAAAATAGTTCTTTCATCATTCAACTCGATTCAGGTGCAATTTCATCAAATCCATAAGGCTAAGTGTGTTCATATTGACATCTTATTGGGATTTATTGTAATGTCCCCATTCAAATAATTTCATAACATGACAATTCCATCCATCCTACTAGTTCCCTAGGTTGGACGAATACATTTGGAATTTTAATAAGTGAGCTAATAAATAATGTCTAGACATTAGAATGAAATAAATATTTAATAATGGAGCTAATTAAATAAATACAAGAGAAAATTTAAGTGGCAATGGAGCATGGAGACAGATGGAGATTATGGACCCCACATAAGCTAGAATTTGTGTGCCACATGGAATCCTCCTCTTGCAATTTTGAATCCATGGGAAGCCTAATGTTCTTGGATGAGTTAGAAGGATAATGCACTTGGCCATATGCATCACAGGTCTAATTTGGAAGGAAATGTAACTTACATGGGAGAGGAAGAGTTATCTGGGAGCTTCTTGGACTCTTGTGCTATATTCCCTAACATCTATGATATCTATGAAACCAATGATGAAGATGCTATGAAATTTATGAAATATTGCAGAAATGAAGGCTGAAATCTGACCATTATGACATGTCAGGCCTAAATATAGCATCCAATAAGGCGCTCATGTGATTTGGGGAAGCTCAATGGGTCCCTACTTGAATTGGGGGAAGATGGAAGGCTAGGGAAGGGAGGACACATGGCAAATCTTGAGCACACACCCTAATTAGAATTGGCTTGAGTTTGTGGATGGATTGGTAACCTTAGAAGGATAAGGATGTTTATAAAATATAGGGATCAACCAAGAGAGTGGATTTTGATCATTTTAGAAATTTGCATTTGTGAAGAGAGAGAGCTAGTGGATGACTAGTTTCTTTCCTTTGCCAATTTCGAGGGTGAAAGATTCCCATACAAGTTGGTGTTTGGAGAGGCCATTAAGGTATTTAATGGAGATTTAATAGAGTTTATATTTTTAGTTTTAAGATATATGGAATCTCATGGTTTCTTCTAGTGCAACACATTCTCTTAACCATTTCCAGTCTTTACTGCATATTCTTTCTCATGGAGGGATTGCACTTTGGGTGAGATATTGTAATATTTGGGAGACATTATCATGGTAAATTTCTGATTGTAATAATATTAATATAATATTTTATTCATATTCATAAATTATCAGGTATAAATACCAAATGGTTGTATGTAAAAGTGATTATTAATGACCAAACAATGACCATTTCCCCATTATACTGATGTATGCCATTGTAATGCTGATGATTTCGAATGAAATAATGTTTATTTGATATATTTATGATTAATGTAATCAAATTGATGAGTATTACAAGTTTCATATCCATAAATTAATCATTTTAAGTCATTTTACTCAGTTTATTTGAATTTGGAGAAGATTTGGTGCCATTTCCCCAAGGGTCGAACTAGTGATTTTGTAGCTGTTTGGGAGAGAGTTATAACAGCATTTATATACTGAATAATTATGCAAATGAGACCTTAATAATGTACCTAAAACATCCTCTACTTATGTTGAGAAATTTGAGTGGGTTTTGGAGTACTTGGGAAGCCATTTTCAGCATTTACCCTAGGGGAATTAGAACCCCAATTTGCTAGTGAAAACTCCTACCTTGGCCAGAATATCAAACAAGTTTGAAGAAGTATTTGGAGGGTCATAAATAATCCATGAAAATAATATTCAAGTCTTAATATAATTCATATACCTTCTCAGAATATTTGGGAGCATTTGGGTCAATTTAGAAACCTAGACGTCAAAACTAGTCAAAGGTCAAAATAGGGAAAAAAGTGAAAATTTGGTCATTTTAATAAAATTCCTTAAAAAGGGACATTACAAGTGGTATCAAAGCAAGTTACTTGCACCAATGAATTAATTCCATCCATTTAAGAAAAATTTTCATACATGTCTTGGCTTCACAATAGGCCCACTATGCCCACTTTCCTTCTTCCTCGGCCAATGAAAGAAGAAATTAAAACCATATATATTGAAGCACGTTTCCAGGAGTATCGAAATTTGAGAGGGGATATTCATGAGAGATATTATTTCCAAGAATATATTTTCAAGTATGGATTTAGGCACAAGAAGGAAAATGTGAATTCATTAAGGGACAATCAATAATCCATAAGTTTGGAGAAGCATGAAATGAGAAAAAATCATCCTATTTGTGAAAAGAGCCTAGATACACCATTAAAGGAAGAAATAGAGAATCATGAAGTGGAGCATCAATTACTTCAAGGTTATTGCAGAGAAGAACATAAAGAGGAAGGTGAAGACAATAACACAATCCTTACTAATGGGGGTTGTTCCAATCAAAGAGCCTTATATTGATGGATCCTTGAACTATGAAGGAGTACCTACTGAAGGGTGCTCACAACTCTATGTTGGTGACATAGAGACCAGATTTAAAAATGTTGCTGCAAGAAAAAAATATCATAAGCATGAAGATGAATACCTTGTTATAGATAATAAAGAACCAATATCAACTTCCCCATCACCACTTGAGCTTCAAGAAGTTGATCAAATCAAGTAGAAAGAAGAAGAGGAGGTTCAGTCTCATGAACCATCCTTCATTGAAGGGTCTTTGAACATGAGTGAAATGGATATCCATGAGGCCCTTAGCATACTCCATGACATTCAAGCATTGGTATCAAATTCTTTTTGGAAATTTTCTTCGTTGGAGGAGCCATCATTCCGTGAAGACATGGAGAAGATTCAAAGAGCAATGTGCAACATCAAAGGTAATTTCATGTCTTTGATTTTTGATAGAAAAAAAATGTGATTGAGCTTAGTGAATGGTTACATGAATCCTACTTGAATAATAATGAAGATATTCATAAGCTCAAAAATCAAAATGAGAAACTTCGTAAGAGGCTTCAAGATAATTGTTCTACCTCCTATGTTTCAAATTGAAATATGGTAGATTGCTTGGAGGATTCTCATGACATGAGGGATCATGCGAGACCCTGAAAATTATAGGTTCTTGATTTTTTTAAGATGAACTTGATGAGAGCCAATCACTTGTTGTGGTTGAAGAGGAACTTGAGTTTCCTTTTGAAAATGGTTTCACACTTTTTGAAGAAGTGCATGATTCCACTACCTTGGAACCAATCCATGAGGAAAGTTTTGCATTTTAAAGGGAAATGCATATTCCTACCCCTATGGATCCTTCACATGATGAAATTTTTTCACTTTATGATCATTTGGGTGAGTTGGTTCTTTCTCCTACATCCTACACTTCCAAATTTTGCAGCATTCATCCTAATGAAGTATGGGTGAAAGGCTTCTTTTTTATAGTTCCACATGAAGAGTATGGAATTCATATATCTCATTTTGATGATGACATGACTAGAGAACCATATTATTTACATTTGCAGCAGCATACTTTGTTAAATTATGATGATACACATCTACATGGGTGCACCTATTATGTTAACTCGAGTCACTTGGAGACTCATGATTTTCCTTGCTCCTTGCCTAGTCTATTTGATGTTGGAGGAACTTCATCCCACACTTGGGTGAAGAGATATATGATTGAAGAACATTATTATTGGCAGAAGCATCCTATATTATTTCATGATGATATACATATTCATGGGTGTATCGATGAGACTTCTTTGAGCCACTTGAAGTCTTCATTTTTTCTTTGCTCCTTATTTGGTTCAAATTTTGGTGGAGGTTCTTCATTCACTTCTTGGATGAAAGAGAATATGGATGATTATATTTATGCACATTATATATTTTTGGAGAATAATTATGGGACATGGGATCCTCACCTATGTCATTGGGGCATATCTGATATAATATTTTATGCTTGTGTGTATGAGACACATGATGATATACTTACTTGGGTGTACAAGCACTTTCATGATTCTTTGATGAGGTACCTTCTTGATGTACATTTGTATGATGTTGTTATGTAATTTCATGATCTATATTTTGTACTCATGATGTTTTGAAGGGTGCAATACCAAGAATGGGATCTCAGAATTGGTTGCTTTCATCTCACTTGGAGTAGCGGTTCGATTGTTGGCTTGAGAAATTAAACCAACCTTCAATTGTTTGAGTTCATCTTTGTAGAGTAGTGTTATAGTTTCCTATGTGGGAGACCTTTTGAGAGATGGATTCAATTTTCACATGCTTGGTTTTCATGGCATTTCATCATAGACATTTCACACAATGCATGTATCAGGACCATATGGGACACTGGGATCATTTTTGGTCTCATTGGTTCCAATTTTGGGGGCAGCAAGCGACATTGGAGATTTAGTCACCACTTGAGAAGATTATTGTAATTAGAGAAGTGCAGTAGTAATAATGGTGGTTCATCTCTAATATTTTATTGTAAAGTTAAGAAAATCAAATTTTGGTAACTCAGTACCAACTTCAAAGAATTATACAAAATCAAAAAGGGGTGAAAGTTCATAAACTGTTTCCAAAATATGGAGGTAAAGTTTATTTGCACAAATTTGTTTTTTATGGATTTGATTAATCCTTTTGGAGTTAGTGGTGATGTTACATGATATATTATTATGCACAATCCAGTTATCTTTACTTTTGGGAACACAAAATTGTAGTACATGAATGCCACTACTAAAATTTCCGCTAAAGAAAATTAACTTAGCAGAACCATAACATAATACTTAGTACAATGGAAGGATATACCAAGTGAAGATGCCACATTGGAAGAGGATAATATTTTGCAGCATCCAAATATGAAATTTATTAAGGACAAACAATCTTGGGTGGGGACTGTAATGTACCCATTCAAATAATTGCATAGTAGGACAATTCCATCAATCCTACTAGTTCCCTAGGTTGGATGGATACATTTGGAGTTTTAATAAGGGAGCTAATAGATGATGTTCGGATATTATAATGGAATAAATATTTAATAATGGAGCTAATTAAATAAATACATGAGAAAATTGAAGTGGCAATGGAGCATGGAGACACATGGAGATTATGGGGCCCACACAAGCTAGAATTTCTGTGACACAAGACATCCTCCTCTTGCAATTTCAAATCCATGGGAAGCCTAATGTTTTTGGATGGGTTAGAAGGATAATAAACTTTTCCATATGCATCATAGGTTGAATTTGGAAGGAAATGTAACTTAAATGGGAGAGGAAGAGTCAAATGGGAGCTTCTTGGACACTTGGGCTAGATTCCCTAATATCTATGACATCTATGACACCAATGATGAATATGCTATGACATTTATGACATATTATAGACCTGAAGGCTGAAATATGAAAATTATGACATTTAAGGCCTAAATATATCATCCAATAAGGTGCTCATGTGAGTTGGGGAAGCTCAATGGGTCCCTACTTGAATTGGGAGAAAATGGAAGGCTAGGGAAGGGAGGACACATGGAAAATCTTGAGCACACACCCTAATTCGAATTGGATTGGGTTTGTGGATGGATTGGTAACCTTAGAAGGTGAAGGATGTTTATAAAATATATGGATCAACCAATAGAGGGGATTTTTATCATTTGATAAATTTGCATTTGTGAAGAGAGAGAGCTAGTGGATGACTAGTTTCTTGCCTTAGCCAATTTCGAGAGTGAAAGATTCCCATCCAAGATGGTGTTTGGAGAGGCCATTCAGGTATTTCATGGATATTTAATGGAGTTTTTATTTTTGGGTGTAATATACATGGTGTCTCATTGTTTCTTCTAGTGCAACACATTCTCTCAACCATTTCTAGTCTTTACTGCATATTCTTGCTCATGGAGGGATTGCGCTTTGGGTGAGCTATTGTACTCTTTGGGAGATATTATGATGGTAAATTTATGATTTTAATAAGCTTAATATAATTTTTTCTTCATATTTAGAAATTATCAGGTTGAAATACCAAATGGTTGTATGTAAAAGTGATTATTAATGAGCAAACAATGACCATTTCCCCACTATATTGATGCATGCCATCGTAATGCTGATGATTTCGAATGAAAGAATGTTTCTTTGATATATTTATGATGAATGTAATTCCATTTATTAGTATTACAATTTTCATATCCAACACTTAAGCATTTGAATTCATCTTACTTAGTTTATTTTCATTTGGAGAAGATTTGGTGCCATTTCCCCAAGGGCCGAACTAGTGATTTTGTAGCTGTTTGGAAGAGGGTTATAGCAAAATTTATAAAATAAATAATGATGCAAACAAGACATTAATAGTTTACCTTAAACACCCTCTTCCTATTTTCAGAAATTATAGTGGGTTTGGGAGCATTTGGGAATCCATTTTCAACATTTATCCTCGGGGAATTGGAACCCCAATTTGCCAGTGAAAACTCCTACCTTGGCCAGAATATTAAACAAGTTTGCAGAAGTATTTGGAGGGTCATAAATCATCCCTTAAAATAAAATTCAAGTATTAATATCAGTCATATACCTTATTAGAATATTTGGGATCATTTGGATCAATTTGGAGACCTATACATCAAAACTAGTCAAAGGTCGAAATAGGGAAAAAAGGTGAAAAATTGGTCATTTTAATAAAATTCCATAAAAAGGGACATTACATTTATGGAAGTTGTTGTAAATGGGGAATGTTAATGTAATTCCAAATTCCTCCATTTGTTTTCTATCTCCCTCGTCATCTTTAAGGGGGGGATTTCAGAATGTGTAATGATGACTACTATGATGTTGCTGGAAGTGTAATGACATCTAGTGATATGTTATGATGTCCTACCTAGAAAAGAAGGCATACAAATCTTCAAAAAAATTTATATTATGTAAAAGGAGTTATCCCACATGCATCATGAAGTCAAATTATCTTATCACCATTTTTATATAAGAGAAATGGAAAAATATTTATCCCGCATGTATTATGGGATATGATCGAGACCCTTTGGATACATGACAATATACAGAAGTCATTGTGACATGAATTCAATATGGAAAGTGATGTGATTATTTGGTGGGTGCCAAGCATTGGAAGAGTGAAAATTTTCTAAAAAATAATAAGATCAACCTTTCATGGATGTTTCCCCATTTGGGGGTTTACCACGTAAAATCAATCCTCTCTTTTATCTTTTATTTCTTGCGTATTCTATTAAATATTTGATGCTTGTGTTGTTAGGAGATTGGACTAGTTAGGTTTTGGTTATTAATTTAAGCATTAATAGTATATTTTTATATGTTAATCCATATGTAAAAAGAATCTAACATGGTATTAGAGCTAGTTACTAAGCTCTACCTCCTTCAGTGAATTTTTGTTATTTGTTTTGAAGCATCAAGTTTCTTCAATAATTTTTATTGGGCCCTCATTCTCTTGTGGATTTGGAATCAAACTTGGACAACCACTTAAGTTTATACTATATATGTGCATTTCTCACATGTGGAGGAGAGGGTGGTTGCTCGGGTCAGTGAGGAAGAGAGTGTGGTTGCTTAGCATGTGGAGGAGAGGGTGTTTGATGTGAATGTGGAGGTGACAATGGGGAATGAAAAAGACCATTAGGAGATGAAGAAGGTGGAAGACACTACCATTCAAGAATCCTAGCCACAAGAGCAATATGATGCATCAATAGTGTCATATCAGGAGGAAGGGTCACCCATATAGCTACAAACTCAGGGTTCCGTAAGATATGGTTAGATTGTACATGGAACACTCCCTCTGAAGACAGTAATGCAAATAATTTATCAACCACCTACTTTCAAAATATATGGTTTAGCATGCATGGAAATATGAGTCTCTATAACTGAGGAAGCTCCTCAACCTCGTCCATATCCTCATCATATTGAATATGAAACTCCCCAACCTAAGTGCCAATATCTACAAATAAGTAATAGACTATAATCAAACAATTTTAAATAACATGTTAAAATAAATCATAAGTGCATCAAATAAGATAAACAAATGAAACTAGACAATTAATCAGAATATAACATTGATGTTACCTCTCTCATCTGGTGGCTCATCCCGGGTAAAAATGATGTTGTGACATCCTCACTAGTCTATCTGTATGTATGGGTATTGTACAAGATCCATGATGTGATCATTCTCACTCACAAGCATCTCGAATAAATTTGAACTAATCATAGCAGAAAATTCTACTCAGGCCCCCTTGGGCATAATCTATCCCCACATATGCATACTTTCCTCGTTCCTTGTCTTAGGAGGGTAGTGATGAAATGAGATTCTAATCGTCATAAACCTCTCAAAAATTATACAAAAAAACTCCAATCCAAAGAGAAGCCCATCCTCTCATCATATACAAAATGATAGTGATCCAAAGCTAAGAAAAATTGTCACAAAAAAATATATTCCACATAACCAATCCAAGTCTCTAAACCATTGAATCTACATAGGACATCAAATGGAAACTAATGCACTTCCCATCTGAGGTTTGTTTGTCCACTATCATGACCATGAGAGAGAGACACCTAATCTTCTCTGCACTGAATGCACTAATATAAAAATGGCCACCAACAATTTGTAATTCACCTAGGAAAATCACATCCTCAATAACATATCATTGAATCATTGCACATATGACAATTGGATCTCTTCAGCAATGTCGGATGGGAGATCATGGAAATGGGAAAATCCTCCCCTCTCCTAGATAAACCAGTAATAAAATGCATGTCCTCCTATGTGGGATGGTACCACGAATTAGGACTTACCCTAAATGCGTGCCTCACATCATCCTAATAAAAAATCAACTACACTAACAATTCTAAGTGCCCCCCAAGGGATGTACAGTCCTCAATAAAATTGAAGATTCCAATATTCTTCAAGAGGGAAGGTGTCTTTGCTATAATAGGTAGAGGATACAAATCCCTCTCCCTCTCTTACGCATCCCAGGTCTATCAGAAAAAGTTATACAGGTTGACCCGATGTTGTCTCTGAATCACATACAACATTCTTTTAGGCACACACACACACACACACACACACACACACACACACACACACACACAACTTGTAAAATTCTAGTAACAACCATTTTTGTTTAGAAATAATTGAAATTATTTTTTTTCTAAAAACCTGTCTAACATAACTAGTGCACCTTATAAGATAGAATGCACCATTTTTGGTCCTTTAGTCAAATAAGCACATCATCCACAGTGAAATATAACTAAGTATTTGTTGGAACCTAAATCTCACACACATGTGGCATTTTGGCAATTATTGCAGAAGGACATCAATCAACATATAACATGCAAATCATTAGCATCATCCTCATCAAATTGATAATGTGAATTGAACCTTAGAATAAAAAAATTCTGAACTTGGTAGAACCGTGACTTTTCTAAAGAAACCTACATGGATCCACGCAGGAAAAGTCTTGAAATCCATGCGGCCATACCAAAAAGCGATCCATTGATTTTTCATGGTGCATTCAAGGCTCACAACCACATTTTGGCTCAAAAATTTCAAATTGGTTGCTTCACATGCATGGGAGAATTCAATAGCCCCATATTTGTACCTCAAAGATCACTTCATGAGATGGAGCGTTCACATTGAGAACAAAATATTTGAATACCTCCATTTGTCCTATAAAAGGAAGCCACGCGCATGCATTTCATATGAGGAACCTAGAGTAATGTTATGCTACAAGAAATAGTTTGAGAGCTCATCTTTCACACTCATTGTTATCATCATTTGGAATCACAAGGCTCCCTTGAATTCTTCCTCAAGAAGAAAGTGTGTTTCCTCATCATTCCAAGTTTGTTAACAACCATTTTGAGAGAGTTCAAAAGGAACCATCCCTAGGGGGGGTGTTGGCTACCATCGAAGCTACATTCTTCTAGGTGACACCATTTGTATACAAGATTTTCCATTGGACAATACTATATGGTTGAAACTAATTCATTCTCAGTACTTATGGCATTTTATCAATTGATAATATTTTCTTTAAGTCTTATTTGTTGAGTTTGGATTTATATTGTTAGTGTTAGGTCTATGAAACATCACTCATGCAATTTCCTTAGTTGCAACCCACAAGGAGAGGAAGAATTTCTCACCCTTTTGACATTTTCCCCAAAAGAGTATTGGCGACTTCACTCCTTATTTTTGTTAATTTTCTTATATATATATATGTTTTTTTTTAAAATTTTTAATTGATTTGGGGCATTTTGTAGGGTCATACTCTTGTTGCTCATATCCCTAACTTGCAGGATTTTCAATCTAGAGGACCATTCCATTCGATTTTTGGATCACATGGTTCCTGACATCTGCTCTGCATAGATCCACATGATTTTTTCTTTGATTGTCATGCAACCATGTGAACTTATCTTCAGTTTCTTGCATGGAGAATCTGCACAACCTGTGTAACATGTAATCAGTGCGACTATGTGATAGTTTTCAGAAAAACCGTGTGGTTGTCACAGTTGAAATTTAACGTCCTACCTTGCACGTCAAGAAATTTTTATATGACATTTTAAATCTAACATTTCCTTTCAGTTTAAATTTAAATATTAATTTTACCCATCATTGATTTTTTTAATAACATTTATAATAACTACATGAAACATTGTATTCTCATATCTTGCCTCATGTAATACAAAGATAAAAAAATAAAAAATTACAAAAATATAATAAACCAAAAAACATAATGATTAAACCAAGAACACACATAATGACAAAGAAATTTTATCTTGTAAACCTTTAAATATTCTTCTTCACAAGCAATACAGTGGGCCATTACCATGGCCCACCAAATACCATGGACCCAAAAAACCATGACTGAGGGGAGACAACAAAATGATGAAAAAATCAAAATTTTCCATTTTAGAAATATAAATATAAAGAGAAAATATAGAAACACACACACACACACACACACATTTAATTACTAATAACTAATTAGTAATAGTAATGAATAACATCTCTCTCTCTCTCTCTCTCTCTCTCTCTATATATATATATATATATATATATATGGGCCTGGGATATAGATATTAATGATGCGTAAAAATAAACTTCAAAATGACGAGTGAAATTAAAATTCACACTTCATTAATGACGTTTAATTTTATGAAGTGGCAATATTTTGACGTGTAAAATGGCAAATGATGGCTATTTACCCGTCAAAATTTGAACATTGGTGGCTATCTCTTTTTCATCTTTTCTTCTTCTTCTTAATTTCTTCAAAAACAACAATCTATATGGCTTCCCACTCATGCTAAGGAGTTAATTAATAACTTACTATTGGTATTAAGCTATTACCGAGAAGGGGGGAGAATTAGTAATAGCACAGATATGTACAGTTTTAACTTATGCATATTTTCACAGATTTAAAACTTTTCCAGCATTCACAAGAATAATAAGAATAATGCACAAATACTCGAGAACAAATGTATATCTATAAATATATGTATAATTACATCAAATGAAGATTACAGTCTCCAAACTTGAGCGCCAACTCAATTCAGGTGTTGAACCGATCCCAAGTATAATATATGGGCTGCTGGCACTGACCTGCAACAATTCGATTTTATTAAGCACCAACTTACGATCTTCAGGAACCAACCTGAACAAATATCAGTCTAACTGCATAAACTGTGACTTGCGGCTTCAATCTCTGTCTTGTGGAAAACTGTGTTGTCTGGTTGTGGAAGCACCAACTTCCATTTGTTCTCCAACGTTGACTGGAAGGAGGATACGACCCCCTAAGTTTTATTTGCACCAACAGAAAGGATGTATTCACACCCTGATTGTATTCTCCAATAGCGGCTGGAAGGAGGCTGAAATACCCTGCTCCTTTCCCCGTCCGACCTCCCTGATATGAAAATTTTAATGTATAGAAAAAATGCAAATAGATAAAAACATTTTCTTCAAAATTCGCATATGTTGTAACTTCTTTGAACTGCGTTTGAACAAAAAATTGCCAAAAAATAAAACAGCATGTGTAAAGATATCTATGATTTGCGTCCTTTCAGTTGATCTATGTTCTACGTCTGAATAGAGTTTCCAACTCAGTCACCTTTACTGTTCTATGGTCTACGTCTTTTATTGAGCAAGGGCTTTGCACATCCATAATACAGGTCTGTACTTCCTTCACTCACTTTTTCACTGTTAATCATTGACTGAATTTTCACACTACGGCTCCGCTACATAAATATACTCTATGTGATCAATGATCCATTGACACGCCAAATAAATTATGAAGCTTGTCAAACAATTATCTTAGGTGTTCATTCTCCATAAAATCACCTCACCTCATCCATATCTTGATTATTTATAATCTTCTTAACTTAAGAGATGTGTCCACTTGTTGAAATTCCTTAACTTCTGATAAACCCCACTGGATTGCATCTTCAACAAGTTAGGACTTGCGTCGGCGTGCCTCTTTCTAAAATTCAACTTTGTGTAGTGTATGACACACATATGCCAACATCCTTGTGGGAATTTTGCACACATTGTTTGATTACTTATGTTGCTTTACAAATATTTGTACCACATACCATATTCTTTGTGGGAATTTTACACGCAATTTTGTTTCTTTTATTCATAAGTCACACAAATGGTATTTGTGCATCTGTTTCAATTTCAATTGTCTTCTATATTTAATATTATGTGCGTATTTGTGACTAATGTCATAGTGGGATGACTGCTTCTTTGAATTGACTTCTGATCCATCTGATCTTTGATCCTTTGAAATCAATGACAACACATATTCAACAATTCCCCCCTTTGTCATTAATGTTAACACTACATTGAATAACTACACTTGTTTCAAACTCCCCCTGAAGATGTGTGTTAAAGACTTCTTCTGTGATCATGTTCGCACCTCTGTTTTCTAGTTTCTGTTATTGCTCCCCCTGTCGTTGGGATCTTCCTTTTTCATATTCCTCTTCTTATTACAACGTATATCTCCCTTTGACATCAATGTAAAAGGGACTTGCTTCTTTGATGACTCCCCCTGGCCTTGCGCTCACTGATTTTGGTCTTCGGAGTCGCAAACAATCACAGAAGTTGACTTATTTTTGTCTCAAATTGCGAGGCAAAAATTATTCCTAATTTTTTCTTAGGTACTCAAATGTTTCTATAGGAAGTGGCTTTGTGAAAATGTTTGCAAATTATTCTTTTGTATCTGCATATTCCATCTTGATTACATTTTCAACCACTTGTTCCCTTACAAAATGATATTTAATAGGAACATGCTTTCTTTTTTATGCATCATCAGATTCTTTGAGATACCGTTGGCGCTAGTATTGTCGCAAAAAACTGAAATGGGCTGGTCATATTCTACTTGGACATATTTCAGAGTCTACCTCATCCATAACACTTGTGAGCAACATGCTCCTGTAATAATGTATTCGGCTTCTGCGGTCGACAGGGACACTGAGGATTATTTCTTACTTAACTAGGAAACTAAGCATTTTCCTAGGAAGAAGGAAACTCCATGTGTGCTATTTCAATCATCAATGCTTCCTACCCAGTCTGCATCTGTATATGCTTATAATATTAGTTCAATGTTGTGTGGATACCATACACCAAGATCCAAAGTCCCTTTCAGGTATCTAAAAAATATTTTTACCACTTGTACTTGCGTTTCTTTTGGAGCAACTTGAAATATTGCAACGAGTCCTACAACCTGCATTATGTCGAGTCTTGAGGCTATCATATATAGTAGGATTCAAATCATTGATCTATATAATATTTGATCTACTTCCTTTGCTTCATCAACCTTACTTAGTTTTCATCCGGTGATCGTTGGTGTACACACTAGTTTACACTCTTTTGTATTGATTCTTTTCAGCATTTCCTTAATGTACTTGGTTTGAGAGATGAATATGTCATCCTTGAGTTAGGATACTTGCAATCCCAAGAAGAAGTAGAGTTCTCCAAGCAGGGACATCTCAAACTCTTTTTTCAATTTCTCATCAAACTTTTGACCAAGTCTATCATCAATGCTTCCAAAAATTATGTCATCTACATATAGCTCAATCATATTAATGTCTTCGCCTTCCGACCTTGATGTACAAGTTACTATCTACACGACCCCTTGTGAAGCCTTGTTGTTGTAGATATTTTTATCTAACCTTGAATACCAATCTCTAGGAGCTTGTTTTAGTCCATACACTGCATTTCTTAATCTACAAACATAATCCTTGTTGTATAAAAGAGAGAATCCTTTGGGTTGTTCTATGTACACCTCTTCTTATAGGTCCCCATTCCAGAAGGATGATTTAACATCCATTTAGTACACATTGATATTCTTAGAGCAGGAATAGGCTGAAAACATTCTAATTTCCTCTATTCAGGCTACCAAGGTGAAAGTTTCTTGAAAGTCAATACCTTCAATCTGTGCATATCCATTGCAAACTAGCCTTGACTTGTTCCTTACAACCTTACCTTCCTCATTCAATTGATTTCTAAAGACCCATTTTGTTCCTATAACATTTTTTTCTTCGGCACGTGGAACTAGTTCTGATGTTTGATTCTTATTTATCTGATTCAAATCCTCATCCATAGACTTGACCTAGTGCTCATTGTTTTTTTCTTCATTAAATCTATTTGGTTCTATCTGAGACAATAGTGAGAGATGTACCTGTTTGGTGTCACTAGTTAAGAGTCTTCTCTTGTTTTCCACACCAACGTTCTTATCACCTATTATCAGATCTTATGAGTGATTCTTTTGAACAAATATAGAAGGGGTTTTTGTATCATGCCAGATTATCTCCTCTTCTTGAGGCAGATTTTCTTGTTGTTTAGTGACCCTTTCTTCATTTTGTGTACCTTCTGTAACGTGTTGAGGCATAGGTTGAGCATCATCTTCTGATTTGTTGTATTTTAATTCTTCATATATTTTTACATCTAGAATCGACTATTTTCTTTAATCTCATATTATAACATATGTATGGTTTACTTCTGACAACATATCCCAGGAAAATACCTTCATATTCTCTTGGATCAAATTTTCCAAGGTTTTCTATGTTTCGCTTTATATAGCATTTACTTCCAAAAATATGAAAATGATTAGCAATGGTTGGTCTTCCTTTCCATACTTCTTATGGGGTCATATTTCCGCATGTTCTTATTAGATTCTGACAGGCATATCTTGGGACATAAATAGTCTTTACTTAGATTTCACAAGAGAAATAAGAGAAGAAGAATAATTGCTATTACACAAAGAGTTGAAGAACAATATGAGAAATATTCTATACAATATTATTCATCATCATGGGTGAATATATAATACAACATCAAGGAATAATTCAAATACCTAAAGAGGAAATTTAATCTACCAACCTAGACTGAATCAAAAGCTAACTTAGTGTGGGAAAATTACCACTAGAGATCACTAATGCAACTCCATATCACTGAAAACAATTCAACACCATTTAACGAAAGAGGGTAGGTGAAAAAAGGCACCCATATTCCCTTGAATCATACAAACTAGCTCTAGAGACATCGAGAGTGATCTAACTGATGGAATCAGAGCACAATTGGACATAACTGAATACCTACTAGATTCAACTGCTGGACACTAATAGTGGCACTCCGAAAAGGTTCCTAAATTATAGGGATTAATCCCTGGAGCACTAAAATTCATGTAGATAGGCACAATAAGTGGTAGATGTCCACTAGATGCGTCCCCCATGCATCCATGAAGCGATGAAGACCTCCTAAGCTAGGGAAATAAAAAAATAGACTTATGTGGTCAAAGGGAGGATTAATAATAATCCTAACACCCCCTTTAATCCTAAATTTGGACAACCTCTACCCTAGAAACTAAGACCAAAGGTCACCCATTACAATCTAAATGTAAAAATTTATTTGTCTATGTAAACTGAGGAAAAAGGAAAAACCGCATGGGGAAAATCCTTCCTAAAAAATGGAAATGGCACATAATTTAAATGAATATATTCACTTTGTCTTGTTCTTCACTTGAATAACATGAATGTACTGCTTCTTGGTGAAAAACTGTGGATTTGTTGTAGATGCCTTGATCATGTATCAGTTTTCCAATGCTATGTAGACAAAAAACATGAGGATAAACCCCTTGAAGCTCATATTATGGTGATTAAGGAGAATCATATGAATGCTTCTTGATGTGACAACATAAAATATTATATCTGAACATAAAATCGGAGATGGAAAAGAGATTTGTGCAATAATATCCTAACCAAGGAACATCAATGAAATATGCACGCTTAATTTCTAGTGTAGTTGCATAATGGTGAACTCACTCATAAACCTCCTTTCCAAATTGATGTGAAACCTTTGTAATTTTGTAATAGATCTTATGAGGGTATGAACTATCAGAAATAAATTCATATGGAGCAGCAAACAACCAAGGTATAGTGGCTCCAAAATCAGGTTGAGTTACAGTAGGAAGACTAGGTGCAACTAGTCTACATTGCTAGTTGGGAAAATATGGAGAGCAAAATGAGCTAAAATTCGAACTAATTCAGATCAAAATTTATGGAAAAACAACCCACATATAGCCAATGATATGGAGAACCAACCAATGACAGAAAACAAATACATAATATCAACTTGCACCAGTGATACAGTATAGGAGACCATGAAATTGTCTAGTTTACCAACTAGAGAATTTGGGAGTTAGAGGGTCTTCTGAGCATCAGATGGTTGGGATAAGGGTGTCATAAACTACATATCAGCCTGAAAATCATATTCTAAATTAGACAAAGAATAATCTGAATGGAGTTTGAAAGAGGTTGATGAAGACAAGTCACAAACTAGTAGAAACAAACTAGTATTGAAAGGAGATGGTTATGGGGAACTGATAGGTGTCCTTTTCAAGGGAGGAAAAGTGATTTATGATTATGATATGTCAGAGCGAGTATCAAAATTAGAGACATTAGGAAAATAATTTATTTTAACAAACAAGTATGACAATCATTACCTTTGAATTGCATAGTGTGACAGTGCTCCTAGGGATCAACATAATTTTCCCTTCCTTCCTTTCTTGCAAAATATGGAACATCAAAGTTGTTCCTCTCGAGCAATCGAGTCATGATGTCCATGCTATTTTTAAAGCAATATTTTTCATTGTGAGAAGGTTTCCTACAATAGGTACACTTTGATCTTCCTTTCTTGTTTCCCTTCTTGGAATTCTAGCATTTATCAGTAGAGTAAGATCCTTCATCTTCAAAGTTTGACTTTGGATTCTTCTCCTTCACTTTTAGCTTTCCTTTGTACTTGAAATTCTTGCTTTTAAGAGATTCAAGCGCATGATTGTTTGAGGTTTTGAGAGTCCCCATTTGAATAATCTTGACCTTCTCTTGAGTGATAGAATCTATGAATGCATCTAGGGATGTCATCCTCCAATTTCGAACTGGAAGCTTAGTAGCATGGAATATTGATACAAAATTAACTAAGTATTCCATACCCAAATTTGCTAGGATGGAGATGATTTATTGCTCTTATTTCTTCTCTATCCCATGTTGCTTGAGAAAAAGAACTAGTGACTTAAACTTTCCGATGAATCCTCAATGGTTTCGAATTCAGTTGGTCTCAATGAGATCAACGCATTCTCCAATTGATGTCCTCTAATATCATCTTAATTTTAGAAGAGGGATTCAAGTTTGATCCACACTTCATTTGGTCCTATTAATCAATCAAGATGGAAAATAAGTTTTGGAGAGAGAGAGAGAGAGAGAGAGAGAGAGAGAGCCATAAGCTTCATCATTCCTGTTATTCCACTTTAATGCTTTCTCAACAACTTCAATTGGCTTGTTTTCTAAGGCCATAGTAACTCTGTAGAGACCTCTGCTGTGCAACAATATCTCAATATTGGCTTTCCATTCATGATAATTGAAGGAAGTTAAGTTTAATATCTTATATAAATCCATGCTCTGTTGCTGCGCTACTGGTGAGAGAAATGAATACGTGCACAAAACTAGAAAGAAAATTTTTGGAAGACAAATCAACCTCTTTTTCGACAATGAGCACATTCTCTGGGTGCAACACACATGGATAGAGTTCTTTGGAAATAATCTAGAGGGAGAAATGTAATTATTCCAGAAATTATGTGGAACCAAGCTACTTTTGGTGCATCAATGGAAGTATCCGAGGGATATTAGAATAGCCTGACCAGGCTCCCATACCATATTCAATTCCGACAGGCAGATATTGGGATAGAAATAGTCTTTACTTAGATTGCACAAGAGAAATAAGAGAAGAAGAATAATTTCTATTACACAATGAGTTGAAGAAAAATTTGAGAAATATTCCATACAATATTATTTATCATTATGGGTGAATATATAATACAACATCAAGGAATAATTCGAATACCTAAAGAGGCAGTTGAATCTACCAACCTATATTGACTTAGAAGCTAACTGAGGGTGGGAAAATCACCACTAGAGCTAACTAATGCAACTCCAAATCACTCAAAATAGTTCACTGTAGCAAGGATTTCTCCCTGCTACAGGGGCAGGAATGGCTCCCTTATGCCTATAGGGCACAAGGGTAGGTTCCTGCTAATGGTAAATGTAGAAAAATGAAACTGAAATAAAAGAAGCAGAACAGAATATTAAACTAAAGCTAAGCTAATCTAAACAATATGAAGTAAATGGAAAGAACAATAAACTAAATCTAATGGCAGAAAGAAGAAAACGAAGCTTTGGTGAACCCCTCTGCAGAAAATGGGTTAGGGTTTCGCCTCCTTAAAACCTGCAAACAAACCCAAGCTCTAATGGAGAACCTGCAAAAACAATGTTAATAACAAAACCTGCAAATAAAAATGAGAGTTAGAAAGCAAATAACATTAAGAAAAACAGAAATAAACCATTGGGTGTACCTTCTCTTGGGTGGAAATGGGTCACCATGCCCTAGCTCATGGGAGCACCTCTCTTGGTTGGGGTGCAATGGCTCAAGGGGAATGGAGATGGAGGAGAGGGAGTGTGGGTGGTTTGAGAGGCAAAGGTCTCAAAGCATCCATGGGCAGCATAACAATAGGCTATGGGAGAAGTGTTTTGAGAGTGACCCCTCACCCTCCTTTTATAGCTTTTCCAAGGGGTTTTAAGCCCTTGGTCAGGGCTTTAGCCCCTTTTAGGGTTTTAGCCCCTTTGTTGGGCCTTTAGCCCCTTTTAGGGTTTTAGCCCCTTTTTGAGGGATTTAGCTCCTAGGGGGCTATTTTGGGCTCCTTTTTGGGGTTTTTAGCCCTTTTTATTCATCCTTAGGCTATTTTGGAGTTGTGGGGGTCCAATGGAGGGTCTTATGGAGTGATATGAAGGTTGTGAGATGGTGTCCTTGGGTGTTGTAGGCCATTGAGAGCTATGTGGGGGATTTTTGGGTTAACAGATTGCTCCTTGATGTGTGAGGGCAGGAGCTCAACGTATGGCCGATGGACATCATAGGATT
Source organism: Pseudotsuga menziesii (assembly GCA_001517045.1). Taxonomy (NCBI): domain Eukaryota; kingdom Viridiplantae; phylum Streptophyta; class Pinopsida; order Pinales; family Pinaceae; genus Pseudotsuga; species Pseudotsuga menziesii. The sequence goes on from LPNX010679256.1 coordinate 40,650, forward strand.
TGTTGTGTAGAGGTGGTGCTTCCAGGGCTGGGGCATGGTGGCTTTTGGTTTTGTATTAATATGGTTCCCATCAATGGGTGAGATACAATAAATGTGTGACATGTATATGGACAAGGTGGGCATCCCCATGCTCGTGACAATGTCAAAAGAATAATTTCATCTAAGCTCTAAAATACAAGAGCCGGTCATATACAACTGATGTTAAAATGCTGGTTGCCTCCACGTGAGGCTAAATACAATAATGATCTAGTAAATTGGGCCCATGGCATTCTCATGGAATGCTATATCTTCATGACTGACGGTCTACTGGATCTAGTACATAGCTATGTGGACTCGCTGATTGAGAGTCATAGTCTCTGCGGTACAAGTACGTTGCATCAATCATAAAGGTATATTGAAGCACTGCTGGGGATTCTGAACACTGTTTCCAATGCAACTCGGAAATCACAAGGGACATAACCTGTTTAGGTCCCTCAAGTGGACTTCACCAATGTGCTAGAGTCGAGTGACATCTGGGGTCTTTGACCAAGTACTGTGCGGAACAAACCCTGTACGAATCTCAATAGTGTGATGATGGAGTTGAAGTTGAGCACGTGAGAAACAACCATCCCAAGAGGCACTAAGGACTCCTCTCAAGTGGTCCAAGGAACTCATTAATGATGTAAATGAAACCAAGGTACAGGGACCTCTGGGTCTATCCTCTAGAATATGTGTGTTGGTGTCGACAAAGGGAGACCTGCCCCTAGTCAAGGCAATGATGTTTCCTTGACCATGAGCACGAGGGATAACCGAAAGGTGTGAAGCAATTTGCGAACTGACTCACTGAATTGGGGGGGAGGGGAGGGAAGGGAAAGAACTGAACAGGGGCAGGGGGGGAGTGGGAGACTCAAACTTCCTTTGTTCAGAGTGTGATGGCAGGGTGGACCAGGCAACAAATGAAACTTGATTCAAGGGAATGGGATCATAGCTGTAATACCGGGAATGTCGCTGCAGACAGGAAATACTTGGAGGAGGTGGAAATTTTTGATACTGATGGGATCCAAGGAAGACACATTGTAGAGTACTCTGAACAAAGGCGACCCAATGTGGGAATGCTGCCAAACTGTTTTCTATGGGAGGGTGTCTAGGGACACTGTTATGGTTCAATCTCGTGGATTTTTTGCGAGCCCGAGAAGGTAAATGCTCGATGGTTCTTTCAATTTTAGAGAGTTTGAAAGCATGAAGAAGACTCCAGTGGGGGCTCTTTTTCGTTGGTAGTCTCCTATGCCCGAAAAAGTATAAAAGTATACACAGGAGAGCTCACTCATCCTAGAGGGGATGAGAAACTTCTTTACCGTTGGTAGTCCAATCAGGCTGAAAAAGGTTAAACCTATACTGACTGGACGATAATTCAGATACTTTTACGAGCATGAATGAAACCAAGTTTGCTTGGCAATCTTTTCTTGATGAGATGGTTGGAAAAGAGCTTAACGACAACCGGTGGTGAGATTTTTCGTAAAGTGTGGGCCCTCTGCTCGAGAAAGCATTAAAGTATGCAGAGGGGAACGATCTTGGCTTGAGTGTGCCAAGGATGTCGTTTTCAATTGATGGTCTACATGGTCTGCAAAAGGAGGTAAACGAGACGATGTAAATTACTACATTTCGATCCAAAATCCGACGGTTACTTCCGACGGCGCGTGGATTTTTTCTTTTAAACCTACCAAAAATCAGAAAGTTAGATTTTTTTAAAAAAAATTTGGTCATAAGCGTAGCTTAAGCGATGGTTAGGCTCATAAGCGTCTCTTAAGCGACGGATGTCCTCATAAGTGTCGCTTAAGCGACGACGCTTCAAATTGGTCAATCATTTAAATAAATAAACTTAATTGGTCAATTATAAGAAGAAGGTCCTAAGCGTCGCTTAAGCGACAGATCCTTTAAATTATTTACAATGTCCAAATTAGCGGGAACAGGTGGAGAAGAGATTAATCACTTGAGGGAGAAGGATGCTCGATGCTCTTTCCTTTTCCAAGCAATATGGATCTCCTATCATTCCGAAGCTGTGATGATTGAAGAGCTGGATTGCTGTGATGATTGAAGAGCAATATGGATGGGATTCCATTGAAACAGATGATTGAAGAGCTGGATTGCTCTGATGTGCCCTCCGTGTTCATTTGCCCCATTTCTGTAAAACCTATGCAGGATCCTGTTACCCTTTGTACAGGCCAGACCTATGAACGATCCAATATTTTGCAGTGGTTTTCAATAGGGCATCATTACATCTATCCGACAACTATGCAGGAGCCCTGGGATGTCTCTCTTACTCCAAACATGACCCTCTCCCATCTCATCTACAAGTGGTTCTCACACAGATATATGATGTAGAAAAAACAGGCCAAAAATGTTCAAGAGAGAGTGAAGGAGCTTCTGGAGAAGCTCAGGAAGGCTAAAGGGCAGACTAGAATAAAGGCTCTGTGTGCACTTAGGTTGATTACACAAACAGATGAATCTACAAGAAATAGTATAGTGGATGAAGGAGGGGTGATGTTGCCGTCGTCTCTGTTGGGTCCCTTCACTTCTCATGCAGTTGGGACTGAAGCCATTGGTATTCTAGTTAGGCTTCCTTTGGATTCAGAAGGAAAAACAAGCCTCATAGAACCGGCAAAGATCTCTCTAATGGTGGACCTTCTGCACGAGGCTACCATGGAGACAAGAATAAATTGAGCAAAGCTCATTGAAACTCTGGTGGATATCGAAGATCTGAAGTCTGAGAACGTTTCGAGTTTTAGGCTTCTATTCGGCTTGTTGATGCTTGTAAAGGACAAGAAGTATCCAAGGGCTATGGCAGCAGGACTCAGTTTGCTTAGAATTATATGTTCTTGCAAGCAGGTGAGGATTCAAGTTGTGGGTATTGGATTAGTGGTACAGTTGGTCGAGCTTCCTCCTTATGCAACAATCCCCTATTTAGAGACTTCCCTGGCGATTCTGGACATTCTTTCTACAACACCAGAGGGTAGGGCTGCTCTAAAGGACTGTGCTTGTACAATCCCTAACATAGTTAGAGTTTTGATGAGAGTTTCTGAAAACTACAAACATCATGCCTTGTGATAGACAACTCATTAGACTTCTTTCACGACATGGAAAGATCTTGCATAGATATCAACTGTGGAGTACTTACCTCAGGCTCTCCATGTACAAGGACATCAAGATCAAGCTCTTCTCCAATAATCTCTGCAGTGAAACTCAATTTAAAAAATGTAAGTGTCAATCTGTATGATAATGTTAGTTTATCTTGGTTTAGTTCATGCTGCAGAACCCATTTGGTGCAATTGAGCAATTTATATTAGTTGTGAAATCTGTGGCATCC
>LPNX010679261.1:6732-39248 GCA_001517045.1 Pseudotsuga menziesii
CAAACCTTTGTGTAAAGCTGTGCACCTTTTCTTTTTTTTCTTTCTTCAATGCACACATTCCTTTCATGAGGGCAGCGTGAGTTTTTTGGACGGCATACTTACTTCTGAATATTCTCTCGAAAGTATCCCAGTACAATATTATACCTGCAAAGAGAAAATTCTCCAAGTACAATATTATACATGTATATATGACAGGTTAGAAAAAAAATATATCTAGTGCTTAATCAAATATATTCATCAACCATGATACATGAAAGAGACTCAACACAAAGTTGGAAGAAGAATTCTCTTTATTAGCAATCAGCGAATGAGATAAGAGTACAACCCAACGCCTGAGACAAGGACTCCTCTGCAACCAAAGGACTCTGAGTTCTACTGCTCCAATACTTCTGAAGATATACCACTGGCATAACTTTGCTCTCCAAAATTCATTGATTAATGCCTTCCCCAAGGCCTCTATTTATACTTTGGGAAATAGAGTAGTTTCGAAGGTTGAGGAGGTTGAGATAGTTGGGGTGGTTAATGATTAGGGCCCAAATAATCTCCAGTAATCATGATTTATATTTTTTAATGTCGAATGGAGATGTACGCGACTATTAATATAGGCAACCCGTGTATGACACGTGAGTTGCTTAAAGGAAACTTGTGTAAGCTGATGTACGCGGGTTGCAATGGAGATAGTCGCGTACAGTACGTGAGTTGTCAACAGGAATAGTCGTGTACGTACGCGAGTTTCAATGAAGATAGTCGCTTATGCCAATCAACACTTAGAAAAATAATATGGCAAGCTAGTTGAAGGGTAAATGCATCTCATGTCATGCCCATATATAGTGTTTTGGCAAACTTCAATCCTAAAATGTCCTTTTGTGTACCAACATAAGGAATGTCAGTACTCGGATGGAGAAGTGCCATTTGGGTTGATAATAGATGCCCCCTAATGTGTGAGGTCAGAGGAAAGCGATGGCCGAAATACATTATAATCTTAATCTTGGAGAACTCAGAAGTCCAATGGAGTAGAGTAGTACCTTAAACAAATACATAATAATGTCATATACAAAGTCATATCCGAGGATGCTATGTTCAATATATTGGAACACTAGCTCCTTTACAATATTTGAGTACATCATATAGTACATGTACAAGACCACATATATTACAAAGGTGGATTGAAGCCACAATATACAATAATGATGAGTCTTCAAAGATCTGAAAGCTGTGTAAGTGACCACAACATAATCTTGCACAACTTAGTCCATAGATGTGAAACTAAGGTCTTCGTAAAAAATCCCAATGAACCAGTACAATCCAAACCATGTGAATAGATGTTATTGAAGTCGAACATGGATAGGATTCAACAGATTGTCAACCAACAGGTGATAATCGATAGCTGAAGCAAAGGAATTCACCAATAATGAAAGTGAATCCTGAGGTACGATCGTCAAAAACTCTAGGTCTTCGTCATCACGAAGTGCTGATGCAGAACCATAATGTGATCAGGAAGGAAATAGATCCTCCAACGGATCACAAAAGTGACTAGGAACTGGGTAAAGGTAGGGAGACACAAGTAGTAACAAATACGACATTGATGGAATCGGGATACAGATCAGACATAGGGTTAAGTCCTTGAACAGTGAGCATGACACAGAGATGACCCAAGACAACTTTTAATTTTATAGATAGTACAACTAGACTTATCTGTCATGTAGGAGACATGATCAAATTCCCCATGTAGAACTGACGAGAGGAGGAGTAAGCAACTCGAAGTAATAGCTGAACTAAAAGTGAACACTGAGACATGAGTATAAAAAAAAACAGAGAGTGCTATGTTCAAGGAGGACATGCTGCCAATTACTGAGAACCAAAAGAAAACTTCTTCCTTACCTTCCCTGTTAAATTTTAACGAGTCCAGGAAAGTCAACTCGAGTCTCTCTTCATTTTTTAACAAGCTTGAAGAGAAGAAGGAATAATGCTTGATAGTGTCACTGATTCATGGATTTTATGAGCCCAAACTAGCACATGCTCACTTGGTGTTTTCATGTTTAGAGAGTCTGAAAAAATCCAAAGAAGACTCTAGGGGGGGTCCTTTTTCATCCAATTTAGTCTCCTGAGACCGAAAAAGTATAAAACATACCACAGAATAAATCTCTTAACTTCTGTAGAAGAAAAGGTGAACCTTTTTCGTACTTAGTCAGGGAGGTCCGAAAAAGGTTAAATTACCACCTACCCAATGCTCCTTCGAGAGCAGCATATAGCTTGAGTTTTACGAGTGTGAAGGAAAGCAAGATCACTTAGAAAGATCCATTTGAGTACGAGAAATGGGGCTTACAACAATAAACTCGATGCTTTGTTCTTGGTGTTTAACGAGCATGACAAAGTCATAAACTACACTCGGAATCTTTTTCATGTTTAGGTCTAGAGCATGAAAAAGAGAAAACTAAGCTCATACCAAGAGTTCCTTTTTTGTAAGTTTTAGTCCCTTAGGTCCAGAAAAGTGATAAACCTGTACCTAAGAATACTCTTCTAAATTCCGTAGAAAAGAGAGTGATCCTTTCTCGTATTATTCCACATGGTTCGAGAAAGAGATAACTGACCACCAATGTGGATTCCCATTCACATATTCTTAACGACCTTGAATAGACAAGTTTACTCGGTAGTGAAGTTTGTTTTGAGGAGTTATACTTGGGCCTAAAGAAACTCAATAAGGGCGGGGAGTCCTATAAAGGGATAGCTTGTAAAAAGAGACCAAAATGAGGCTCAATTTGGCGTGAAAAATAGCTAAAACGATTCCCCTGAACCTATGACAGTTTCAGCATGAGTATTAAAAGACAATAAGTAGGTTCTAAAAGAGGATACTCATGAGAGGAAAGTCGTATCCACGAAAGAACAATGGTAAAGACAAGGAGTGAATGGTTAAAGATAACATAGTCCATGGTCGAAGTGTTAATGCTAGGATCAAGATGTATTAAGTATGAATGCAGAATGCATGTGAAATAACAAAAAACCATCCTATATGAGTGAAAAACAACTTAAAGACGACCATAAACCTGTCACATGGAAGAAAAGATATGGCATTAGTTTAAAAATTATGAACTATAGGGAAAAAACCCACTTTGAAAATAAATTTTCTATAAATAGTTCAAAATATGAATAAAAAACTCACCATTTGATTTTTAACCATAAACAGACAAGTTTTACCTCTACCTTTGATTGCTTGGTGTGGACGATTCGGTGGACCATTTCCAAAACCGCAAGTGTCAGGTAAAACTACACTCCATGCTCTTTCATTTGATCCAAGCAATTGTTATTTTTGAGCCCTAATTCATGTTTTTAAGTGCCCTCAAAGCATGGATGCTGTGTACACGGGTATGGTATGTTAATAGTCACGTACACGCATTCTGTACATGGGTTGCCTGAAAGACAGTTGCGTACAGTACGTGACTTGCCTAAAAGACAGTCACGTATGCTGCATGAGGTAGAAAAACAATGTATAGGGTGAAAAATTTCAAATTTTATATGAATCTAAAGGTTTGCAATTGCTTGTTTATTAGATTGAAATATGGTGCTTGAGTGGAGGGAGCGGGAACATGAAGACATGGACCAATAATCTCTTCAAGATGCCCCCACAGTGAATGTTTTACGTCAAAGTTAGTTATTAAAGTTTTTCTGTGCCTCACCTATGTGGGCAAATGCCTGCCTCTTAGAGTTCTTGATAAATTATTGAGATCATGATTTGGGCATGTTTGACCTTCAAGGTGAGGTTCTAGAGATTACATCGGAGGATGTCTACTTCATTTCCGATTTATCACGATGGGGAGCTTCGGTGAACTTGGAAGGTATCGGCAGAGGCTGTGACCCTCTAAGTGTATAGAACTATATCAACACATACTGCGAGCCAGGCACTCAAAAGACGGGTAGCTGCATCCCTATTGTTCACATTCACAAATTTCCTTTACAGGTATTGATGAGTACTATAGTGAGGGTTGCAAGGTCATCATCACTTCACCTTGCAACTCGAAACCAAATGAGACTAGCAGTAGACTGTATGCAGGGAGCCCTATATGACTGGTGCTCGGGAGTGATCTCGATTATGAGAAAACAACTCTCTGACTGCAAAAGAGGCAGGAGGAATAATTTTGATTATTCCAACATATTAGTCACCTTCTTCTTTGAGAGAGTGTCGGATTTGAGTCCTGCAGTACCATTGCCAGTTCGCTCTCCCCGTTAGCCTAGGCTGAGTAGGTGGGGAGATATCTTCCTTTTCCAGGGAGGTGGTAGATCAGTCCAGAGTGTCTATGATGACGACTTCTACTTTTGGTGGGAGTGACAGTTACCAGCCTTGGAGTAGTTTCCATATGCTGGATTAGACTTCCGAGGTGATACCAACCTCGTCCTCCCTCCAGGAGGAGCATGGGGAGAGTTTGGTAATTTTTATTTTCAAAATTTCAAAATTTTTATGAATTTTAATTGTAGAGATATGTACATATGTATAAGAGTTCTAATCCTTTTGAAAAATGTCAAAATGCAGATATTGGACCAGTCCGCCCTGTTGGGCATCCACGCATGTATGTGCGTCCTATTTTGGAAGAGGACCAGGGATTGATTAGGGTTCTTGAGGGGAAGCTGGCCAGGCTTACGCAGAAAGTACCTACCTTATGGATTGAGCACATCCCAGCCATCATGCAGGAGCTAGTGGTTGGCATACCACATGTTTGGATACACCTTCTAAGACGAGTAGCCAGAGCAATACTTGTGTACATAGATGTTGTTGAGGCTGCTGAAGCTGAAGAGGCTGAAGAAGCCCGAGTGTAGGGTGTTTGACGGGACCAGGGTGGTCCAACTTAGACCTAGGAGCATTTGATGGACTTTGATCCATGTTTTGTATATTTTTTGTAAATGATACAGTTATGACTAGATCCGAGGATCAGAGACTCAACCTATATATATGGACAGATATTCACATGTATATTTATTTTGCCAGTTTATTTACAATTTTTTTTAAATGTGTCTGCTATATATTTTTATGTAAAATGTGTTAAATGCCAATCCAAGATATAATTAGCATATGCATTGGTTAATGAATTTTGATTTCTTGGAATATGATTGAATGTAATGAACTCAAAATTTCTTTCCAATAACCTAACTTGCATAAACTGACGTAATAGAATAGGGTTACGCACCTGATAAGCCCGATTGAGCTGGGAAACCACCAGTTGAGAGTCCAGTCGGACTTCCAGCTGAGTGATACCATGTGACAAAGCATCCCATAAAAGCTCAATGACGGCCCTGTATTCAGTGACATTATTGGTAGCAGGACCTAAGCAATCGCCTCCTGAGACGACTAACTGTTTTGAGGGTGAATAAATGACCCATGCAGCTGAAGCCAAATTACAAGTGTGGCGACTAGCGCCATCAGTGAAACCTACGAACCACTCGAAAGACATCTGTAAAAACCAGCAGATAGTATAAAAACACAAACCAACAACCTATTGTACATAAAATTACATACAATAAAATACAGGAAAAAGTGCTAAGCCTAAGCATAGTACTTTTTCAGGTAGAGCCCATTTCTAGGCTTAGGCAGCTTATTCCCATCGAAATCGATTAATTCATATGTGCCCTTCTTTAACACCTTTGATACAACATAAGGCCCTAAACACAGACCTGAATTTTCCTACCCCCAGGGGTTCTTTGTCTTGGTCCCAGAGAAAAACAAGCTCCCCTTTAGAGAAAATCCGAGGTTTGACTAATTTATCGTATTGGCTTTTGACCCTATTTTTATGAGCTTGGTTTGCTGTCAGCGCATCTCTACGCTGTTTATCAAGATGTTCTAAATGTAATAGACATTCTTTCAGCTCAGATGTATCAGGTAACACATGAATAGAAATTCTTAAGGACAGGATTTCACATTCAACCGGGGTAACGGCTTCCACTCCATGAACAAATTGGAAGGGAGAAAACCTCGTAGCAGTTTTTACATTGGTCCGATGTTCCCAAAGTGCATGATACAACATGATATGCCAGTTGGAACAGGCTGTACTAATAGTACGTTTGAGGATAGTTTTCAAAGTTTTATTGACAGCCTCAACTTGACCGTTTACTTGAGGATAGAATGAAGATGAATGTTCTCGTCTAAATCCTAGCATAGTGGTCAATTCAGTCATCATGCTATTTTGGAAATGATTGCCATGGTCAGTGACAATAAATTTAGGTATACCGAATCGTGCGATAATTTGATTGAACACGAAAAAAGCTGCAGTTTCCCCACCAGCTTTAAAGGTGGGCAATGCCTCTGCCCATTTCGTAAAATAATCTACAGCGACAATGATATATTTTTTCCCCCCAGCTGAGGCTGGGTTACATGTCATGTAATAAATCTCCCACTTCATGAAGGGGCCCACTGAGATGATGGGAAATAACGGAGCGGGATGCGACCACATCTTTCTGGTGTAAAGCTGACAAGGATGACATCACTTCACTGCTTCCACATAGTCCTTAAAGACTGTGGGCCAGAAATAACCGACAAGTAATATCTTTTGGGCCGTTGCTAATCCAGATAAATGACCCCCACACGCTCCACTATGGGCATCATTTAGGACAATATCTGCTTCCTCATGGGTAAGACATCGACACAAAACAGAATCTACCCCCTACGATATAAAGTATCTCCTGTAATGAGGTAGTTCTTGGCATGTAGGCGTAGTTTATGTCGTTCTTCCTGTGAGAAAGCTGCAGGATACTTCAAAGTCTAGAGATAGATAAGTATATCTCCGTACCAGGGGTCAGAGGTGGAAATCAAAAAGATATGCTCATCTAGGAATGAGTCTTCTTCAATGTCTACATCTTCTTCTACTGGAAATTCTGCAATGAGATCAGCAAAAACTAAGGATTTTTTGGATTTGGAGGATTGAAAATCCAAGTCAAACTCTTGGAGAATGACTATCCATTTGTTAAATTTGTCTCCAACTATCCATCGGGACAAAACATATCGAAAAGGATTAACATCTACCACTATCGTCATAGTCCTCTGTAAGATGTAGTGACGTAACCTCTGAACAGCATAAACAACTGCTAAGGCCAACTTCTCGACATGGGAATACCTAAGTTTAGGTCTGGCTAAAGCACGACTGAGATAGTAAATGACATGCTCTTGGAGCTTATCATCCTCCTGGACTAGGACTACCCCTATGGTCGACTGTGATGCGGCCAAATACAACCAATATCCTAATAGCCTCTATCCACCATTCCTTGCCTCCTACCATCATTCTCTAGACCAGCTTTGCCCAAAAAGCTTGATTCACTTTCCCTAGATCCCTGATTCCAAGCCCTCCATTATTTTTATTCTCAATTATAGCTTTCCAATTTACCATATTAAACTTTCTCCCCTGCGTCTTCCCTCCTTGCCAGAGGAACTTCCTTATTTCCATGTTAAAGGATCTGTTGTCTGCCTTTGGAGCCACAAAGATTGCACATGAGAATATTGGATACGAAGAGAGGATTGACTTTATTAAGACCACTCTGCCTGCTAAGTTAAGCCAAGAGTTTCTCCATAGCTAAATTTTTTTCTCCATCTTTTGAATCAAAGGCCTCTAGACCACAATCGAACTTTTTTTATTAATGATTGGGACTCCAAGATATATGAAGGAAGTCTATTGTAGATTGACCTATATTCCTATAATGTTTGCAAGATCTCTAAGGGAATTTGGACTACTTTTTCGACCATACAACCAATATTTGTTTTCATTTAGTTGACTGTTGGAAACTTTCAAGAAGAGGCCCAGCGTGGTTTTAAAATGCCTAGCTTTTTGGGAAGAGGCACTACCCAATAGAATAGTGTCATCCTTGAACTGGGTGTGATTGATGGCTTGAACCCTTCTTGCTATGATTATTCCTGGAATTGTCCCTTCATTCCTAAGTCTGTTTAGCCTTCTACTAAGAGAATCTGGGACTAGAATGTAGAGGAAGGGAGACATTGGGCATCCTTGCCTAATTCCCCTTTGAGCTTGGAAGAATGAGGTGGGATGACCATTAATGAGAGGAGTTGTTCATAGAGAGGAACCCTAAGGTAGGCCACTTTTGCATATTTGGTTGTATGACTTATTCTGATGTCCATTCTGAGAAGAGGACAAAGTTGGAGCCCACTACAGAGAAGGGAATTTTTGTGGGATGTGATGAGGCTTCAGAGGAATTCTACATATATCTTCCTCTCCAGAGGAAAGTTATTGTGAGGAGGGAGGTAATATATGAGGAGGGGCCAACCTTTCGGAAGTCTTGTGAGGCAGAGAATGGGGAGAAACAAGCTTCTACACCTCAGGTGATCACATCTCAGACTCCAACTACTTAGAGTGTAGGCTCATAGGTACCAGGGGTGACTCATCCACAGGTTTCTGGTGATTCAAGTTAAGGGAAACTGTCTATAGGTTCACGTGGTAAAGATTTAGGTTCTCAGATTATAGGTTCACCAATTCTAGCATCTGTTCCACAGGGTTCGCCAGTTTCTGGGTCACCAAATAGAGATAATATTACTCTCGAGTCTCAGTATTTAGAGGATGATACACCAATTTTGGAGGAGTATTCAAGGAAGAGGAATCCCAAGTGGAAGGTAATCTCAAGGTAACAGCAAAAACCACTTCAGAAAGAAACTAGCTTTTCTTTCTAGAGAGGGATCTCTCACATATAAATTTAACAAGGCCAGATATATAAAATCAGTATTTAAATCAAGTAGATGGTTGAAACAACACATATACCATTGGGAAATGGAGTCAAATGGATAAAGATGAACAAAGCTTCATGCAAAGAATCCCAACAAAGGAAAGATAATCACTTAGTCACAGTCATTCATTGATTTTTGGGCGAATAAGAAAGAAACATGAACAATCCATCAATATAAAGCATCATAGGATGAATTTTATATCGACTTTAGAAGAAATATTTATGGAATATCTGAAACAATAACCAGAGCATAACACATATGAATTCTGAACTATTAAACACTATGTTCAGATATGAAAGAAAACATAATGGAAGGTAAGCACTTAGAATACAATCACATGAAAGAAGGCATAGACTGTAACATTAAATGACACAAGAATATTTGGAGATTAACCAACATTCGACTTTGTTATTTAATAAAAAATGACAAGTTCTCAAAATATTAGTCTAAACATATGGGTTCCAACCCCCAATACATCAAATAAATTCAAATATATACAAATATAACTTCTTCCCAAGAAGATCAATAACTGAATGATCAGTTAATCAATTGTTTTTGTAACTATATCCCTAACAACTAGGAATAAAGCTACATGCTTCGATTCTAACAACGGATCATTTGATTATAATCAACTTAGTGACTGCATGGTATCCCGAATAAGCAGCTCCACGACGCGCAACACCTGTTTTCAAGGATGGAGTATATACTTGGTCTTCCCGAATCTTTCCACGATCCTCCATTGTTCTGCATTTGGTGTATCATATTCTGTCATTTCTCTAATAGATACCTCCAGATCCACATAGGCTTCATAAGATACTGTGGGCAATCCTCTTCTAATGATTAAAAACTTTTACAATATTTCGAAATCCTCTGTCAATTTTTCTACGATGATTTTTCCATTCAGTCCTTTAACCAAATCTTCAAACTTGGAATGGTCCATGCGATTTTGTATTAGCAGACTGTGATAATGTTCTTGAGAAAATAATCTTCCTTCATCGTCCCAGAAAGAAGGGAGGCCATCTTCAAATAGATCCCTAAAAGCAATCCTGAAATCCTTTATCTATGAAGACATTGTATTTTCTTTATCCTGTACCACCTTCATGAGCTAATGCTTGTTAATAAATTTCTTCGCCCATAGTACAATAGCTACTCTGTCCTTAATTCTGATGTCCTGCAACTTCTGATATGTTAGAGAATTCAAAAAATTTAAAGCATTCTGAGCTGTATTTAGAGGCTTCTTTTCCATGGTCTCGTTTTCCAACTTCAGTCTTTGAGTAGCTAGATTAACTAATGCACTTTGATCATCAACAAAATTTAAATAGTGTCTAAATTTAGTGATTTCCACTGATAACGTATCCCAAATTAAATGCTTAGCTCCTTGTAGAGGAGCTCTTCCTGTACTTTTTTCCTTCATCTCATTAAACTTTTTCTATAACTGGCATTTATCATTTAATGTTTTATTCTTCTCTTCAATGATTCTAGCCAATTCTGATTTAATCTTCTCATTTTCTTCCTTTAATTCTTTGATTTCCACATCCTTCAAACTTACATGTGACATTGGAACTAACAGATCATCTGTAGAAAATTCACTTAATGGCTTTTCAATGTTCACAAGAGATAAATCTGTGTCAACAGGAGTTTGACTCATTAGCTCTTCCATAATTTCCTTTTCATCATTATTATCCTTTTTAAATTTTGAAATCTGGGTCATCAATTCAGCTCTTTCCACTTCCCATCTGCTTTTTTTCTTCTTCTAGTTTTAATGCTTTGCCTTTGTAATCCATCATTTCTTCATAAACTTTATATTTTTCTTCCTCCAATGTAAATAATTCTGGGGACTGAGCATGTTCAGTATTTGGGATTTTAAGCTTCTTTTTTAATACCTGGATGGTATTATTCTTTTCTTCTAAAAGCTTTTTGGTTTCCTGTACATTTCTTGGTTCGCTTCCTAAGATTATAACATCCCCCTCTAACTTCTTAATCTGGATCATATTTGCTTTATTCTCTACTTTCTCATGCTTCAATTGGACTTCCATTTTATCTACAAGGACCTGCAATTTATTAACTTTCATAATAGCATGTAATAAATTGGAATTGATAACATCTCCAGTCTGCTTATGGAGCTGTATCTTATCAGGAACACTAATTTTATCTAACTTCACTTCCATCTCAAATACTTTTTTTATCATTAACCACAGCAAACTTCAAGGTATTTCTCTCTACATCTCGAGTAGAAATCAATGATGTCTTTTGGTTGATTATACTTCTAACTCGAGGAATCAAATTTCTGGTTTCTTCTGACGACTGCATTTGTTTTTCAGCATAACTTGACACTAAATCTGCTCTGGATTTGAAACATGAACTGGGCTCTGCACTACCTTCTCATCCAAAGGAATACTGATGTATCCACATAGACTTCTTCTGGAACAAGACCATTTTTTTTCAATACTCTGAAATTATTTCTTCTGAAACCTGATCATCCTGGGAGTGTGTTTTGATCTTTTTATATGAAATGTTTTCATCCACATCCATACTCTCAATCTCCGAAAGACTCCTCTTATTCAAAATACTAGGATTATCAGGTGCTTGAACTGCTGCAATTGACTCATTTCTCCTACCTTCATCAATTCCTGAACTTTCTTCAAGATAAGACAAATTGGCTATTTTATCTAAACCTTCGACAACTTGATGATCGAATGGTTTATTTTTGTTTGACTGTTTTCTCTGAGAAATTATATGATGTGGATCATAATTGATTCTTTTCTCCTTATGGAAATCCCTAAACTCTAATAACTTTTCTATAACCAATAGGGAACTTTTGTTTTTGAAAATAAATGGACCAAATTTAAGAGGAAACTTAACATTTGAAGAATTTTTGAACGCCCCAAAATGCTGTTCTTCGACACACAATCTCTGCCTCATAAACTCAAGTGCAAATATTCTTGGAGTCAGAAAAACAGGTAGCTTGTATGGTTCCCCAGTGAACCCATACACCCTCAAAACAGTAAAATATTTATATAAGAACCAATCTCCTATTCTGTCCTCTGAGGAAGGTTGCAACATGAGTTTCATTTCTTCTAACACCCTTGGTAATACATCATCAAACAAAAACTTATACATCTCGACCATAATTGTGTTTACAAACTCAAACATATTGATTTGTTTTGAAAGATTTGGAGAGAAAATGGTAGACAGGAATTGCAATTCCGACACAATTGAACACAACAACATATTCAACAAGTATGATTGATACTTAAAAAACCTGATTTTGGGAAATTCAACTAACTGAACATGGATAGTTTTAGCCAAATACTCATCCAGATTGAAACAATGGATTAAATGGTACTCGGGCTCAATTGAACTTATTTTCAATCAGAAACCTAAAATGACTTCGCTGATATGAATATCATCATCTAAACCTAGGATTTGGCTGAGTAAAGACATAACCATCTATACTTCTTTTTTGAAAATGTTAACATTATACGGGAGAAAAATTCCTTCTAATGACTGACCCTCTTTAAAAATACTGGACAGAAATTTGCATCTAACTTTGGTTTTACAACTTTTGTACATTTCGACTAATACAGACTCATTCAAAGACTCACAATTACCAGGGAAATTATCAGGTAGGTTCAGTATTCCACGAATGGCTTTTGCATCAACATTACAAAGTATCTTAGACGTGGTATGATTCATGATGACAGTTTAGGAGGGTGAATAACTGCTTGCACACCATTCAACAAATTCAGGAAATGGTAATGTTTGCTCAATAGCAAAGTAATATGAAAAATAACTACAGATATTTAGAACGTCATTTCCCTGCAAATTACACTGCCACAACTGCTCCTTCGAGACTGATACATTTCCAACTGATAAAATAGGGTCATATATGTTTCTTTCTCTATCAACAATAAATTCCTCCCTTTCATCCAAAACCCTTCATAAAACTCCTAAACCCTGCTCCTTTTCCTTAACGAACAATGGCAGCAACTCCTTGAACCAAGTTTAAGTGTTTAAGGATCACCTGTGATTGTAAACATGTAGAAGTTGACTTGAAAAGATGACGGACTGTCTCCTTGCTTTCTCCCGCAACACACAAATGAAATGATTTTTTAAACCAAGTCAACTTTACCTTTATACTACGGTCCCTTTCCGGAGCCCTCATCAAGCAGTTTTTCCCAAACTACTTTTCTACGCAGAATTCACTTCAAGTCGCCACATGGAACATGGTTTACATTCTTTTACCACCTTTCCCTTTTAACCATCTTGTAACTTTATCCTTCGGAACCAATAATGACCGTTGATGAGTTTTCACTTTTTGCTTAAGTAGTTGGATTGAGATTGGCTGTACACATTCCGCTAGCTTTTTCTATTTTTTTCAAGTGTGTATCTTTATCCAGCGGAGTATTTCTCATCTGTGGATTTTGTTTGATTTATTTCATAATCGTTGATCTTTAATCTTTGTTAACCATGTCTGCTTCTCCACATGATTTATCTCCTATGCATCTTTACCTAGTGGATCCATTTTAAACCGTAGATTTCACCCCAATCGCTTTACACCTTCGGATTACATGTCAAATTAACCCTTATGCGCACTTTAATAATGTAATCACAACTATTATACTTTGCAAATTTCATATATCCTTTTATCTTCCTCAATCATACCTCTTTCTCAACTGTTCAACATAGAGGTGTTAACAACTGGCTCCAACTGGGGATGATATCCTCCCTGTGAGGTGTCAAATAACTCGTAGACCAAGTGCCTGTCTCTAATCTTTGTATCCAAAATTCCAAAATTTTTACTTTTTATGTGATATTTTCTTCTTAAAATAGATAAAAATGTCTTACCTCCTAAATCTTAGGGCCTTCACTCCGGGCTTCAAAAATATTCGGTTCACCATCTGTACTACTTTCAAGAAAACAAATATTTACAAACTATGGTACAAATTTTACCCTCCACCTTAGGACAAGTAATGCTTCAAAAATCTTCCATTTATAGGGTTACTCTCCAAAGAAACCCCATTCAGATATTCCAAAAGAAATGCATTTTCCCCTTTGTGACCTGCAATAACATAAGGACCAAACCACATGTGATCAAATTTTCCATGTTTATCTTCTTTAGGAGCATCCCATTTCAACACCAAATCATCAATTTGGAACTGTTCTTCTTTTACTCTTCTATCAAAAGTATTTTTCATTTTTTCCTAGTGTGTCTACATTTTATCATAGGCTTTATTCCTTCGTTCTTCTAATTCAATGATTTGGTTTATCCTTCTCTGCATGTGGTTTGGCTCTTCCTACTGCTCTTGAAAATATCTCATAACTGGAACACCCAGTGATGCTGGAAAAATAATTTCGGTCCCATATAACAACTGAAAAGGAAACATTCCAATCACTCTTTTAGTACTAATCCTGTCAACCCATAAAGCGTACTGAAGTTTGGTGTGCCAAGATCTCTTGTTGTCTTCTAATAACTTTTTGATAATCCTTACCAGGCTTTTTTTGGAAGACTTGGCCAATCCATTTCCCTATGGATAATAAGCAATTGAATGATTTAAGCTGATATGATATTTATGACAAAAATTTATCATCTTTTTGGATTTAAAAGCTGCTGCATTATCAGTCATTATCTTTCTGGGGCACCTGAACCTTGCCAATATGTTTTCTTCAAGGAAATCCATAATTACTGTCTCAGTTACTCTACTAGTATGGATTGCTTTGATCCATTTTGTAAAATAATATGTGGCTGTTAGAATCCATTTATGTTGTCCTGAAGAATCTGGGTTTATCTCTCCAATGAAATACAAACCCCACTGCTGAAAAGGAGCTTCTACTGTTATTGGATTAAGAGGAAGCGGAATTACCTTTCTTTTACCGTAAGAAATTTGGCACTAATGAAATATTCTAGATTCTTTATACACATCTGAAAACAATGTTGACCAATAGAAACCTGCTCTCAAAATTTTGTTAGCCGTCACCTTCCAAGAATGATGTCCTCCACAATCTCCTTTATGAAATTCTTTTACTGTATGCTGGGCTTCATTTTCTAAAAGGCAATTAAGTAACACACTTCCAGGATCCTTCCAATAAAGATATTGATTTATAATACAAAACTTAGTAGCTTTCAACTTTACCGATCTTGCTCTTGTTTTACTCAATATTGCAGGAGCTTGTAAATTTTGAAGAACATGAACAATATCAAAATACCATGGATATGTAGCAAAGTCAACCATTATCTCTACCCTTGTATCCAATTGATGAATTTGATTAGATAAGAAATTGAGCTGCAAATATTCACAGTTTGAATTTGTCAACATTTTTTCCAATCCTTGCCCTTTAATCAACTTGGTAGGTCTAATCTCTATGTCATACTCCAGCAATGTCGCTATCCATTTCTCCCTTCTTCCTTTTGGGTTAGGTTGTGTGAGCATCCCTTTTCTGCAGCGGTTGGAACATGAGCAATTATATGTGAATGAAGAATGTACACCTTGAAATATTTCAATGCTTTAACCAAAGCATATGCTTGCTTCTCCATAATATCATATTTTAACTCTCCATCTCTCAACATCTTACTGAAAAAGGCTATGGGCTGCTCCATATTCTCATTATTTTTATGTAACAAAACTGCAGCAATAGTATGCTCTGAAGCATAAGAAAATACTAAAAAATATTTAGTGAAATCTGGACTCACTAACACAGGAGCCTCCGAAATAGCTTGTTTTATTTCTCTAAAAGATTTTTTAGCCTCCGCTGTCCATTTTATCTCGTGACCCTTTTTCAACATATTTGTGATATTCATTAATATTTCAGCAAAACTAGGAATGAACCTTCTTAAAAAAATTTACCTGTCCCAAGAATGATTGTATTTCCTTTTTGCTTCTTGGTTCTCCCACTTTCAAAATAGCATTGACTATTTATGGATCAATCTTTATTCCATCCTTTGAGATTATGTGGCCCAACAACTTTCCTTCTTCCAATGCGAAATTTGACTTCTTTGGATTCAATGATATACCAAATTTCCTGCACTTTATGAAATTTTTTTCCAAATGATGAATATGCTCCCTATCAGACCTTGAATAAACTGTGATGTCATCCATATAAATTACTACAAATTTGCCTATTTCTCCTGCAAAAGCAATATCCATGGCATGCTGGAAGGTAGCCCCTGCATTCATCAGACCAAAAGCCATTTTTGCATACATAAAAGGTGCCCCATGGCGTGGTGAAAGAAGTTTTCTCTTGATCTTCAAGTAACACCTTAATCTGATTGTATCCAGAAAAACAATCCATCATAGAAATTCTTTTAGCTCCGACCACTTTCTGCAAAATATGATCCATTTTCGGCAAAGGATAATTATCTTTCATAGAGACCTTATTCAAATTCCTGAAGTCTATGCAAATCCTTATTTCTCCATTTTTCTTTCTAACGGGAACTAGATTAGCAAGCCATCTTGAGAATCTTAAAGTCATAATAATTTTGGAATCAAATCATTTTTTAATTTCCTTCTCAATGACTAGCAGCAATTTTGGATTTATTCTCCTGAGCTTCTGTCTGAAAGGCTTTTCTCCAGGTTTAATTAGAATAGTGTGTTGTATTATTGAAGTATCATATTCCTTAAGGTCTTCGTAACTCCAAGCAAATACATCTGTATACTTTTTCATCAAATTCACATATTCTTCTTTTTCTTTTGCAGGCAAATTTTTAGATAGTTTTGCAATCTTTGGATTCTCTTTAGTACCAATATTTCTATCTTCAAT
Organism: Pseudotsuga menziesii; assembly: GCA_001517045.1. Lineage (NCBI taxonomy): Eukaryota > Viridiplantae > Streptophyta > Pinopsida > Pinales > Pinaceae > Pseudotsuga > Pseudotsuga menziesii. The sequence continues at coordinate 23,201 of LPNX010679261.1, forward strand.
AGCATTATTAGCTGGTTTTACTTTTGGATCTTTAGCAACATCATTCTGATCAAACAATTTCTCTAAAGGGATCAAACCTCTTGGTATAAAATTACTTTTCAATTGGATGATGTCCTTTCCTCCTAAAGTTCCTTTCAATTTTTCAGCATCAATCTTTTCTTCTTCGTTTTCCTCAACATCCTGGAGATTTTCACTGTCATCATTTTCAGCATCAATATGAGTGTTTACAAATTCACCAAACAATTCCAAAAATCTTTTTATCTGCATATCATCCTCAAATACCTGCCAATATTTAGAATTATCTGGTATATATGGTCTATTTACAATATCTACTTGATACTCTTTTTGACCAGCACTTGGAGTTTTAAATTTACCAGTAGCAACTGCCAAAGAATCTGCTACTGTATTCTCATATCTTGGAATCACCTTAATTGTATGTTCTGTAAAATAATTACCAAACATATCCCATACTTCATTTATGTAAGCTTTCATCTGGGGATGTCTGGTTTGATAACTGTCATTTACTTGGTTTATCACAAGCTCTGAATCTCCTAAAACCCTTATCCTTTATGCTCCCAGATCCTTCAATGCATGCAACCCAAGTAACAGAGCTTCATATTTAGCCACATTATTCATGCATTCAAATGTTAACTTATATGACAGAGCCTTAAAATCTCTGATAGGAGAAATTATATATACACCAGCAACAACGCCAACCTTTGCCACAGACCCATCAAAATACATAGTCCATAAACCATCTCTTTTCTGTTTCTTTTCCAAAGCATTTTGTTCTATCACTCCCTTTTCATTACTTTCATATTTCATTTGCAATGTAGACTCCAAATCACACGGGATAGTATCATTAAAAAAAATAAAAGAACCCAAATAAGTATCAACAACATATATATATATGATGAATATCAGGTCTATCTTGACTGCTTACTACATAAGGAGTTATTTTCTCACTATACAATCTCCTACTTCCATCTTGGACAGGAATAGTAGCATATGGCATGTCCATTTGTAAACTACCCTTTAATTTTGAAGTCCAAGACCTTGATAACAACATTCCAAATTTTGATGGAATGTCTGCCACTACCACATCCATGACTATTGTTTTATTTGGCAATTTATTCAAAGTCACTACCATATCTTTAATTAAACCAAGGCACTTCACCCTTCTAGAATCAAATGAAAACAGATCCTTATAAGGTCTTGTCACTTCCAATCCCAAAATTTCAACTACTCCTTTTGGCATTAAATTATGTGATGCACCTGAATCTAACATTGCATTATGTATCACCATATCATGCACATTCAAACTTAAATAAAAAGGAGGAACCTCTTCATCATCTATACTTTCAACTTTTGATCCGAATGAAATAGTAGGATTATCATCTGTCAACTCTAAAATGTCTGATTGAAATTCTCCTTGACCTTTAACCATCTTTGTTATTGTATTCCTGTACTCATTATTTCTCAACAACTCATTAAAAGGAACAGAAATTTTCAACTTGGACAGTTCATTCTGCAAATTGAAAACAGGATTAACTTTCTCCACATCTACTGGTATCACTTGTTTTGTTCCTTTTGTTTTTTCTATTTTATTTTCAACTTATTTATTTACAATAGGATCTTTTTGTATTTCTTTTACTTTTTCTATATTTAATGCACTGGTAGAAGGCTGATTTGAATTTAACCTCCCTTTATTTACAATAACATCTCTGTTTCTTAGTCTGATCTTTCTTTGTACATCATCCATAGCATGCAAATAGCCCCTCTGATACTACTATGATTTCCTTTCAAAATCCTCATTTTCACCTTACTGTGCAAACATGTGTTGTTCTTCTTCAGTAAGATATATCTCTGAATCTAATTCCCCAAAAAGATGAATTTCATTCTTAGCAGGATCCTCTTCATCTGCAACATAATTCTCAGGGAAAGGTGGTCAAATCTGTTGCTCTTCTTGATTCCTTGGGTTTCTCATATCTCTTTGCCTGTTTTGTGGGGGCATAGGAGGATTTTCCCTTCTAAAATTTGGGTTTCTGATTTGAGGATCAGCTTGTTCTTTATTGAATGATCCATTGTCCACAGTCAATCTATCCATTAAATTCTCCATTGTCTTCAACATCATTTCAAATTTAATATCAGTTGCAGAAGAAGAAGTAGAAGGCATATTTTCTTCTCTTTTTTTCCTCCTATCAAGGTCTCTTTCTTTCATCTTCCCACTTGCCATCATATTTGCTTCCACTTCTAAATCATCTGTGAACATAGTAGCAAGACTTGTTGATTTTCTATCCCTCAATGAAAAATCAAAGTCATTATCAAAATCCCCAGCATAATGAAGTTTAGCAGCAACCGCAGAAGGTTTTATATCTTCTGGAATGGAATTATAAACCCTAATAAATCTGCTTGAAAATTCATGAACAGATTCAAAACCCCCTTTTTTGAGACTATTATATTGAGACAAAAGCTACAAAGGACTCTGTTTGTCATCCCATCTTTCTACAAATGCATTCTGGAAATCTTGAAAAGTTAATATAGATGCAGCTAGCAAATCTTTAAACCATTTCTTTGCCTCCCCTGATAAACTTTGAGCAAACAACCGCATTTTAACATCCATATAATCGACTTCCTCCAAGTCAAAAAAATCTTCAAATTTAGCCACATGATGCTTGGCTGTTATGCCTCCTTCTCCATCAAATAAAGAAATTCTCTGAGAATAATTTTGGGGTAGATCATGCAATACAACAAGTAAACGTAAAGGAGCAAATTTGGCTGCCATTGGTCTAGGTGGAATTGCAGGAACTAAGAGATTTTGAATATTTTGAACAAAAGGTTCTTCTTCAACTTTTGCAGACTGTTGTAAATCTCTCCAAATGGAATCAAGTAAATAATATTCTAATCTCCGAGGGTTGAACTAATCATCTTTAAGATCAAACTCAGATTTAGATTTCAACAAACTCTTTTCAACATTAATTTCCCATTTTTTTTATCAAAGATGCTATGAAAATTTTGAGAAGATGATGCACCAAACAGAGAAACATCTACTTTTTCTTTGTCTTTTTTCTTAAATAATTTTATTGGATCCTCCAAACTTCATAAAACTTCAGTATCAGAATTACCTCGTGTATGTCTTCTCGAAGCCAGAATGTCTTTTGAAATTTTGAAATAATCTTAAAATTGGAATTGCCAGGGCAAATATACAACCTTCTTTGCTGACCAAAATTCCTTTTTGCCCACATAAATCTTTTCTTAATCTTTATAAACTTTGTCGTTTCTCCCAGGGCTGATTTGCACTTTCGTTACCCGGCAACGACGCCAATTTGTTAGCACTAAAAATGTACCCAAGGTTGTGGAAGGTAATCTCAAGGTAACAACAAAAACCACTTCAGAAAGAAACTGGCTTTTCTTTCTAGAGAGGGATCTCTCACATATAAATTTAACAAGGGAAGATATATAAAATCAGTATTTAAATCAAGTAGATGGTTGAAACATCACATATAACATTAGGCAATGGAATCAAATAGATAAAGATGAACAAAGCTTCATACACAAAATCTCAACAAAGGAAAGATAATCATTTAGTCATAGTCATTCATTGATTTTCGGGCGAATAAGAAAGAAACATGAACAATCCATCAATATAAAGCATCACAGGATGAATTTTATACCGACTTTAAAAGAAATATTTATGGAATATCTAAAACAATAAACAGAGCATAACACATATGAATTCTGAACTATTAAACACTATGTTCAGATACGAAAGAAAACATAATGGAAGGTAAGCACTTAGAAGACAATCACATGAAAGAAGGCACAGACCGTAACATTAAATGACACAAGAATATTTGGAGATTGACCAACATTCGACTCTGTTATTTAATAAAAAATGATAAGTTCTCAAAATATCAATCTAAACATATGGGTTCCAACCCCCAATACATCAAATAAATTCAAATATATACAAATATAACTTCTTCCCAAGAAGATCAATAACCGAATGATCAGTTAATCAAATTTTTTTGTAACTATACCCCTAACAACTAGGAATAAAACTACATGCTTCGATTATAACAACAGATCATTTGATTATAATCAACTTAGTGACTGCATGGTATCCCAAATAAGCAGCTCCACGACGCGCAACACCTATTTTCAAGGATGGAGTATATACTTGGTCTTCCCGAATCTTTCCACGATCCTCCATTGTTCTGCATTAGGTGTATCATATTCTGTCATTTCTCTAATAGATACCTCTAGATCCACATAGGCTTCATAAGATACCGTGGGCAATCCTCTTCTAATGATTAAAAACTTTAGCAATATTTCAAAATCCTCTGTCAATTTTTCTATGATGATTTTTCCAGTCAGTCCTTTAACCAAATATTCAAACTTGGAATGGTCCATGCCATTTTGTACTAGCAGACTGTGATAATGTTCTTGAGAAAATAATATTCCTTCATTGTCCCAGAAAGAAGGGAGGCCATCTTCAAATAACTCCCTAAAAGCAATCCTGAAATCCTTTATCTGTGAAGACATTGTATTTGCTTTATCCTATACCACCTTCATAAGCTAATGCTTGTTAATAAATTTCTTCGCCCATAGTACAATACTTACTCTGTCCTTAATTTCGATGTCCTGCAACTTTTGATATGTTAGAGAATTCAAAAAATTTTAAGCAATCTGAGCTGTATTTAGAGGCTTCTTTTCCATGGTCTCGTTTGCCAACTTCAGTCTTTGAGTAGCTAGATTAACTAATGCACTTTGATCATCAATAAAATTTAAAGTGTGTCTAAATTTAGTGATTTCCACTGATAATGTATCCCAAATTAAATGCTTAGCTTCTTGTAGAGGAGCTTTTCCTATACTTCTTTGGCTTCAACTCATTAAACTTTTTCTGTAACTGGCTTTTATCATTTAATGTTTTATTCTTCTCTTCAATGATTCTAGCCAATTCTGATTTAATCTTCTCATTTTCTTCCTTTAATTCTTTGATTTCCACATCCTTCAAACTTACCTGTGACATTGGAACTAACAGATCATTTGCAGAAAATTCACTTAACGGCTTTTCAATGTTCACTAGAGATAAATTTGTGTCAACAGGAGTTTGAATCATTAGCTCTTCCATAATTTCCTTTTCATCATTTTGATCTTTTTTTAATTTCAAAATCCGGGTCATCAATTTAGCTCTTTCCACTTCCCATCTATTTTTTTTCTTCTTGTAGTTTCAATGCTTGGCCTTTGTAATCCATCATTTCTTGATAAACTTTATCTTTTTCTTCCTGCAATGTAAATAATTTTGGGAACTGAGCATGTTCAGTATTTGGGATTTTAAGCTTCTTTTTCAATACCTGGATGGTATTATCCTTTTCTTCTAAAAGCTTTTTGGTTTCCTGTACATTTCTTGGTTTGCTTCCTAAGCTTATAACATCCCCCTCTAACTACTTAATCTAGATCAAATTCGCTTTGTTCTCTACTTTCTCATGCTTCAATTGGACTTCCATTTTATTTACAAGGACCTGCAATTTGTTAACTTTCATAATAGCATGTAATAAATCGGAATAGATAACATATTTAGTCTTCTTATGGATTTGTATCTTATCAGGAACACTAATTTTATCTAACTTCACTTCCATCTCAGATACTTTTTATCATTAACCACAACAAACTTCAAGGTATTTCTCTCTACATCTTGAGTAGAAATCAATGATGTCTTTTGGTTGATTAGACTTCTTACTCGAGGAATCAAATTTATGGTTTCTTCTGACGACTGCATTTGTTTTTCAACATAACTTGACACTAAATTTGCTTTGGATTTGAAACATGAACTGGGCTCTGCACTACCTTCTCCTCCAAAGGAATACTGATGTATCTGCATAGACTTCTTCAGGAGAAATACCATTTTCTTTGAATCCTCTGAAATTATTTATTCTGAAACCTGATCATCCTGGGAGTGTGTTTTGATCTTTTTATATGAAATTTTTTCATCCACATCCATACTCTCAGTCTCCGAAAGACTCCTCTTATTCAAAATACTAGGATTATTAGGTGCTTGAACTGCTGCAATTGACTCATTGCTCCTACCTTCATCAATTCCTGAACTTTCTTCAAAACAAGACAAATTGGCTATTTTATCTAAACCTTCGATAACTTGATGATCGAATGGTTTATTTTTGTTTGACTGTTTTCTCTGAGAAATTATACGATGTGGATCATAATTGATTCTTTGCTCCTTATGGAAATCCATAACCTCTAATAACTTTTCTATAACCAACAGGGCACTTTTGTTTTTGAAAATAAATGGACCAAATTTAAGCGGAAACTTAACATTTGAAGACTTTTTGAACGCCCCGAAATGCTCTTCTTCAGCACACAATCTCTGCCTCATAAACTCAAGTGCAAATATTCTTGGAGTCAAAAAAACAGGTAGCTTGTATGGTTCCCCAGTGAACCCATACACCCTCAAAACAATAAAATATTTATATAAGAACCAATCTCCTATTCTGTCCTCTGAGGAAGGTTGCAACATGAGTTTCATTTCTTCTAACACCCTTCGTAATACATCATCAAACGACAACTTATACATCTCGGCCATAATTGTGTTTACAAACTCAAACATATTGATTTGTTTTGGAAGATCTGGAGAGAAAATGGTAGACGGGAATTGCAATTCCGACACATTTGAACACATCAGCATATTCAGCAAGTATGACTGATACTTAAAAAACCTAACTTTGGGAAATTCGACTAACTAAACATGGATAGTTTCATCCAAATACTCATCCAGATTAAAACAATGGATTAAATGGGACTCGGGCTCAATTGAACTTATTTTCAATAAGAAACCTAAAATGACTTCGGTGATATGAATATCATCATCTAAACCTAGGATTTGGCTGACTAAAGACATAACCATCTGTACTTCTTTTTTGAAAATGTTAACATTTTACGGCAGAAAAATTCCTTCTAATGACTGACCCTTTTTAAGAATACTGGACAGAAATTTGCATCTAACTTTGGTTTTACAACTTTTGTACATTTTGACTAAGACAGACTCATTCAAAGACTCACAATTACAAGGGAAATTATCAGGTAGGTTCAGTATTCCATGAATGGCTTTTGCATCAACCTTACAAAGTATCTTGGACGTGGTATGACTCATGAAGACTCTTTCGGAGGGTGAATAACTGCTTGCACACCATTCAACAAATTCAGGAAATGGTAATGTTTTCTCAATAGCAAAGAAATATGAAAAAGAACTGCAAATATTTAGAACATCATTTCCCTGCAAATTACACTGCCACAATCGCTCCTTCGAGACTGATACATTTCCAACTGATAAAATAGGGTCATATACGTTTCTTTACCTATCAACAATAAATTCCTCCCTTTCATCCAAAACCCTGCATAAAACTCCTAAACCCTGCTTCTTTCCCATAACGAACAATAGCAACAACTCCTTGAACCAAGTTTAAGTTTTTAAGGCTTACCTATGATTGTAAACACATAGAAGTTGACTTGAAAAGATGACGGACTGTCTCCTTCCTTTTTCCTGCAGCACACAAATGAAATGATTTTTTAAACCAAGTCAACTTTACCTTTATACTACGGTCCCTTTTTGGAGCCCTCATCAAGCGGTTTTTTCCAAACTACTTTTCTCTGCGGAATTCACTTCAAGTCGCCATGTGGAACATGGTTTACATTCCGCTACCACCTTTCCCTTTTAACCATCTCGTAACTTTATCCTCCAGAACCAATAATGATAGTTGATGAGTTTTCACTTTTTGCTTAAGCCGTTGGATTGAGATCGGCTGTACACATTCCGCTAGCCTTTTTTATTTTTTTCAAGTGTGTATCTTTATCCAGTGGAGTATTTCTCAACCGTGGATTTTGCTTTCTTTATTTCATAACCATTGATAGTTAAGCTTTGTTAACCATGTACGCTTCTCCACATGAATTATCTCCTACACATCTTTACCTAGCGGATCCATTTTAAACCGTAGATTTCACCCCAATCGCTTTACACCTTCAGATTACATGTCAAATTAACCCTTATGTGCACTTTAATAATGTAATCACAACTATTAGAATTTGCAAATTTTATATATCCTTTTATCTTCCTCAATCATACCTCTTTCTAAACTATTCAACATAGAGGTGTTAACACCCTGAAGGAAGCTAATCCTTTTGGAGATCCCAAGAGACCTATACAAGAGATTTAGATGCTAGACAGAATTGGCATACCTTTGGTGGATATCCTTCATGATTTAGAGCCTTCTACTTTTGAGGAGGAATCCCAACATCATGTGTTGAGATATTCCATGATGGAAGAGTGCCATTCTATCATGAAGAACGATGTTTGGGATATTGTATCGAGACCTGAGGGGCAGTCAATTGTGACTTCTCGATGGATTTACAAGGAAAAGCATGTTACAGATGGTAGTATGGAAAAGTAGAACACTTAGTTTGTTGCACAAGGGTTCTCACAAGTAGAGGGAGTAGAGTATGATGAGACCTTTGCACCAGTTTCTCGTTACACCTCGATTAAAGAAGTGATCTCCATTGTAGTGGAGATGGGTTAAAAGATCCATTAGACAGATGTGAAGACCACATTTCTCAATGGGATTATAAAAGAGAATGTTTATGTTGAGAATCCACGGGGCTTTGAGATTCATGTGAGAGATTCTCATGTTTGCAAGTTGAAGAAAGGCTTGTTTGGGTTGAAGCAAGATCTTAAAGCTTTCTACTTCATGATAGATTCTTACTTGTTGTCGATGGGTTTTTAGAAGAGGAAAATCCTAACCTTTACTACATTTTGGTTGGTGATGATCCACTCATTCTTATGTTATATGTTGATGACTTGTTATTTATAGGTGAGGAGAGGCTCAATAAAACATGCAAGAGAGATATTGCTTCACAACATGATATGACATACATTGGGTTGATGCACTATTTTCTCGGATTGGAGGTTTGGCATGGACCTGGACATATTTTCCTAGGGAAGGGAAAGTATGTAGTTGGTATTTTGAGGATATTTCAAATGGAGGACTATAGGCCGATGGCCACACCTATGATCACCAAATGGAAGAAATATTCATGCTTCTGAGGGAGAATTGTTGTATCCTAATCTATATCGTCAATTCATTAGCTTTTTGATGTATATGGTCAACACCTGGACATATTTGTGTTTTGTGGTGAACACTCTCGGTTAGTTCATGGTGGATCCTAGGAGAGTGCACTGGGTAGCCACGAAACATGTGTTGAGATATATTGTTGGTACAATGGACTATGGTCTAGGATACATGAGGTCAAATGGTGTTAATTTGGTTGGATTCATGGATTTAGATTGGGCAAGAAATGTGGCATACTGGAAGAGCACTTCCAGTTGTTTCAGTTTGGGCTCGACATTAGTGTCGTGGTTCAGTCAGAAGCAAAATTTAGTTTATTTGAGTTCTACAGAGGATGAGTACATGGAATCTAGTTAGGCTAGTTGTGAGACATTATGGCTTCACAACTTATCAGTGGATTTATTTGATCATCATCTTAGGCATACAGTTATGTATTGTAACAATAAGAGTTGCATCCAGATCTCTAAGAGTCCAATATTCCATGATAGGTCAAAGTACATTGAGATTGGGTACCACTTCATCCATGCCTATGTCCATAAAGGGGAATTCGATTTGCAGTACATTTCTACTGGTGAGTAGGTGGCATACATTTTGAAAAAATATTTAGGGAGGGGAAAGTTCGTCTTTTTCAAAGGAAAGTTGGGAGTGGTGTGAAACACCTTCCTCGGTAAGAGGGTCTATTGATTTTGCACCTAGGAAAGTGTTCCCTTTGTTACTTTGTGCCTAAGTCACTAAAAGGGGAAAAGTGGCATGACCCTTGCATTAATTTCTTGAGATGAGCATTTAATTCACTTTAGAGATTAAAGTGACTTTTCATAAATTTAAGTGGTGGTTAAAAGAAAAAAAATTATGGGGAGAAAAAGTGCATTTATTCTCATCCATTGATCTTGGATCACCAAAGACAATTGTGGTCCCTTGGATTTGGTGACCTTTTAGCTATCCCCATGGGAAATACAAAAAGGAAAGGGAAATGGAATTTCCCATTCATTCTTCATGAGCATTTGGAGAAGAGTTGAGTTCAAGAGAAGAGAGGTCAAGATTGAGGGAGAATATTGTTGGAATGAATCCCAAAACAATTTTTATCATCCTATAGCAACAAAAAAATTGAGGTAGAAGGAAGATTGGGCATGCATTCTTAAGTGACTGGAAATATTTTCCAGCAAGTATTTTTCAACAATTACATAGGTCATACAATTAATTTTTGGAGCAGTCCGTATAGTGAGCAGGTTGTACATTAACATGAATTTTGAGGGAAAGTGTGGCAAAGAATTTGAGGATTGAGATTGAATAAGAAGTGGCATGAATTTTCAAACTGTAATTTACACATAATTCAAGACAAATTGTACCATTCTTGCACAAAATTCGAGGAGGAGGTTATACAGTCCTATCCCAAGTAGTGGTATGAATTTCTATGTTAAAGAGGGCACTAGTTATGAGATAAGTTTTTCATTTAAATGTTGATAAATACTCATGTACTATTTATTTTTAAGAATAAATAAATACTCTCATTCTCTCTGAAAGGTTTTCCCCTTGGGGTTTTTCCCTAAGATAATTTAGCTAAAACACTGATTCTAAAATGTTACTGTGTGTGGCTGAGTTTATTTCTATTCATTTAAAGTTGCAAATATTTTCTATATTCATTTTACAGTATGGTTGATGAGTAAAATCCTACTTTGTCTAAGCACAAAACTTTGGGTTGAGCATTAATTGATATGCACTATTGAAACTTGAATCAAGATAAGAATGTAAAATTTTACAAAGTTCAAATCTCTCACAATTGATTTTTAATATATATAAATTCAAACTTTTCAAAAATGATTTTTAATATGTTCAAATCTCTAAAAATGATTTTTAATATGTTCAAATCTCTCAAAAATGAATTATAATTATTTTAATGTATATAAAAAATCAAATCATAAGTTTAAATCTCAAAAATATATTAAATTATAACTTCAAATATTTAAAATGTCGTGAATTTTAATATATTATAACTTCACATCTTTAAAATGTGTGTGAATTTTAATATATAAATTCAAATATCAAAAAATTCAATTTCAATTATTTTAATGTATTTAAAAAATATGCATTTTAATATATAAATTCAAATATCAAAAAGTGAATTTCAATTGTATTTAAAAAATATCAATAAAAGATTATTAGTTGAAATTTGAATAAAAAATATGAATTTCAAAAACAATTTTAATAGTGGAAGTATTTCCTCATGCTAGTCTCTATAAGAAAGATCGTTACAACCAATATATTTGGATAGAAATTTCAGATATTAATGCTAAAAAATCTACATAACAAATATGTTATTTTGTCCATGTTCATTCTAATTTCTATAAAAAAACATATAAATAAAAATTGTCCTCACAATGACTTAGAAAATGATATTTCTAGTTGAAGGAATGAAGGAAATATACTATTAATGAGCGACTTTAAAGCTCATACTTTGTGTAACCAAGCTACTCTTCTAGGCAATTATTCCAACCATATTCCTCTTTGGCTAAACAAAGTCCCTACTCTAGACAATCAATACAAAAGAAGTTTTACATATCTAGGCGAAATTTTGTTCAGCTCTAAACTAGTCAAGCTCTATACTAGTGCTCAGGATCTTGTAATTTGTAACGGTTTAATGAAGTGGCCAAATTATAGATATATGACTTGTATTCATGGGCTTGGTATTAGTGCGCTAGATTATGGCATTTATAATATGCCTTTATACAATAGAAGGATAAATCTAGGACCACATTAAATGATCACGAGCCTGACTTGAATCATAAAGCTCTAATTTTCACCCTCAACTTTGTCATGTATAGTGATCCCATAGAAGCGAACTCTCTCTATCAAAAGAATCTGATTTTCGACAGAGATAAGGAAGGTCTTTTCATAAATGATTTAAAAAATGGCTTTCCTCCTATATCTAGTATAGAAAATATAGAATATCATAACTTTACTACAATCCTCTCATCTTCCATTAACAAGTTCTCCATTGAAGTTTTGGGTAAAAAGAAAAATTGTAGAACCAACCCCTAGTATGATAAAATTGTAAAAGTACAAGAGAAGCCATCAAGGAAGCATTTGATGAGTCTCTAAGAACTTACAATATAAATAGATACAAATCCCTAATTAAACGAAAAAATGCAATATATAAATAACAAGAAGGAGAATCCTTTACCTCTCTCTAAAGTAGCTCCTAAGAAAATCCAGAGGAAAATTCTAACTAGTAAAACTGAGGATAATAACAGGATTTCTTTGGAAGATTGGATTTCCTATCTTGAAATGATTTATGAATCTTCGAATGTCATTGATAAATTTCAAACCCTCCTTACAGATGAATAAGTTTTTTCTTTAGAAGACATTGATTTTGGGTTTAAGCTCTTTGTAAATAGAAAAAGGCTAGGGACATTGAAGGATACCAAGGAAAAATCTTATTTAAAAAATCGAGGGCTAGTCCTCACTCCTCACATCCAGTAACTCTTCAATCTAGCTCTCAAACAAGGTTACCCTCAACCTTGGAATCAAAGACTCATTATTCCTATCTTTAAAAGTGATGATAAAAATAACCCCTCTAATTATTGGACCATTATGATTAGCCCTGTCTTAGCCAAGATTTACTATATAATTTTAGAAATGTAAATCAACATATGGCTAGAAAGTGAAGGTAAATAGGTTAAAGGCCAAGTGAGATTTAGAATACACCACTCTACCACAAACCACCTCATTATGCTTAAGAGCATTGTGAAGGAATGCCAAATAGTAAATCCAATCTATTTTACTACTTTACGGACTTTAGGAAAGCTTATGATACATTGCCTAGAAATAACTTGTGGAATAAATTAGAAGAGCTAAAGGTTCCTTTTGAATTGATAGCTCTTACGATAAAGTTGTACGAGACTTTCATTGCAAAATTTAAGAGCACTGAGGGGTGGTTGAAATATATTAATTGTAATATTGGATTTAACCAAGCCTTTTCCCCCTCTCCCCTACCCTTTTCAACATATACATTGATAAGCTACACAATTGTTTAGAAGAAGAAGGTTGTGTGGCATGAACTTAGCTAGAATATGTGTCGTCCCCCTTCTCTATGTTGATGATATTGTTCTTATGGAAATGTGCAGCTTGATCTTGAAGCAATTAAAAATTCTTAAGTATTTTTGGTCTAATATGGGCATGAGTGTAAACACTAACAAAACAAAGTTATGATCATCAAATCCAAGAAGGTCACATACACTAATTTTGTACTATGACAATAGCAACATGGAGGAAGCTTCTTCGAACAAATATCTTGGAATTGATATTCATCACAAGCTCAACTCGAACTATAACATTGAAAAAAGCATTAATGGAGGGTGGAAAATTTATTTTGGTCTTCAGAACAATTGTAAATTAGCAAACCTTGTGACGTGGGATAAGAAGAAGTTTCTTTTTAAAACTCTCGTCACTCATGTTGTCTTTCCTGATTGTGAAGTTTGGAGCTACAACATCTCTAGAAACTCATGGAGAAATATTGAACAAATACAAAAGCGTTTCATAATGTATAACCTCAAAATTAAAATTAATACTCCCTACCCTATTCTACTTCTAGAAGTGGGTCTTACCCCCATTGAGAGCAACATTGTTACCATGTACATGATGTACAAGTATAGGATAAATAATATTAGAGACTAAAGACATCCTTGCTTCAAAATCCAGTCAAGACAAGAGTCAACTCAAGAGAGGTTGGTACAAAGATGTCATGGCTTGGTTAAACAATTAGGGGATTGATGAAAATGCCACTTTACAAGATATTAACAAAATTAAAAATATTATCGCATCTAAGTTTATAGGAAAAATGTGGGGCGAGAAAGAAATAGAGGTTAAGAGAAAATCAAGATACTATTAAGGAGGTCATTAACCCTAATTTGAAAGATAAAATTATCTCACTTTGTTAACTAGTTCAAAGAAGAAAACTAATATATCCAAGATAAGAACGAACTCTCATGAGATTCATAGTGAAACAAGACACTTGACAATTCCAAAAACACCGTGAGTGAAACAGACTTGCCATCTTTATGAGACTATAAGTGTTGAGGATCAAAGTCACTTTCTCTTAGAATGCCCTACGTCCACCCACATTAGATTGTGGTTTCATAACCTTTGTTAAATACAAACCTCCCTAACCATCTAACATGTCAATATTATGGCAACCTAGGAATGCTTCTTTCTAAGCTTTTTGAGCATCGAAATAAAATCTTACAACAATCCAAGTAATCCTCTTAAAATATGATAAGCCAAAATTTATCTTAATAAACGTTAACTTTCATCATCACTAAGTTAAAATCTCAAAAATGAATAAATTTTAATGAATAAGTTAAAATTTGAAAAGTAAATTTTAATTATTTTAATGTATTTAGAAAATCTCCATTTAAAAAGTTTTATTAATATGTTTAATATATTTAAATAAAATAATAAATTTATAAATTGATTTATAGAGACGGATATAAAAATAAGATAAAAATTAAAATAAATTACCTTCAACTACCCATTATCACATTTAAATGAAATAAAAAATTAAATCAATACACTGAAAATAAACAAAAGTCAATGAGGTAGTTGGGTGTTGGTTCACGTGTCTCTGTTTTTTTCAAAAAAATTACAATTTATTTATTAGACAAATCATATTGTTAAAAAGAAAAAGAAACAAACAGTAGCAAGTCATTACATAGCTTTTATATAGAGACATTTTTAAAATGTCATAAATATATTTCAAAATAAAAATAAAGTATTTTAATTTTTTGTTAATGAGTTTTAATAAAAAGATGCATTAAAAGTTTTTGGTGCACAAAAAACAAAATGATTTAAGTAGGGATTTCTTGAAATGCATATCCATTCTCTGTCATTCTCCACTTGTCATCGTAAGAATAATATTTTTGAGAGATTCTTTGAATTTGAACCAATCTATCATAAATTGAGAATCCCCAAAAATCTAAAGTTATAAAACTCAACAATTGAGGCTGTTTCCCTATATACATGTATGAATGATATGTCATGAAATAATCCAATGTATCTAAGGATATCTTCAAAGAAAGACTTGAAAATAATATTTTTGAGAGATTCTTTGAATTTGAACCAATCTATCATAAATTGAGAATCCCCAAAATCTAAAGTTATAAATCCCCAAAAATCTAAAGTTATAAAACTCCTTTAGAATAAGAGAAAATAAAGATATATTTGAGACCTTTCATCTCTGCCTCATTATCGGTTGCTCTCCTATACCAACTACAAATTTCTATATCAAATAAATACAAAACACCTCCAATAAAAATAGCACCAACTTTATCTCCTTGTCTTTTCTACAAAAGTTAAACAATAAAAATGTTTTTTACATCCATTACCTTTATTCAAAATTAATAAATAAAAAATATTTTATTTATTTATTTTAAATTTAATAGAATGGAATACATTTATATGGTATAAATGATTTTAATTTTAAATAACGAAAAGTTTTATTTCACTTTACTTGAAGTGAAAAACAATTTTTTAATTTGAAAATAGCACACGATCCATATTTTGAAAATGGGTAGCTTAATATTTTTTATTATTATAGTATTTTAATGTTATAGAATTGAATATATTTAAATTAATAAAGTAATACAAATTATTTGTATGTTAAATAATAAAAAATTATATTTACCTTGAAGGTGTTAAACAATGGAGACGAGAGTTTCATTACTGTAGCTTTGATTCCTTATCTTTCTGGCGAATGGGGTTAGGACACGTGTGCAAATGGGATTGAGACACGTCTCCTGTAGATTTACGACATCGGATTAAGAGCAGACTTTCAAATACTCGATGTGGATCGTGGGAAGTCGGATAACACCGTCCCTTGCCAATGACGAGGCGATCATGGCAGAGGTTGTTATGCACTAGTT
>LPNX010679276.1:286-17814 GCA_001517045.1 Pseudotsuga menziesii
AACAATAGTATCATTCTTAAATTTTATATTCCTTTCAGTAGCAATCATTATAACTGATAATTAGTTCCTAAAGTTTAAAGAAGTAACTGATTTGGTTTTCCCAATGAGAATCCCGTCACTCTTGTAACTGTATCTTCTCATTTTGATTAATATAAACTTCTCATCCTGAGGTAATACCAAATTCATCCATGAGGTAATACTCCTACTTCTGTTAAGCCTTTGAAGTTCTTGTTAAGATTATTGATATTGAATACAAATATGTTTGTTTGGAAAAATGGTGTAAATGCTTTAGTTGGTACCCAAGAAGGGTGAAAGAAGAGTAAGGAGCTCACATTGTATGCTTCTGTGCAACATTGAATGAAACAAACCCATGATTGTGTAACCTACTTACATAGTTTAAACTTTACATAGAATAGACACGGATAAAAAATAGCATTCCAATCTGTGAACCGGATGAGAAACAGCTTCCATAACATAGCTGGCAGGGAGCTTGGAATTTTTGTCTGTCTGCTCTAAGTGCTGCACACACAAATGTCAACTTAGCATTGCATGTATGTCTAGATGCACCAACCTTGTGTCTCATAGTTGTAAAGAAGCTGCTTGATTTGATTTTCTTTAAGAATTATCTCCCGCCCCTCATATATTGCCCGTTATCTGTACCCAGCACTGAAGTAAAGTTTAAATAGTATGGCTAAGGTTCCAGGCAGAAGGTACTACCTTGAAGTGGAAGGGAGGGCTCTGTTGACAATTCATAATAGACAAATTGCCTAGATTATTTTT
The DNA here is from genome assembly GCA_001517045.1 of Pseudotsuga menziesii. NCBI lineage: Eukaryota > Viridiplantae > Streptophyta > Pinopsida > Pinales > Pinaceae > Pseudotsuga > Pseudotsuga menziesii. The sequence goes on from LPNX010679276.1 coordinate 1,067, forward strand.
CAATAAGATTTATCTGGTTGTCCTATTGGGCTTGCCTTTCACATTTTTCCATGGTAAAAGGACATAAGTTACGTAGAGGAATCATTTTAGGCACAATCTTTTCTACTATTTAAGAAGAAAGGCAATTATTGTGTATGACATAAAATTATAAAATTATATTCGAGTGTAACATGAGTTATTTCATTGACATGTAACCAAGGTAATACTATAATGTTAGGCTAGGGGTTTGGTGGTTAAACCACCTTAACCATATTAGAGGTGCAATATAATGATGTATTGAGGGATGATAACTTGAGAAAGTGGTACTTGTGTAATGTTGGATTGCTGGGTAGTCACCACGATCTGCCATTAAAAAACCTTTGGTTCATGGGCCGCAGAACCTATACATCTAGAAATAGGGCTTCCATTACACCATGTCGATATTTAAAATATTTTAAAAAAAAAAAAAATTCACGACCGTTGCTTAAGCGACAGCTCTATCTGTCGAATATGCGACGCTTATTCTTAATACACATCGCTTAAGCGACGACTATGGCTGGCGTTTATGCGATGCTTCGTCTTGATATCCGTCCCATATGCGACGCTGTTTCTTGATATCCGTCGCTTAAGCGACAGCTCTTCATGTCATTTTTGCGACGCTTTTTCTTGATATCCATCCCATAAGCGACGACTCTCTATGTCATTTTTACGACGCTTTTTCTTCATATCCGTCGCTTAAGCGACATCTCTATCTGTCGTTTATGCGACGCGTACTCTCTAGAGCCATGGTTTAAACGACGGTTATACCTGTCGCTTATCCGACGGTTGACATTTAACCGACGGTTAGTTAAGTGTCTCTTAACCGACGTTTACTTAAGTGTCGGATAACCGACGCCAAGTTTTCGACGCTTAAGAAAAAATCAAAGTGTCGTACATGCGACAGGAAAGTGTCAAAAATCCGACATGACGGCCATCGGATTTTTGGTTGAAATGTAGTAGTGATGGGTGCAAGAGAAAACTTACAACAAAGTACGAGATGGATGTTCTTCATATCTAGTGACCTTTACAACTGACATAGATGGATACCAAGAAGATTAGTAGCAAACGAGGCTACTTGTCACTCCAATGTCCTGATGTAGAGAGTACAAGATGTAGAGGGAGGATGGTGCTCTACCTTAGAGGGAGTGACTACGGTATATCTCAAAGTTCGAGAAACTTGACATGATGATGAAATCCAAAGGATATTTTCCTTATCCAAGAAAAATATGAAGAGAAATGGTGTGGTACCTAAAGGGTACAATTGAGCATGGTCTCATATATGAGAGAGATCATAGAATCTTCTTGTAGATATATGATGAATTTTATTGGGTTGGAAGTGCTACAAAAAAATAAATATCACTCCAACATGTTGTAGAAAGAAGACCAGTGTTTTCTCTCAATGCAACCAAGGATGAATATATTGCAGTTGAAAAAAAAACAAGGGAATATTCCTCAAGTGATGAGAAATATGATCTAGAAGAATTATACCAATGAATATGAATATCATACTATTATCCATTTCAACATTGGATAAGAATGGATGCATTGGTAGGACACGCAGATTCAACACCAATACACAGTTCTATGTGATATGTGGTGCAAAAAGACTTGCTCAATATTTCTGATCATGAGCAAGATAGGAACAGATCTTCATAATTAGGAAATGAAGTTGAACACGGTGGAAGAGACTCCAATAATTCAAGAAGACGGAGATCAATATGGAGTCTACCAAACAAACAAAGATAAGTATTTGAATTGTCATTTCCTATATATCTAGTTGTTCAGTTATGTACATAGATATGTTCCTAGATTTAGGAAGTGTGTTATGCATGTTAGAGTTTTTTGCATTTATGAATAGTTTACTGCTAATATCCATATGATGGGTAAGTGGCTTATGGTTTTTTAAAACATTCCATTACTACTTATAGAGAATGAATCCTGTTTGCTAACATAATGTCTTGGTAGTGATGGAAGGCATCTAGAAAGTTACCATATGTATATGGGATATGGATGAATGTTGTACTAGCTGAAATAGTTGCATAATTATATAACACTCATCTTTATGCATAAGAATTTGTGATTATGAATAAGTCATGAAATGTTTCTAATCATACAACTATATTTGAATTGTAGGAAAGATTGTATGCAATCACCTACAAGAGAAGAAATGATGAAGTTGTGGATGTATGATGCAGTTGCAGATGTACAAGAGAAGAATGATGTAGCTGTAGATGCAAAAAAGAATAATGATGCAAGTTTTGTATGCACAATTGTGGATGTACAAGAGAATAATGATAAAGAACAAGTTTCAAAAAGGAGATTTAAAGCTCAAGTATGTTCCTACAAAGGAACATGTGGCATATGTGTTGACTAAGCCTTTGTCTTGTGTAAGGTTTTAATACTTTCGAGACAAGCTTGGCGTAGTCTGAAAAGACCTCCCTCTAAAGAGGGAGTGAAGAAGATGGTAGAAGGTTGCCGTTGTGGGGTAGCTCATCTTAGGGTAGGGTAAGTATGGCTAGGCATGCTGGTCCGAAAGGGTCAGTAAGTCAGATGAGGCAGGTTGATCCTAGGGGGATTAGTATGTCTTTCTAGGCTTGTTTATCCCGAAAGGGTTAGTAATATAGAAATGGATTTTTGTTCCCCGGGTAGATCCATCTTTCTAGATAGACTTGTTGAATCAAAAGGGTTAGTAAGTTGGACAAAATTCCTGGATGGATCTACCAGAGAACCCACTGAGGTGGTACTCCAAGATGGTTAGAGGGAAATATGTGGTTTCATAATGTATACCTAGGATTCTTGACCCAGAAGGGTTAGTAAGCCAGACAAGGATTTTTTGGTCACAAAGAAGATCAATCTATTTGACTAGGCTTGTTGGCCCAAAAGGGTTAGTAAGTCAGACAAGATGTTGATGTAGTGATTTCAATATTTTTATTCTGATGTTGATATGTCAAGTTCAATATTTTCATACTGATGTTGATGTGGAAATTTCAATTTTTTTGTAATGATGTTGATGTGGAAAGATCAGTATTTTCAAATTGATGTTGATGTGGCAAGTTTAGTATTTTCATATTGATGTTGATGTGGCAAGTTCAGTATTTTCATACTTATGTTGATGTGGCAAGTTCGGTATTTTCATACAGATGTTGATGTGGCAACTTCAGTATTTCCATACTGATGTTTATGTGGTAGGTTCAGTATCTTCATACCGATGATATGGCAGGTTCAGTATTTCTATACTGATGATGATGAGCCAGCTTCAGTATTTCTATATTTATATTGATGATGATGTTGCTTCAACATTTGTATGTTGTGCTGATGACGTGGTTTTGGTCCCAACACCTTGTATTGATGATGCTGATGTGGTTATGGTCCCAACACCTTGTGTTGATAATGTTGATGTGGTTGAAGTCACAACACTTAGTGATGATGATGATCTTGTTGTTTGAACATTCCTATATTGATGATGCAGATGATGATGTTTTAGTATTTACATACTGATGATGTAGATGATGATGTTTAATATTTACATACTAATGTTGTAGATGACGTTTCAATATTCACATGTTGATGTTGACTAAGAAGATTCAATATTCACATATTGATGGGGTAGAAGAAGATTCAATATTCACATACTGATATGGAAGAGGATGATTTAATATCAACATACCAATGTTACAGATGATGATCTAGTACCCATAGAAGATGATTTAATATCCTCATACTAATGTTGCAGAATATGTTCCAATACTCAGAATATTATTGAATATCCACATACTGATGTTGCAGAAGATGATACAGTACTCATAGAATATGATTCAGTATTTACATACCAAGGTTACAGAAGATGATCCAGTATTCTCATACTAAGATTGAAGATGAAGATGCATGATGTTGTTCCAAAATTTCCTATGACATATAGAAATTCCCCAGTCAGTTGTACAATTGTGATGTTGGTTGTTACTGATGTAGAATGCCTTCTTAGTTAAGAGGGAGTGTTAAAGTATTGTAACTTCATAAGATATTCTATTGTAATTTTATTATATTCTCCTTTGGAGATGTTATTCCTTCATTCAAAGATGTCCTTGATGTAATTGGTCATGTAAGAGTCATTTTACCTTCATTGTAAGTCAAGACAATAGTACCCAGAAAAGTAATATATAAAATATATTTTGAGTCTTCCTAGGTAGGTCGACCCCAATTATATAACCTGGATGACCTAGTTAGTTAGTTGAGTCACTCTCCTAATGAATATAAATAGGTGAGGCACCTCTCTCATTCTTTCACACCTTAGACTCAAGCATTGCAAGAGAGAGAGAGAGAGAGAGAGAGAGAGAGAGAGAGAGAGAGAGAGAGGTTTTTCTCCCCCATGAGTGTTTCCCAAGATAAATCTCCGTGTTCTTTTATGTTGGCATTCTTCTATTTCTTTCAGTGATCATTTTCTTATGGTTATGATGTTATGATGCTAAATGTATTTAGATATTGTATAACCATTAAACATATAACATGTGTAAGGTGAATATTCTATAGTAAAGTTTCCAAAATAAGATTCAAAATAATAATTAACTGAGGAATTTCTAAACATGATAGGGCCATCTGGATCATTAATATCGGTAACAATGTGTTTCGTATGCCTTTAGTGTGAATCAATTTTAATCTTGTTTGGTTGACCATTATATGGAAGCCATAAATGAGACCAAGAGGTAAAAAAATATCCATTAATATTTTTTGACCAATCTCTACTTAAGAGAAATCCATAAGACTTAGGAATGTATACTACAATAATTCCAATAGATGAACTTTAGGGCTTTAAGATAATCTAGTCAAACCATTTTTAAGCTCCCCTAAGACTTTGACATTTGATATATAAGTTTTACAATTTTAGTAGTTGATCTCTTGGGTTCTACAGTTAACTTCTTTGATATGGAGTATATCATAATACTCTAAGAAGCACGAGAATATACAAAACATTTGCGTACATTTCTATTGAATATTTCAAATGTTAACAAAAAAGGAGGACTATGATAACTATACTTTTCTCCAATTAATGCAGCATTTTGAGACATGTTACCTTTTGATGAATAATTTTGGGCATGTTTCCCTTTGCCCTTATTTTCCAAAAGTGATGAATGATTTTCATATGAAGATTCACTTAAACTGTTGAGTAGTTTATCCTTTTGTTGACTCAAATTAGATAATCGATACAAGGAGAAATTTTCCCTAGTTTTCTTCATGTTTTCTATGAGATCATAATAAAAATGACTATTATGAGAGGACACATGAAGGTTATTTGAAATGATACCTAGTTCATTGGCCATATAGGGAGGTCTCTTGTTTTCATTTTGAGAATAATGTTTTTTTTATAGCTCAAATAGACACTTCTTCATCTCTGAAGATAGTTCAAAATACAACACTTCAAAATGTCAATTATTCATCACACAAAATGACAATTATGGATGTAAGAGCCTTTATTTGACTCTAGTTTCTATGGAATTGATCATTTGAATCATTCCTCAATCATCTCCCTTTCCCCCCTAAAAGTTGTAAATCCTTGCAAAAGATAATAATTTCTCCCAAATATTATGCACTTTGTGATTTAATCGCTTAATGATTTTGGATTCCTAGCGATCTCAATGAAAAGATGAAATTTCTTACTGCACCATATTTTCATATGATTTAGTCACTATTTTCTCGATTTAACTATAATTTCCCCTAAATAATACCAAAAACAATAAAATTTTGAAAACACAACATAAATTGAGCCCAAAATCCCATAGTTGCCATGTTTGAAATTCGACAATAACCTGTCGAGTATTCGACAACCTCAATTTTTTTTGTTGTCGGTGTCATAACATCGGATATTCGATGACAAGCCAAGCATTAGAGGAAATTTGGGATCTAAAATGGGCCTTATAAGAAAACATGCCAACAATCAGTTTTTTGAGTTGGAATTCAAGAACCAATAGAATTTCAATAAAATGAGTCAACCATAATGGTTGAATTGACATATTTGTCATAAAAGAAAACTACTTTTTTTGTTCGTATTTTTGACATATCTCCCTGTGTTTTTACTCAAATTTCAGGAAAGAGAGCTCATTGGATGCATAATTTAATTCTGCATCCAATGAGTACCCACACTACATACTTTTGACAGACCCCACTACCTCAAAAACAAGAAATTCCTAAAACAATGTGATGATGATGTCATCATCACATTTTTTCAGACATTTCTTTTTTTGGAGGTAGAGGGGTCCATCAAAAGTATGCCATGTGGGTACTAGTTGGATGCAGAATTAAATTCCACATCCAATGAGCTCTCTCGCCTAAAATTTGAGTAAAAACACAGGGAGATATGTCAAAAATACGAACAAAAAAAGTAGTTTTTTTCATTCTTCCTCCAAAATTAATAACTATGATTTTATCATTTTCCTTAGGAGGTCCATTTTAGACCTCAAATTTCCTCTAATGGTCATCGATTTTTCTACGAAAATGCCATTGAATTTCCTACAGCAAGGCCGTCGAATTTCCTATGGCAAGGTCATCATATGAGGGCCCCAGGATGTCGAAAATGAGACAACAATCTACCGTCAAAGCCACAACATCTTCGTCATATTGAAATGAAATCCGACAACAGATGCTAGGCATTGAAAGTCAGATAACCAATGAGGTAGTGTATATTAATAAAAAAAATTGTATATTAATAAAAATTTCTCAGTTTATATGGTTTTCAGAATTACAAATTTATTGATTTCCATATCAACATGATCTTGTCTCTTGGGTTCTCCATGATCTAAATAAGAGAAAATAAAACCATTTTATTAAACCATTGCTCATAAACCAATTAAAAATATCAGGGACCTAATACTGATCCTCATGTGTGCTAAATGAGTCTTTGGAGGGCCTGGATCACATGCATGTGCCTATACTCAGTCACTTTATATTGAACGTAGTTTGAACTATAATTAGAGTGTCTCCTAGTTCACTTAGGGTTCACTTAGTATAGCAATGGGGTAGTTAACTCACCCTAGTGAGTGTGCATGCTATCATGAGGATATATTCACTCTAGTTAAACCTACTTAGGGTTCATAAATACCTAATTCGAATTTAAGTCTAGGGTGATTATTTATACTATCTACTTCATTCATTGAAGATTAATGAAATACATCATTCCTTCTTTGTATTTGTTCTAATCATTTTGTGTGATGATTGATGCTAATACACGTGTTACATCAATTATTGGTTATTGATCCCTTTTCACATCTAATCTCTCTAGTATTTGTGCCTTGATCTATATATGCTCAAGTTTTACATGGTATTAGATGTATATAGATGCTAAACTAGTCAGTATTTTAGCAATTGTTTGTCAAGGATCAAGATATTGTAGGTTGAAGAAAGGATTTTGAAACCCTCAAAGAGCTCTTTGTAGCCATGGATTTCCTATATCCCAAATAGGTTCTAAACCCTTCAACTATTATGAATGGAAATCAATAGTAGAGATGCTCTCGAGGATGATGAGGCTCTACGGGTTCACAATGGATACAAAGGTGGAACCTTAGCAATTGAAAATTTTAAATAATTTAATAGAATGGATGAAGCATTTAGGCTACTTTGATATACTATTTCTACAAATACACTATATCACATTAAAGCCAATAATAATCCAAATGAAGTTTAGATTATGTTGTGCATTTCTTCGGAACACAAGATGAAATGAGAAGCCATCAATTGGAGGTGGAACTCATGATCTTGAGACCAAGTGATTTTGATTTTTTTCAAGATTTTTTCACCAAGTTCAAATCAGTTGTCTTGTAACTCAATGTGTGTAAGATAGAGAAGTATATCTAGCAAATGATACTCTCTATTCTCTCCAAATTGGGTCTTGATTATAATATCTTTGTTTCTACTTTCCATTCTACTAAATTGGCTCTTAGAACCTCCTACAAAATGCATACTTTGGATGTTTTTGTTGCATCCATCCTTCAAGAGAAAGATAAATTCTCACAAATGGGACACCAAACTACCTCAAAGGTGCATTCACTTGAATCCAATGAGGGGAAGAAGGGCATAATAAATAAAAATTGTTTATGTGATAAACACCTCAAGCCTGCTAGTATTTGGTTGTCTTTAAAGTTTAAACAGACCCATTAGCATAATCAACTGAAAAAATATGCAGGTTATTCTGTGAAATATCTCCATTTTATACATGTTAGTGAAGATCATACAACATCAAATACAACACCAAAATGAGACATAATTTTCTGTTAATTTCAATGGGAATTTTATGCATATTTTGTATTTTCCCAATGTTGGGTAAAAATCTGCACGTCACCTTAAATAGGATCAATTCTGAGGCTGATAAAGATGACTAGAGGCTTAAAAAAACATAATTGATTAAAGTTAATATACTGTGCATGTATTCCACTAATAACAAACCATAATACAACCCACTTCCCCACAAGCTCGCCACTATCAAATCTTTGTAACAATTTATTCTAGGAATCTTTGCCAAATAGTTTGTATGCACCATTAATATAGACATGTTGTATTGAAGAGTTGTCACGTAGCTTGTATACTTTTCACCAAAATTCCATTGATATGGAGTCAATGTACGGTTGTTGTCTCAATAGGATAGGGGAAATAATACTCAATCCAAAATTCAGATCTTTTTAGGAAGAAATCAACTCAAATCATGAAATGTAACAAGGAAGAAAATATGTTGTACTGTGAATTGCACAATTAAGATATAATTTGGTCAATTCCAGCCTATCATTCTATAAAGTGATCATCAATATGCTAAATACAGGCTATTCTCAAAGGAACGAAGACCTTCATTCATTGTCAAATTCTTGTATTTCTTCCTACTTTCTGTTTATTACTCTCATTAATTATTAATATTATTTGATAAATTGATTTCCACAATACAGATTTTATATCTTTCACAATTGAAATAAAGATCAAATAGGTAATTAGTTATAACTTATAATAAAATCCAGAAGGAAATTATTCCTAGCAATTCGAGGTATGGGATCTTGACAAATTTTATCCACTTGTGAGGCTTCACCCTTATTATCAAGTGGATTTTGAGGGTAATGTTGATAAGTCCCACAAAGTGAGAATAAATACAAATATATTCAAGAACACTCATAGAATTTAATGAGACAAACCATATATTAAATAATCAATTCATTCTGAATTTCTGGCAGCAACATGATGATCTATAACAATATGGACTGCAAAATAGATAAACTTTTCCAATGTTTTGGCCATGTAACTCATCTAAAGAGGACTAATTACAAAATAATTAAGAAATACAACATCTTTATTTTATGCAAAGTGTTGGACATTGGAAATGTATACCATGGGAACATGAATTTCATAATTTTCTTCACAAATCCAATCCTTAGAATCACATTGTGTTGGTGATAGAAGAAATTTAATACAAGAGATAAAGCAAACACACCCATCATCATAAATAGTAACAATGTCTTACTGTCTTTCCATTAGTGAGCTGAAGTTTATCTTTGTGGTCATTGATCTCTAGGACTTCTCCATCAATCCATACTACTTCAGAATATTCTACCCATACATGAGAACCAACAATAATGTTAATGGGAGCGGCTTGCATTGAGCCAAAATATGCCAATATCAGTAATGAATGAATGACTTATTAACTCATTTAAGAGATTTCAAAACAGAATCTTGACCAGCAAGCATGCCCATGGCCTTGAAGGACCTTAACTCAATGGCCTGCAAAAGGAATCTAGCTTAAAATAAGAAATGCAACACACGAAGACTTCAATAGCATAGAGCACAATGAGACATTGTATCTACTGATCTAAAAACTACTTGAGAAAGAAAAACATGTTGATTCCTACTTGGAAATTAACAATCAAATTTTGACAAAGGACTGTTTGAAATTCCCAAGATGATCATTTTGTACCTTCTATATACTGTCTACACTACCAAATACCTTATGTACCTTATGAAAAAAAAATATTTTGATTCGAAGTACAGACTATAAATATTTTTAAAAAATAATGGTGAAAATGCTCCTGCTTCTCTTTTTTTGCATCATGGGCTTGGAAGAATTGTTATATTGTTATCATAATCAATGTGAGTCTATATTTGGCCTTCCCTATCCCTATCCTTGATAGCAGTGACCATATCTACTTTTCCTTCATATAAATGATCTATACTTGATTTTCTTGGATGTTGCAACCAGGCCTAATGTACACTCTATAAATATTTAGTCGTATGGAGCTCTTTGTTCTGGATACTTCATTCAAGCACTGGTTCAGGAAATCATTCAAGAATTATGTTAGAAAATCTCTCGCTAACGGGTTCACTTGTTTCACAACACTTGTCATAACAAGAAAAAGAAGAACAACACAAGTATCTTTGCTTGATGCGATAAAAAAATTTGGTGTTCTCTTCTCTCCTCTTCTTCTTAATTGGGTGATATTTATTTAGGATGGTCCCTTCACCACCAAGGTCCTTTGCTGGTGGAACTGAGCAAATAAAGACTTAGCACTTCATGGATTCAAAGAGAACCTAGGACAGGACTAATTATGAAGCAACATAAAATATGTTTTTAGGAAGCATGTTAAGTCAACATATAGGGAAAAGGACATCACAAAATATTTGAGAAGGTGAGTAGGTTTTCATTTTTGTATCCACTACATATATTTTTTATACCAACCTTGTAATGCTAGAAAAATTATAGCATATCTCCTATGCAAACATATATTGTATGCAATTTAAGTGAAAAAAAATGAAAAATACTAATTCAAAATATTATAAACGTCATTCCTCGTAATTATTTAGAGCATACTTATACAATATAGTTAGAGCATACTTCCATGCCTTAGACAGAGCCAAAGTGTGTGCAACAAACCTGAGCGGTGAAATAAATTCAATACCATAGCCTCATGATGGTTCAAGGTCACACTTAGTTCAAATATTAGCTTTATTGCATCAGGTGCTCTAGGTAGTGTTATACCAAAATCATGTCACCATCATGTGATAAGAACTTTGACATGCCTACTTTCCCTGAATCCCAGCTCTTGGAGTGGAAACTCATGGTTATCATCAATCTTCTATGAAAATTCCTAGCACCACGCTTGCCCCTTTATCCAGAAGCGGTACCCTTGTTTGCACCGCCCATCCCCTATTTCCCACAAGCGGTGCCACCACTTATGGCCCTTGGTCCATAAGCGGTTATTACCATAACCGCTCTGTCATTGAAGGAGAAACGCAGTACCCTGGGTAAAAAGGGAAAAAGAGAAGTTTCTTGAGGCTTCATGTACTCCCTTATCCCTACTGTTGTGGTTCAATTGAGCTCAAGATCCCTCATCCTAGGATCTTAGAGGCCACCTCACCCACTAATCTCTCAACCTACCCTATCCATCAAGCCTTATAAATACAAGCTTATGGCCATGGTTGAGGGGGAGAACTCTTAAGGTATTGTTATGCTGTTTGATTGATCACTTGGCCCAAGATCATTTGGGAGAGTATAGAGAGCTAGAGTTAGATCTTTTGGGGATGAGAATGCTTGGTTTCATGGAGATGCATGTCAACACTAAGGCTTGGTTGTAAAATTCTTCATATTTTTTTAATGCAAGTTGATTTCTGTCCCACATATATTGTTGTTGTATGATTTCACATGTATGTTGTTAGATTCCTTAGTCACTAACATATATTAGTAGATTATATTCTGGTGGTTTCGATATGTTTGCATGTTGAAGCTTATTGCAGGTACAAAGGGTAACGATCGAAGCATTACATTCCAGTTATCTGTGACATCTAGGGAGAGTCTTCAACCTATTTCCTCTGTTTGTTCTAGATCTGAACCATTCAGACCAGTGGAACACCTTGCTATCCGCAGGAGGTGAAATATTCTAGCTAACAAATCTGGCGAATCCGCTAGGGATCGAACCCAGAATCTCCAGTTTGATTGGTATGGCCGTGAAGTGGTACATTGAACTCCCACAACATTCATTTGTGGATTTTGGCTCATTGGAAACCATGTTTATTACACACTTTCAGCTCCCTATTTGTTATGAAACGAGCACTGATATTTTAACTTCTCTATGGCAGAACACCTCCACCCACATTTCTGATCATATTCATGAGTGGAGAAGGAGGAGAAGGCTTATTAAGGCCCCTATTCTAGATCGGTTACTAGCTAATTGGTTCACTAAATCCTTGTTGCCTCCTATTTCCCGAGATGTGGCTATGGGTAGTGTTTTTATCAAAGAGTAGGTGATTAGTTAGGATCAGTACCTAGACTTGGTCTATTCCTACTATGAAACTCTTTATGACCTAATTCCTGAAGCTCCTCGCCCCAACATTGATCCTGCCAAGCCACCAGTAGAAGTACCTGTTGATGGGATTGTTGGTTCAATCCAGTACCCGTCCGCAGCAAAACTTGTCAAGCAAAACCAAACTACAACCCCTAATCCTTCGACTCCTAAGGTTTCCACTGAGTTCAATTCTATTCAAAGTACTCAAACCTCGGGTAATAAAAAGAAATGTAAAAATATAAATAAAAAACTTGGAAACCAACAAGAGACTCCACGACCAACCAACAATGATAATGACAAAGGGAAAAGGAAGGAAAAATATCCTTGTCTGCTATGTGGTGGTGACCACTTTTGAAAGGAGTGTCCTTGTCGGGATGAAATCTCCTAGTTTTTGAAGTCCAATCCCACACCTACAGTACTTACGGATCCTTTTCCCTCTCAACAACAACTGATAGACCATATGACTAATCAGGGTAAGTCTAGTTCGTCAGAAGAAATTCGTATGATGTCCTCACATACCATCCATCTGCAAACTCAAAGTCAAAATTATGATAAACCCATAGATAAGAAAGAACATCAATATTATTCAGGGAAATTTCCCTCTACTAGTTCTTTAGAATCCTCGTCTATTGTCCCTTTATCTATCAAGAAGCCTACTCTCGACATGATTTTGCGCCCACCTAAAAGTACTCTTCGAAAGGCTATCTTTAATCCCAATGTCCAAGCTGCTCAATTTTATAATGTAGTTGAAGATCTTGCTTAGGAACCTTGTGCGATGTCTACCCTAGAGGTGCTCCAAAGTTGCCCCACACAGCACAAGAACTTGTTCACTACATTAGGAGCTTTAGACCCGGATAACACTAACTTGATTCATTTCAATGTTGAGAACTACAAACCTAGATTACTGCATAAACTTGCTTTTCAGATCATTATGAAATTAGTGGGAAAGAAAGTCTTTCGAATGGTACTAGATGAAGGAGCTTCTCCCTTGGTGTTATCTCTGATTTGTTGGAAAGCTCTTGGCTCTTTTGATCTTGTCACATCACCTATGACCCTTAAAGCCTTTGACGGATAGGGTTTCCAACCCCATGGTCTCATATCAGCCCTAGCGGTCGAGCTGGGGGGAAAAACCATTTCCATCCAAGTAGAAGTGGTACATTCCCCTTTAGATTACAATATCCTTCTAGGAGGGAATTGGTTCTATGCCATGACTGCTGTTGCCTCACCACTGTTTCGAATAGTCCAATTCCCGCATATAGGGAGAATTATTACTATTGATCAGCTTGATTTCTATACACTGGATGTTACTTCCTCCATGACTAATAACATCCCCATGTTAGGCTAGTCCCCTCCTCCTTACTAGTTGATTGGGGTAGGCATGTTGAAGGATTCATCCCTTATGGGGATCTTTCCATCCACTCCTCCTAGCACGAATACTGCGACAGTCCATATGATCACCTCATTTGATTATGAACCTAAGGGAAAAAATGTTGTTGAGTCCACCTTGTTGAGTTCACACAAAGCTGTATGACACCATTACTTAGACAAACCCGATTGACATATCAACCAAGCCTGATGTTATCTATCATGTTCATGTTGAGAAGAACTACTCGACAGATGAATCTGAAGCATATAAGGTACTTTTTAAGGAATTTCGTGATATTTTTTCCTGGTATTATGAAGAGATGTCGGGGATTGACCCTTCCATTGTGGTCCATGAGATTAAAACTTATCCCATGGCTAAACCTGTCAGGCAGAAACTTAGGCAAGTCCATCCTCGGAAGGCCGCAGCTATTAAAGATGAAATTGAGAAACTTCTAAAAGCTGGGTTTATTTATCATTGTACCTCTGATGGAATGGGTATCGAACATTGTCCTTGTCAATAAAAAGAAAAGCACCATTAGAGTCTGCATTGAATTTAGGGATTTAAATAAATCTTGTCCCAAGGACAACTTTCCTACCCCGCATATCGATTAGATTATCAACAACTACACTAGAAGTGTCATCTTCTCATTTATGGATGGCTTCTCTCGCTATAATCAGATTGAGCTATTACCCTCTGATTAGCATAAGATGGAATTCATTTTCCCATGGGGAACCTTTGCATATAATAAGTTACCTTTTAGCTTGAAGAATGCTGGAGCCACATTCCAGCGTACAATGTCCTATGTCTTTCACGATATTAAACATATTGTTGAACCGTACCTTGAATACCTCCCTGCTCATTCACAGCAATGGGAGGACCACCCTGGTCATCTTAGAGACATATTCCTAAGATGTCGTCATTATGATATATGGCTCAATCTACATAAATGTGTTTTCTACGTTGAGATGGGACATATGCTAGGATTTGTGGTATCCAAAGATGGCATCCAGATCGATCCTTTGAATATTGCCGCTATTCTTGATCTACCAACCCCAACCATCCTCCTTGAACTCCAAATTTTGCAGGGGAAGGAAAAATTTCTCCGTCATTTCATGTGCGATTTTGCAGAGACAACGCACGGTTATATGCTTCTCCTCAAGAAGAACACACCATTCTTTTGGGATGACCAAGACCAATGCGCCTTTGATAATCTTAAGCATGCTCTGACTCATTCACCCATGGTACACCCCCTGGATTATTCAAAGGACTTTCTCTTGTATATTGCTACCTCTGCTACTACCATCGCCATGGTTTTAGTGCAGGACAATCTCCATGGTCAGGAACACGTGATTTATTACGCTAGTAAGAATCTTATGGATTCTAAAACTCATTATTCATGTGTGGAAAATTTAGCATTGGATATGGTCATTGCTGTACAAAATTTTCATCGTTACATTCTGCTCCGCACTACCACCGTATTGGCAGACCAGAACCTGATGTACTACATACTGACTTATCAGGTACTCAGGGGCAAGTACTCTCGTTGGATCATCATCCTTTAGGAGTTTGATCTGGAGTTTGCCAAGGCCACATTAAAGAAATCCTTGGTTTTTGCAGAGCTTATGTGTGATCTTCCCTGTGCTACAATGGAATCTGAACCCAGTGATTCATTTCCAGATGAATTCCCATTCTTGATTAGCACTACTGATCCTTGGTATGGATATTTGTTGATTTATCTCCAGATGTAGCATTTTTAGCCACATTTATCTCGTGATGATCGCCACCATATCCATCACCATGAGAAATACTACCTCATCCTGAATGATACTTTGTATAGACATGGGATTGAATCTATTCTCCAGTGATGCCTCACCCATGAGGAGGCTGAACATGTGTTGAATGATTGCCACTCTGGAGGATGTGGTGGTCATTTATCTGGGATGGCTACAACCCAGAAAATCCTTTGCGCTGGCTATTTCTAGCCTTCTGTCTTCAAAGACTGTCATGAGGCTGTAAAGAAATGCCCACCATGTCAACATTTTTATCCTAAAAAGTGCACCCATCCTGCTCCGCTACACCCTGTCATTGCCATTGGCCCATTCGCCATATGGGGGATTGACTTCATGCATTGTAATCCTACCTCAACTAGGGGGCATGGTTACATCATCGTAGTCATTGATTATTTCACAAAATGGGTTGAGGCTATGCCTACATATGCAGAATATGGAAAGAATGATGCTCTCTTCTTGTTCAATCATATTATAGCTAGGTTTGGATTTCCACAGTCCATCGTCACTGATCACGGATCCCATTTCCGTAATCAAATGACGGAGGAGCTAAGTGCCAATCTAGGGTTTCGTCATGAAAACTCTATGCTGCATTATCCGCAAGCTAATGGTCAGGTAGAGGCCATTAACAAAGTTTTGAAAACTATGCTTTCTCGGATGGTTGGAGACCATAAATCCAACTGGCACCATGTTCTTTTCTCCACTCTTTGGGCTTATCGGACTTCTGTGAAAACAACTACTGGTTTCACGCCATTCCAGCTTGTCTATGGACTCGAAGCCGTGTTGCCGATCCAATGTTAGATTCCATCTTTACAACTTGCCATCAAACTTCTCCCAGACACTTCCGCAGAGGAAGAAAGAGTTTTGTACTTGAGTAACCTTGACGAGACTCGCAAAGATGCTGCCTTGGCTAATGAGGCACATAAGAAATGTGTTAAGGTGCAGTACGATAAATTCATCCAACCTAGTGTCTTTAACGAGGGTGACCTATTCTTAACTTATGAACAGAGATATGACAAACGAGGGAAGGGTAAGTTCAAGTCCATGTGATATGGAATTTTCATTATTTCTAAGGTGTTAGAGAAAGGAGTTTACGAGCTTGTTGATTATGATGGAATCCCTTTGGGGTAACCTCACAATGGGTTGTACCTAAAAAGCTACTATGCCTAGGTTTTCTTGGATAGTATCTTATATATATGTATATTGATTGACTTTCAGTGTGCTTTTAGTATTTTCAAGATGGTTTTGAGTTTTAGTGTCTGCATCTATTTATACCAT
>LPNX010679276.1:18095-28880 GCA_001517045.1 Pseudotsuga menziesii
TGGCTTCACTGATGGTGCTTTCCACCACACATTGAATCTTGCCTCGGCAGCTTGGGTCCTCTATTCCCCAGCTAAATATTTGGTCAGTTCAGGAGCAGTTTGCATAGGTCCCACTACTAATAACATCGTCGAGTATGAAGCAGTCATCGGTCTTCTCACTGAAGCTGCCTCCCAAGATGTTCATGATCTAGTAGTCTTTATGGACTCACAGCTCATGGTTTGTCATTTAAACCATGATTACACCATTAGGAACCTGGTGCTCCTTCATCTATTCTAGAGGGTACGTTTGCTAGAAAGATCATTTGAAAGTATTACTTATAGGCATGTCCCTAGGGAACATAATGTAGTTGCTGACTCATTGGCTAATTACATCCTAGATTGCCATATTGCCTATTCATGACGTTAAATAAAACAATGTACATTGTAAATAAACATTCAAAGACACATAAAACTCATAGAAAATGCATTTTTCCATTTGAAACATATAAACACCGTGTAAAAGTCTATATATATATACCAAAAAGTTTACAAAAAATAGGTCCCGAGACCTCATCTGAAGCACGTATTCTTTCAGACAAAATCATCATACAAAATATTGAAGCTGTTAGCTTTCAGTACATATCTCATACACTAGTGGTGCTCATGATAGCACATCACTGCTCAAGCTACCCTACGTAGCAGCCTACTAAATGGACCTGGTACTCCCACTATGGATCTCTGATATCTCATCGGGAGGTCATCTATGTCATCATCTGGGATATCCAGAGTCAACCTCTCCAGGTTCTCCTCCAGCTCCCCAGTGATATCATCACCCTATGGTACAAAGCAGGCTCTAGCTTGCCTATCCAATGGAGATGCTCCTCCAGGTCTCACTTCTCCAACATCTCCATGAGAATATATAGGTCTCGTCACTTAACATAAAAAATATAAAACTTTGAAAAACATTAAAACATTTCATCCATTTTGGGTTTCTTGCTTCTCACTGATGTCACCCCACTATCCACTAGGTGGGAGTGGTAGGTCAGGATCTTTGGTGAAGTCCATGCCTACATAAGCATAATCCTCAATCATGAGAATTTGATCTCGTAGCCATATGAAGAATGGATCATTGAACTTCACGCTTCCACTACCTTCTCTTGTGCAAGCCATGACCTGGACCCACCTCAGCATATGGGGGTCTTGTGCTCTCAGACTTCGAAAGAACACCCGAGGTCTCATCTATGGAACCCGCTCGAAGAAGAAGCAGGCTAAAATGGAGCCAAATCCAAACTACTTTATCTCTCCCTGTCGACACTTAGTTAGCTGATCCTTGAAGATTGGAAGCATGGCTTCCGCCCAGTTGAACACCGTGGGTTCCATGGCCTCTATGGCATACAGGATGTGTGCCCTGGAATCCTGGTGCACACCCTGACTCTCGACCACCCTTTGCATGGTAAATAGAACAGTCCGTAGAGCCCTATCTATCACTGCCTTGATGGGGATATTCTTCCTCAACATACATGTCCCTAGTGCACAATGTCAATCTATAATCCCTTTGGTAGTAATGTCCCCACCATAGGAACCTGTCAGTGAGATGGGGGCACCCTGTCTTGAGAGACCAGTCAGGAAGTAGATATCCTCTACCTCCACTATAAGTATATGGGCCCCCACCTCCAAATACTACTTCTCTAGATTCCACATTTGCAATATGTGTTCTAGTAACCGTTCATGCGACACCATGCTTGGGGTTTGAAAGAACTTCAGGAGCCCACAGTCCCATAGTGTGGCAATACAACCCGCATTTCTCTCGGTAGTAGCATCCTCATTGTCATGTGTTCTTTCTTTCCATATCACCATGTTTTGAGCAACCTAGACCTACCAAAAACAATAATGGTATGCATTAGAATCATCCTTAAATCATTGAAAATCAAAAGAATGAAGTTATATTGCCCATACTATTAGTTTAATTTATCCACAGTCGGCACCGGCTATGCACCGTTGGAGACAGGTGGTGGAACCTCCCATCCACTATGTTATTGGCGCGGTTCTGGGGTGGTATCGCGTATCCCGCAAGGGGTAGCCATGGTTCCCGAATTTGGGGTTTTAGGGCTTTCCATGTGGGCCCAAAACCACACCAAATCTCAAAATAAATGCTATGAAATGAAATATAAGGGTCTTAACTCTTACCTGTAACAGACGATGCTGAAAATGGACGGTGGGAACTCTTGGTATCAGCTGTGGAAGATCTAGCTAAAAAAATGCTCCAAGTGCTCTCTGCTAGAGGTAAATAGTGAAATGATTTGATTTTTTACTATTTACTTGAATTATATAGGCATTTTTAGGTCTGAATTATGATAGTTTTGATGTAAAATCATATTTTAGTCAAAGTTTATCTGTCGTAGTCCCTTAATGTTGGTCTTAAATGCATTTAACACTTGTTTCTGAGTCATTTGCAGGATAAGAGAACTTTAGTAAGAAGCTTTGAAAGTTTGTTTATGGATTTTTTGCACTTTCACAAAATGGAAAAGGTCATTGAGCATTTA
Organism: Pseudotsuga menziesii; assembly: GCA_001517045.1. NCBI lineage: Eukaryota > Viridiplantae > Streptophyta > Pinopsida > Pinales > Pinaceae > Pseudotsuga > Pseudotsuga menziesii. The sequence goes on from LPNX010679276.1 coordinate 20,618, forward strand.
TTACGACACTTTGTCACGCTTGTTAAAATCTAGTATCAAAGGTCCGAGTCCATTTCAAGTTTCTTTCCAGACTCATAAAAATCAACATTGTGTAACGAAGCATTATGGAGTCCTCTTTTCACCTCTTTTTCAGGCTCCTTAAATATGAAAAGGTCATCGAGTCCATTTCTGATTCTTTCCAGACTCGTAAAATATAACATTGTGTAAAGAAACCTCATGGAGTTCTCTTTAAACTCTTTTCAGGCTCCCTAAATACGAAAAGATCATCGAGCGATCTTGTCTTCTTCACACTTGTTAAAGTATTTGAAGAGTCTTCCTTTCGACGGTAGGTTATCTCTTTTTCGGTTCAGATAGGACTATTTACAAAGAAGGAACACTCTAGCCAATCATGACTAGAAGAGTTCTCTAAGGTATGATTTTACACTTTTTCGGGCCTTAGGGACTAAATTATATGAAAAAGGACCCCTTTTGAGACTCTCTAAACATGAACGATACCGATTTTTCTTTCAGTGAACTCGTTAAATCAAACATTGAGAGACCCATTTTGGGAATGAACCCCTCCTCTCTCAGGTTCATAAAATATATGAGTCTATACTTGTCTTCTGATAAGCTATATCGAGTGTTTGTTACCCTCTTTGAACTCGTAAAACTGAAAAGAGGCACTCATCAATCATGATGGGGGAAATGGGAAGGGAATCATTTTGCAAATAATGGTAGTTGTTTGTCGTTACCTTTGAACATGGCACTTGTCTGCACAATCATGTTAGTCAATTAGGTATTCAACTGATCTTCGTGATGATCCACCTTCATGAGTCATGTCAATCCTTTGAGTCTTTCAAAAGAATGCATTGTCCACTATCGCATTGTGTGTCTGCCCCATTCATTCATGTTGCCAAGTCTTTTTGTCATGTCGCCCGATGTTCAAAGGGGATTTGAAATTTTTTTACCTCTGCAATCTACACAGTATTTGTGTCAGTATCTTTGAGTCAGTCATATGATTACTACATTCACATAATTCTAGAACTATGTTCTGAGTTTTGTGTCGTCGATGTGGGACTCATCATGGCCCTCCTTCGACAAGACTTTTCCCGTAGACATTAGCTTATCATCCAGGAAATAGTCTTAGAAACAATATTTAGTACCTTGAGATATGTATACCTTAATGACATATTCTCTCGTTCTCAACATAGGTTCACATCATTCACCTTTGATCGATAGAATCGACTGGGTGTTCGACTGCTATGCTCAAATTTGTGTCTGTGTGACATAGATCTATGTTGTATGTATGGTAGCTATGTCCAAGTTCGAGTCCTCTATCACATGGATCTATGCTATATTCTAGTAGCCATGATTGTTTATTCCTCTCATGGATCTGCCTTGTATTGGTTTGTAGCCATGAGTTTGGTTACTTGTGTTTATGAGTCAACATACTGATGTACTACTAATGCCTACTTGACGACATGCTCCGATCGAGCCAACATTTTCATCTCATGGTAATGACTTGTTTTCTTAAAGCTCTCATTTATCGTATTCCTCTAAGACTCATGCTTTGGGGGGCATCCTCTTATACCAAAATCCTGTCACCATCATGTGATGAGAACTTTGACATACCTACTTTCCCTGAATCCCATCTCTTGGAGTGGAAACTCATGGTTATCATCAATCTTCTATGAAAATTCCTAGCATCGTGCTTGCCCCTTTATCCAGAAGTGGTACCCTTGTTCGCACTGCCCATCCCCTGTTGCCCACAAGCGGTGCCACCGCTTATGGCCCTTGGTCCATAAGCGGTTATTTCCAGAACCGCTCTGTCATTGAAGGAGAAACACGGTACCCTGGGTAAAAAGGGAAAAAGATAATTTTCTCAAGGCTTCTAGATGTTAGCCTCATGTCCTCCCTTATCCCTACTATTGTGGGTCAGTTGAGCTCGAGATCCCTTGTCCTAGAATCTTAGAGGCCACCTCACCCACTAATCTCTCAACCTACCCTATCCATTAAGCCTTATAAATACAAGCTTATGGCCATGGTTGAGGGGGATAACTCTTAAGGTATTGTTATGCTGTTGGATTGATCACTTGGCCCAAGATCATTTGGGAGAGTATAGAGAGCTAGAGTCGGAGCTTTTGGGGATGAGAATGCTTGGTTTCATGGAGATGCATGTCAACACTAAGGCTTGGTTGTAAACTTCTTCAAATTTCTTTAATGCAAGTTGATTTGTGTCCCACATATATTGTTGTTGTATGATTTCACATGTATGTTGTTAGATTCCTTAGTCACTAACATATATTAGTAGATTATATTCTGGTGGTTTTGATATGTTTGTGTGTTGAAGCTTCTTGCAGGTACACAGGGTAATGATCGAAGCATTACATTCTAGGTATCTATGACATCTAAGGAGATTCTTCAACCTCTTTCCTCTATTTGTTATAGATCTGATTCATTCAGACCAGTGGAACACCTTGCTATCCATAGGAGGTGAAATATTCTAGCTAACAGGTAGTTCAACATGTTCAAGGTAAGCCAAGATATTTTCATTTGTTGTTGCCTCTCTTTGTACCCAATGCTTCATGTGTTATTGTTATTAGATCTAGTTTTGTTACAATATATGCTATATCATGTTGCGTTGATGACCCCAGTGATGGGTTGAAATATCAACTATGGGACTACATCACTTTACATCTCAGTATATCAAGACCAGGATTTGCATCACCCCTCTAAAATAAAACGATGCCATGCCAAGCATAAGCGGATGTGAATATGTGTAAACCTACATACTAGTAATTACATGTGGGCATTATGTGGTGTCATGCCATCTTAGTCTACAATACAACCATTACAGGTGGTGATTGGATTGAGAGGTGGTTTTTGGGCTTCGCTCTACTAATGCAGATCAAACCTTGAGTTTATGTCAATCCAGGTTGGTAGACTTAGAGGCATATCCAAGTATAAGGACTCAAAGCTAGACTTGACTTGGAAATCTAGTTATCTAAGAAAAAATCCTATTAAAATATTAAGTTACTGTGATTTGAAAACACAAAAATTCCCTTACAGGAACAGTTTCATTTGCTCTTTCAATTACACAGCAATTCATATGTGAAAGCAATTTGTATGTAAAAGCTTCTGAGATAATAAAAACTATTACAAATTAATATTAAACCTAAAATATGAATTATAAAACTCTGCCTATTATCCCAGCATTGAATAAGCAATCAAACATTAATTCCTTTTATAGGAAAGCATTCGTAATGTGTAATTGTTCTTAATACTCCATCGTTGAACAGTCAAGCAATGCACAGTAAGGTGAGATAGTAGTCTGAACCATTCTCCAGTATGTATCCAATGAAATAACAGAGATTTATAAAACTAATGGAAAGCGATTTAACTAATTCTGCAATAAGAAAATCAAATCCTACAGGAATTAAAACATACCACTGGCAACAATCAAATCGTTTGCAACGATCCAAATCGTTCACTGGAAAATAAAAGGGATGTGCAGACTCGACAGAGGGGGCCCTCCAGTGCCTCGTTCACACACACAATTGAAGAATCATAGAGCTTAAACTTTAAATATATTCACCATAAAATCGATCATACACAGTAATAGAATAACGCAGTCCAAAACATCATGCGTTTTCTCCCAAATTATGATGGATTTCTCCTCTGTTTTATGAAGTATTTATACAAAAACTTTGAAAAACTAGAAATGCTATTAATCTGGAAACTAATTAATGAAACATAGTCATCGATCTCCTCTATTAGATCTGTGAAAATCAACAAAATAGGAACTGCCCTACTTTTGTGCTGAGTGGTGGCATAGGTGGTCGTCCTTGACCGACTTTGACTTGACACCTATGAGAGCCACATCATCTATTCGTTGGAAATTTATCCATCCTTGGACACTGAGGATCTTTTCTCCATCTTTCAGTTCACACCTAGCTGTCCTACAAGTGTTCAACCTTGGAGACATTACGGGAAGTTAGCACATCCTGTAATCTTGAAAAAACCTTAGTTTAAATGCTTTAAAAATCTCAAAATTCAATTTGTTAAAAAGCAATGACATTTATACCTTTTAACCAAAGTTTGTGGGTGAATTTAAAGCTTTATAAATCAGTATGAAGGTTTTATGGAGGAAAATGGAAGATATTTAGGTGACACAAAGATGTCAAAATGGTGCCCAACATCTCCCCTAAGAGGAAGCTGTTGCATGTCCCCATGCCAAAAATATTTGACCCTGTTTAAAACCAAAATTTTGCTGCTGATCATCTTGCTTCTAATCTCCTGTCTGAGACGATGCATCTGTTGAAGCTCAAGATGCATATAGGACCTTCAGTCTCTCATACTTAGTTTTATAAATCTTCGTTTGCTTATACCATCTGTATGCATGTTTAGAGATGTGTGTCCTCTGAACCTTCAGCTTCCAGTTGAATTCTCTTAACTTCTCATTCCTGAGCTCTAATTCCTTTATTTCAAATTTCAACCTCTTAATCTTTTCACTGTTTTTGGAAGTATTCTTCTTCTTCATTTTCATTGGAAGCTGTACAGAATTGGTGTCCATCTCCAACTCTTCATTCTTTTGTACTGATTCTTCTTTCTTTTCCTCTTCCACAGTTTGCTGCTCTGAGAAAAGAGAAGCTGAGTGTTTTAATATTTCCTGTCTTGATTGCTTTTCCTTTTCCTTCTCTTGCTGATCTAAGAAGATATTGATTCCTTTTTTCTGTTTGATCACTTCATCATTTTCTTGGATATCCTGCCCTATTTCATCTGCTGGATCTTCTTCTTGACTCCCCAAGGTTTGTATGTAGTCATACTGCCTCTGCTGGTTTTCATCATCTTTTTCTAATGCTGACTTACTTTGGGATTTATTATACTTCCTTGGCTTTCTTTGGTAAGTGGTGAAGATCTACTCTTATTTTTGAAACTGTTTTTCTTCTCTCATCACACTCCTAGTTCATATCCTTCTCTGAGGCTGTTTTGAACTTGTTGCCTTAGAGTTGTCTTCATCATCAGTAACCAGCAACACCTCTTTATTTTTATTTTTCCCATTTGGTAGTTTTGAGCTTGTTGCCTCAGGGTATGTTATCATCAATAGTTCATCTTCTTTTAAACCTTCTTCAAGAAATTCTTCCTGCTCTTCAAAATGATTGTGAATTAAAAATCCTGACCATGTCAAATTTTGCTTTTGTAACTCATGCTGGATGATGATTTTGATGAGTCCACAGTGAAAAAGGCTTGTTATTTTGTCTTTTTCATGCCTTTGGACAGCCTTAGCCATCTTAGTTAAACTCTATAATAGGAAATAGGGCATATTGATCTCACATTCACCTTTTAAATGCTGCAACAACTTGATGTGGTAAAGATACACAATATTGAATCGGCCTTCACAAGTAATAAATTTTTGGATAACATAAACTATTTCATCTGAGGGATGAACCTGCTAGCTCCTTGGTATCCCTTTCTTCCAGTTTACTGACACTGCTCTTGATCTGCACAAAAAGGGTATCCATGCTTTCTCTTTGAATTGTTTAGTTTTGAAAAATCTTTCTCCTTGCTGTGGCAGGCCAATAATTTGTGCTAAGATGTCTTTAGACAGTCTGAAGTGCAATTTTCCCACTATAACCCCTTCTCCATCAAATGTTTCAGCAAAAGCTAGACTAACCTGCTCATTATGCCCATCAAACTTTTCAAAGAAAGTTACCCACTGTTTCTTTTCAAAAATCTCCATGCAATTCTCATGAATATCAGTGGGGTTGAATTTCGTTGGTTCTAGTCTAGATGACATTTTGAAAGAGATATGCAACAGGAAACTTCAACCTTTCAATTTTCAACTTTGCATTTGTTTTCTTATCCCGAAATGAGACTCTGAAAATGAAGAATTGCTGCTGGTCTTAACAGAGTCTTTGGCAAAGAAAAGGTTTAAGCTTTACCTCCTTTCTAGTGTAGCTGCCTTCAATTCCTCCCGCGCGATACTTCTCCAGCAAACCAATGCATGCGTTCTTCCTATAATCCACGGCTTCCTTCTCACCTATCACCCACAGCAATCGGTTTTTGCAGAGGAAAAGGGTTGAATTTGGTCCAAAGAAGAATGACCAAATCGCACTCCTCGACTTCACCAGTTCATAATACACGTTTCAGGCACATTTGTATACTATCGTGGGGCATATATCCACGTTTTTTTCTCATCATTTCATAAACATGCCACTTTCCATCCAATTATTTGCTCAGGAAAGAAATGAAAGGTAAGGTTTTAATGTATATTACATGTTTTAATTTCTTTGTATGCCCCAATATTTGATTATAAATTGGAATGAAGGAATTTTCTTTTAACTGAAGTGGACTCTTTTCATTTTGAAAATACACATGGCCATCTATATTCTATATGTATGTTTTCTTAATGCTTGATGCACCAATATATATACATATAAAACATTGGAAATTTCATGTTTTTCTTAAAACATTTCACTTTCTGCTTAGAAGGAGACCCTGTTTGTCTTTCTGCCAAGGAGAAAACCCTGACTGTAGAATGTAGTATATATTTTGGCCATTTAAAATTTACTCTTGGGTTTGATTTTGACCACAATATTGACCCCTAAGGTAGGATGATGAAAGGTAAATGGAATGCTGGCAGAGACTGGGAGGATAATGAAAATAGGCAGTCAAGCTTACGAGGGTTGGTAAATATGTCATCACTTAGAAACAAAGAATCATGAAACTTTTAAAACACAAAAACTTAAATTCTTATAGACTTTGCTGAATATCCCTGTATGATGAGCTTGCTTCCTAATGTAGCTGGTTTGCATTTATTTCTGATTCATTTCTGTCCTCTGATGTCTTTTGTCTGCCATCTCATATTCCTTCTACTTTGCTAGAAATCAGGTCCTTCTGTAGATTTCTTCTACCTTACTAGAATTCAGGTCCCTCTGCATTGCTAGAAATCACTGTATTGCTGGAAATCATGTCCCTTCTACATATGACAAAGACTTGGAGGGTTCCAAGAAAGCATAAAAATGCTTATCCCCCTCACAGGCCTAGTTATTGACTTGTCCTCAAGTCAAACAAAAACTTGATTTATTAAAAATAAAGCTATGAAATTTGAAAAGAATATTTTGATGAATTTTCAATGGCCAAGCAAACCTGGTTTTCCATGGAAAATTCAAGTTTATATTGTGCCAGCGACCTGGTTTTCACAACTAAACTTCCTTTTTTCTTGGTTTTATATATATATTTTTTTATATATATATATTTTTTTATATTTTTATTTTCTTTTTCTGTTTTTTTTTTTTCAATATCAGAGCAGCTAAGAAGTAAGTGAAGGAGAAACATTGATGTGTCTATCCAGCACTTCCATTTCCTGTTGCTGTGAAATCTGCTGTATAAAAGCTTCCTTGTTGATAGGCTCGGTATATAGTTTGAGCCGATGGCCATTGACCACAAATGTGCATGCTTCATCATCGATTGTTTGAAGTTTGACTGAGCCATTGTCATATACCTCTGTAATCTCATATGGACCAAGCCAATGAGTTGTAAATTTGGCTTTGAAGTCTTTGAACTTTGAGTCAAACAATAGTGCCCAGTCACCGATATGGAATTGTTTCTTTTTAATAAACTTGTCATGCCATTGAGCTCTCTGCTGTTGGATCAAAATATTGTGTTCTATGGCAGCCTGCCTCATCTCATCCAGTTGATTCAATTGGAGTATTCTTTCTTGCTGTGCCTCAGAAAGATCCATACCCAAATCTACTGCTAAATTGAAAGTATGAATTTGAAACTCTATAAGGAGGAGGACTTCCTTACCATAAACAAGATGATAAGGAGAAAAACTAGTACTATTTTTCCAAGTGATCTGGTATGCCCATAAAGCTTCAGTAAGATTAGCTGACCAATCCTTCCTATGCATCTGAACAGTTTTGGTGATGATGCCTTCTAAAGTCTTGTTTGTAGATTCCACTTGGCCATTTGCTTGCGGATGGTAAGGAGTAGACTTTCTGTGCTTAATTTTGTACTTTTCTGCTATCTCCTGCACTAGTTTGGAGGTAAACTAGGCACCTTGATTAGTTACAATCTCTCTAGGCACCCCAAATCTGACAAATATCTCCTCAAAAAGAAATTTTACCATAGTCTGTTCGGTGGCTCTTGGTAATGGTGTGGCCTCTACCCACTTAGTAGCATAGTCCGTACAGACCAAAATGTACTTCTTCCCTTGTGATGGTGGATGAATTGGACCAATGAAGTCAAGGGCCCACTTTTCAAATGGTTCAATGAGGATTTG
>LPNX010679276.1:29362-61216 GCA_001517045.1 Pseudotsuga menziesii
TAAGTGAGACAGGAAATCTGCCACTTGATTTTCTCGTCCAGGTCAAACTAGAACAGTGATATTGAATTCCTGCATTAATAACAACCATCTAGTAATCCAACCATTAGTGATAGATTTATTCATTAAATATCGTAAGGCTGAATGATCTGTATGGACAAAAATTTCGTAGCCAGTTATGTAATGACGAAATTTGTTTACAGCATGAACCACTGCCAACATCTCCTTTTCAGTGACTGTATAGTTCAACTCTGCAGGTGTCAGATTTTTACTAATAAAATAGATGGCATAAGTCAAAGTATTTTCTTTCTGGCCCAATGAGGCCCCTATTGCAGTAGCAGAGGCATCAGTGGAAATATGGAAAGGCAATGTCCAATTTGTTCCCCTTAAAATGGGAGCATTTGAGAGCTTCTCTTTAAGTGTATGAAATGTAGATTGACAGTCAGTATCCCAATTAAAAGGCACATCCTTTGAAATAAATTTAAACAATGGCAGAGCTATCTTACTAAAATTTGCAATAAATCTACGATAATAGCCTGCATACCCTAAAAAGCTTCTTACATCTGTTTGAGTTGTTGGTTCAGATAAATTTTTAATGATTTGAATTTTAGCAGGATCTACTTTTATTCCAAATGAAGAAATGTGATGTCCTAAAACTATCCCTTCAGTCATCATCATAAAACACTTTTCGTTACTGAGGGAAGGATTTGAGTCAACACACCTTTTTAAAATTTTCTCCAGGTTTTCCAAGGAATCTTCAAAGGTACTTCCATACACAGAGAAATCATCCATGTAAATTTCAACACACTCATGAACTAGATCTGCAAAGATGGCCAAGACTACCCTCTGAAAGGTAGCTGGGGCATTACATAAGCCAAAAGGTAAAACCTTGTAGGCATATGTGCCCCAGGGACATGTAAATGTGGTTTTGTCTTGGTCTTCTTTTGCAATACTAATTTGATTATACCCACTGAAACCATCTAGAAATGAAAAATATTCTTTTCCAGCTAAGGTATCCAACACTTGATCAATGAAAGGCAATGGAAAATAGTCTTTTAATGTTGCCTTATTTAACTCCTTGTAATCTACACATATACGCCACTTACCATTCTTTTTAGGAACAACAACCAAGGGAGAAACCCATTGGCTGTCGAAGATGAGGTAAATAAATCCCACTTTTAACAACTTCTGCAACTCTTCCTTGGCTATTTCTTTTAGTATAGGGTTCATTCTGTGTTGCAGTTGTCTAAGAGGTCTGATTTTATCATCTGTGTAAATTTGGTGAGTGCATGTCTCATGATGAATACCTAGAATATCAGTATACTCCCAAGCAAATGCATGGGAATATTTATTCAACAAAGTAATCAACCGTTCTTCCTGTGATGTTTGCCTGGACTGATTTCAACTGTTTTACTTTGAATATCTGTGATTGAATGAACATTAAAAATATCATGAAGTGCCAATGCTATAGAATGTACTGTGCAATTTTCCTGAAAATTATAACCCAAAACTTGATCTTCTACAGCATATTGCATATCTCTTAATTCTTCAGAAATATCAGGTTCAGCAATGAAATAATCTAACAAATCCTTGTTGTTTTCTTCCTGAAAATCAAAGAAGTGATTGATACTTAGGACAGGCTGAATCACTTCTTCTTCTTGTTCTTTGGTCTCATTAATCCATGACAGCTGATCTAATGTAGAAGGTCTTTTGGCAGAAGGGTAAAGTGCAATTTGTTTTCTCTCTGTCCCATGTGAAATGAGCATACTTCCTGACCTACACCCTATGAAGGCATCCGTTGTTGCCAACCAGGGTCTACCAAGAATCAGTGGGTGACCTCCTAGATTAGACTTTGGCTGTAGTACTATAAAATCAACAGGATACTCCCAGGAGTCTAAAGAAACAATGATATCTTCTAAGGCCCCTTCAGGTGCAATTTTAGACCTATCAGCTAATTCCAAAACTATTGTGGTTGGTCTGAGATTTGTCAAGTGAAGGTATTCCATTGTCTCAAGTGTCATGACATTAATGGCAGCACCTAGATCAATCAATGTTTTTGGAATTGAAAAATTATTAATAGTAATTGTAACCATTGGAATTCCAGGATCTACATACTTTTCAATGAAAACAGTGTTAGACATTAATCCTGCTAGATTGCCTACCACATGAATTTTTGATGGATCCTTCCTTCTTTTATTAAGACATAATTCCTTAACTGCTTTAGTATAAATTGGAATGTCCTTTATAGCCTGCAGTAGAGGAATTTTGACATATACATTGGTTGACTCATTCAAAACATCAAAATCAGGTAGGGATATTGAAGGTTTTTCTTTAACCAACCTTTCTGGAAAAGGAGGTGTATAAGATACTAATGTTTTCCCTTTTTTACTGTGATTTTCTGACTGAGATTTTTCTTTATTTAATTTTTTTGGCGTTTTCTCATTTTCTGTTTGTTCTTCTAAGATAACAGGAGATTCCTTTTGTAATTTTTTCCCATATCTTAAATTGATATTTTGCAGTGGGGGGATTGAGTAAGGAAGCGTCATTCCATCATCAACATTATACATCGATCTGCCTATTTTATTATTTGGATTTGGAATTGGCTGGGCTGGGAGTTGTGTAGGCCGAGGTGGAGGCTAATTGGATGGAAATTGAAGATGTTGAGGTGGTGGACCCAATTGAGGAGCCATGTTGTTAGGTTGTTGAAAAGATGGAACTTGGAAAGATGGGGCTTGGACTTGATTCTGCTGGTATTGGGGATAGGCAGAAGGTTGTTGATAGGGCTGCAAATAGGCCTGTTGATATGTTTGGTTACCATGGGCATATCCTCTCCAATTTGGAGTAGATTGGGTTAATTGAGGAGACCAACTTTTCCAGGGCATGGGTGCACTCCATGAATTTTGAATAGGAGTTTGATAATTTGTATGAAATGGCTGCATAGGATATTGAGACATACCTAAAAATCATGGCTGCCAAGGTCTTCATTGTCCCATAAAGTAGAGAGAATCCATGCTTTGATTCTCCTCCATTCAAGCTACCTGCAATTCTTTCAATCTGGGGAAGTCATCAGTTTTGTGATTAAAAGTACATAAGCCACAAATTTCAAGAGTATTTAAAGGACATTCTTTTAGCGGGTGTTTATTCCTACATTTTGGACAAAAAATAGACAAGGCTTGATCTTGCTGGTCCTGTTGTTCTTGTCTTTTCTTGGTTTTTGCTACTTCGACTTGTGTGCCCAAGGTACTCAATAAATCAGTCTTGAAATATTCTAGCATATTTCCAAGCTCATCCCTAGAGTTACCACTGTTTGTAGATTTAGTTACTTTGGTAGTGATATCCCCTTTTCCAGTTCTAGCCTTTCCTCTTGAATATTTCTGACATAAATCTTGTATTGCATCAGAGGGAAGGTAAGAGATGTCACCTTTTCCCATAACATTCAAAATATCCAAATACTCTTCTCTTATTCCTTTTAAAAATATTGTTCTAATCATCTCTGGTGTCAAAGAATTGTATTTAGATTTCTACAGGTTGTATGAGAATCTTTCCAAATAATCCTCCAAACTCTCATCTTCCTGTTGAGTCATTCCAAAAATGTCATCTTTTAGATCCTTTGATCTGCAATATGCTTAATATTTTCGAAGAAAGATCTTCCTCATCTCATCCTAGCTAGTAATAGAATGCTCTCCTAAGCCCATGAACCATTTCAAGGAACCTGCTTTAAGGGTAGCAGGGAAAAGACGAAGCTTATGGGTGTCATCATTGTATCCATAAGTTCGACACAAGATATCAAACTCGAATAGGAAAGAGTTAGGATCTTCAAAGGTCATGCCATAGAAGTTTGGTAAGACAGATGGCGAGATATTCTTCATTTTTACTTCTTCTCCTAGGATGATACTAGTGTCCGAAATGGGAAATTTAAAGGTGGCTTCCTGATCTTCTTCTATTCTTTCATCCCTCTCATGTCTCCTTTCTTCTTCCCTTTCATGTATCCTTTCTTCTTCCCTTTCATGTCTCCTCTCTTCATCTCTCCTCTCTTGTCTTCATTTGTTTTCTATTTCTAACATTCTCTCATACTCCCTTCTCTGTTCTATAGTTGGCCCTTTTGATGTTTCTCCCTCATCCATTTTAGAAGTACCCACTGTTGAGATGAATCCTTTTGGAAAACAAGGTCCTGTTACTTCTGTTTTTGGGGGGTTTTTGATAAATCTTCCTTTCTCGTCTCTTTGTCTTGACATAAAAATAAAATCTATTATGTGTTTTTGTTTGAAATTTTGTTTTTATCAGAGAACTAAAGTTCCTAATCCTACTTCTACAATGCCTCCCTGGCAACGGCGCCAAATGTTGGGCTTCGCTCTACTAATGCAGATCAAACCTTGAGTTTATGTCAATCTGGGTTGGTAGACTTAGAGGCATATCCAAGTATAAGGACTCAAAGATAGACTTGACTTGGAAATCTAGTTATCTAAGAAATAAGCCTATTAAAAGATTAAGTTACTGTGATTTGAAAACACAAATATTCCCTTACAGGAACAGTTTCATTTGCTCTTTCAATTACACAGCAATTCATATGTGAAAGCAATTTGTATGTAAAATCTTTTGAGATAATAAAAACTATTAAAAATTAATCTTAACCCTAAAATATGAATTATAAAACTCTAACTATTATCCCAACATTGAATAAGCAATCAAACATTAATTCCTTTTACAGGAAAGCATTCGTAATGTGTAATTGTTCTTAATACTCCATCGTTGAACAGTCAAGCAATGCACAGTAAGGTGAGATAGTAGTCTGAACCATTCTCTAGTATGTATCCAATGAAATAACAGATATTTATAAAACTGATGGAAAGCAATTTAACTAATTCTGCAATAAGAAAATCAAATCCTACAGGAATTAAAACATACCACTGGCAACAATCAAATCGTTTGCAACGATCCAAATCGTTCACTGGAAAATAAAAGGGGTGTGCAGACTCGACAGAGGGGGCCCTCCAATGCCTCATTCACACACGCAATTGAAGAATCACAGAGCTTAAACTTTAAATATATTCACCATAAAATCGATCATACACAGTAATAGAATAACACAGTCCAAAACAACATGCGTTTTCTCCCAAATCATGATGGATTTCTCCTCTGTTTTATGAAGTATTTATACATAAACTTTGAAAAAATAGAAATGTTATTAATCTGGAAACTAATTAATGAAACATAGTCATCGAGATCCTCTATCAGATCTGTGAAAATCAACAAAATCGAAACTGCCCTGCTTTTGTGCTGAGTGGTGGCATAGGTGGTCGTCCTTGACTGACTTTGACTTGACACCTATGAGAGCCACATCATCTATTCGTTGGAAGTTTATCCATCCTTGGACACCGAGGATGTTTTCTCCATCTTCCAGTTCACGCCTAGCTGGCCTGCAAGTGTTCAACCTTGGAGACATTACGGGAATTTAGCACATCCTGTAATCCTGAAAAAACCTTAGTTTAAATGCTTTAAAAATCTCAAAATTCAATTTGTTAAAAAACAATGACATTTATACCTTTTAACCAAAGTTTGTGGGTGAATTTAAATCTTTATAAATCAATATGAAGGTTTTATGGAGGAAAATGGAAGATATTTAGGTGACAAAAAGAGGTCAAAATGGTGCCCAACAGTGGTGACAGTGCATTCATTCCTCTGACAAGAAGAAGTAGAGCATTCATTTCCACAAAAAGTTATCAAACAAATCTACCACATAAAACTTAGGACAAACAAAAACCATCAATTTATGGTGTAGAACAGATGGAAAAATAATGCAACTAATTGAAAAACTTGGGAAATATCATCTCAAATCACAAGATGGCTCCACATAGAAAACAAATTTATGTTTTCCAAAGTTAAACTATGTCCTTAATTGTGGTGGTATAAGGTATTTAATTATATGATATCATTTAAAATGAATTTGTAACTAATTACATCACTTATTACGGATAATACATACATTATAAACTATTCCTTACTATGTCACTCTAATGGGAATCATAGACTCTACTTAAGAGTTTAGCCTCTAATAGGTATCAATCATCTCTGTTGTAAGCTATTACATACCATTATTGAATCTTAATACATATTGTATAGGCCAACCACTTATGAATAAGTATGGTCCATCAATGGTATTATATCATTACACAATTCTATGAACCGTATATTAAACGCAAGTTATACATATGTTATAATTGCGACGTAACTAATAGTACTGGTGTGATTGATACGAGCTATGAATACATGTCACTAATTGAGATATGATAGTTTTAATCTATAATAAGTAATATTTAATGATAGTACAACATATCATACATCCAAAAGTTCCATCTTCTTATAAAAAATAAGAAAGAAAATTCTAACTATGTGGTTGATATGTTGAGTCATCCCATAGCTCAGATATTACATATTTTGGATATATTTTATCTTTCTTATAAAGACTAGAAATAGTTGTATAATTTATACCCTTTTCTTGGTCCCATATAGCATATAGTACATCATTTCACTTAACTAAATCAAACTCATTTTGGCCATCCACGACTCATTAGGTCAAATCATTTTTTGATCATATGTTATTTGCATCTAAAGAAAACTAGCACACAAAAAGTAGGTACTCTACCAGCTCTATCGCTGCTTTCTCACCCTTGGGAGTACATATACATGTATTTCCCAGTGTCCTTATCACAAGGCTAATAAAACATTATTGCATCTCTTTTGTGGTTTGCAGATTCTCCAAAATGGCTATCTAAATCCATGTAATAAGATTACCTCAATTGAGCAAGTAGCCGCACTATTCAAATTTCCATCATGTCTTGGAGGAATTCTTTATTTAATGGACCAATTTTAGTGCCTATCCTTGAGAAGATAGACCTTCTTTCAGGAGTGTATAGTTCAAATTTCAATGCACCATTGCAATATGCTAAAGAGTATGTCAGCAAGTACAAGCACAAGAGTATGACAAAGTGTATGCTTGAACTAATGGTAGGTTCTTTGGGGATTAGCTCCATATCAACATGCAACCTAAGATATCTAATAAAGGGAATGAGAAATGGTAGAGTGTGGACTGGTGCACACCGAAGGGCGTGATGACGTCAAACTTCAGGCGTAAAGAAGGTGCTGAAAATCAAAATCAGAGTATAGTGGCATTTGGTGGGCAGTGGGCACTGTTGGTAGTTGGGTTGCAGTTTTATCTCATTATGACATCACCTCCAACTTACATTTGAGGCCGTCGATTCCATGGAGTCCTGGAAACTAGCAATTTAGTCACTTCTTATCACCCAACAAAATTTAAAATTCAAATTAATGTAAGAAATAAGCCTACTTATTTTTGTTGGCTGGCTTACACTTTTTATGATGTAGCTAGTGAGCTAGTGAGACTTACCCATCAGGAAGAGAGGACAATGAACCAAATTCAAATGGGAAACCATGTTGGGGGAAATAATAGTGCCCCATTTTTCCTAACTTACAAGCTCTTTGTGATAAAACATGCTACTTTTGATGAGTGGATGCTATTGAGGGTATCTATTTGGTCAATTCACCCAGGACTTGAACCTGAAATAATTTAAATAAAAGGATTCACTATCACAGGTAGTGAACCCACCCATTTTTTAACTCAGGTCATCATTACTGCCAATGTTCACACTTGCAACCTGACCATGGTTGGATGGACTTTTGTTATAAAATTTTGTTGATTAACGAAATTAGCTATTTATCCATTTCAATGAACTCATTTAATGAAATAGAGAAGGAATGATTATTTGTTTAGCATTTAAGACTTCATATATGGCCCCGCCTAAGGTTCCTATATCAAAACCCCCACAGAATTTTCCAGCAGAACCTTTGATGAAAGTTCAATATACCATTGTCAATAGCTAAAAGTTTACAATAAATTAGGATGTAGTAAACAAATACATGCATAGCATAGGATGTAGTAAGCAAATACATGCCTAGCATAATATATAGTAAAAAACAAAATGCAATGTTCTGCACTTTTGCAATCTCTTTGGAGAAAGAGTCAAAGATTAATGGATAATATATTAAAATGGAATTCAAAGGATCATTTCTGCATTACCTGTAAAAATTATTGCTTTCATGTCATGTCTTTGCAAATCTTCATCATATTTCTCTTTCAAACCTAGCAAGACTGCAGAGAGAAGATGCAGGAATACATGAGAAAACAAAAAATATATTCACTTATTCCATGCAAAGCATACAATGCTTACAATATCAAAGCATACTTTATGCCTACACAGTCACTGAATATAAGTTCCTAGTACATAATAGTTTATGCCTATTATGCAATCTAAGTGTAAAGAGCCTACTTCCTAGTACATAATTGTATGACTCACATATAAGTGTCTAGTATGCATAAACTATAATAATTGTACTAGGCAGTAGTCATATAAGTGCCTAGTATGCATAAACTATAGATTACAGTTTACACTTGTAGGCAGTAGGATCACAGTTTGTTTTAGCTCACAATCATATTCACATGCTACAGGATAAAATGATATATGAGGGAACGATAGGAAAATAGCTCTTGGAATGCCTAAAAAATGACCTAAACATTCCCGAAATCTACCCTACTACCCAATACATTTCAATCACTTTGGGGATATTTTGTACTTGCTCCTAAGCTCTTGGAAATACATGAATGACAAGATTGGGTTTTCCATTGGTCCATATTGGGTCTCTTACTTCTTTGGAATTTTATGTAGGGCTATAACATCCCCATTGAGTACAAATCTTACCATTAAAATATTGAAACATGGAAGCATACAAATGTTATGAATCACTCCTAAAGCTTCAATAAAGTGTACATAACCATTCTATTTTTATCAAGCCCCTGAAATGTTAGTTGAGCATAAAAGGCATGCATAAAAAATACAAGCATAGTTGTCGCACTGAGATGATAACAATGGCATACCTTGGAGGATGAGGACTAGGCACTCGGAGGAGGGCACCTAGACTAAGAGCATGTGACCATGTGACATACACCTGGGAGGTTGGATACTTGGGTTGAGGAGCATACTTCATGGAGGTTGGTTGTGGACCTAGACACATGTTTAGGAAAATCATTCGAGCAAGTCACTACCTTATAAGTTGGCACACATGTTGAGGAGCATTGGGAACAAGAGGACATGTGTCACACAACCAGAGGCCACATGTTTATCATCAAGCTTTGAGGCCACATGTTTCTCATAGATTGTGCACAATTTATGCCACAATAGGCCACCATATTGTGAGTTGTCATCAGATCAGAATAGGGCAAGGAAGCAATTCCAGAAGGAGAGAGTATGAAACACATCCAAATTGATCGGATTTATACCATTTTCAGGAAGGACATGGGATAGAGAAGTGGAAAAAAAATTGGACACAAAAGAAAAGAGATTTCTGAAGGTAGTCATCATTATAGAAAGTGATTTGAAGTTTTAGTGATGGTTGGTTGTAGGTTCCCTTTCATACCTGTTGTATTTTGAAAGTTAGTAGTTACATGTGATTAGCATAGATATTTATGTACACTTTAATGAAATTATTCCTTGATGTATCATCCAACAAAAGGAAGAAAACTATAATTTGAAACACAACTGAATTAATATAGGAGAAACTTTCTCATGCTTACAAACATACAACTTCTTAGCTAATTTACCTTGTTTAAACTTCTCTGAGTCAGAATGCCCATGATCTTTCTTAAGGCCTCTGCTATTTTTCTTTGTTGGGGTCGCACAACATTTTTTCACCCTGATTCCCTTTGACTTATATTCATATTTCTTAGCCTCACCCTTTTGTGCAACATAAGCCTTCATAGGAGGTATTCTGATTCAATTGAATTGCCTTGAAGCTAAATTTGAAACATCTTGCTTCTTTGGAGAAGGTAGCACTAGTGCAATTACACTCTATAGCTTGTGTTCTTCAATTTTTTTATCAGCCAATGATTTAGAAGACATTTTATCATGTGCAGTCCTATCATCCTTATCTCCATTCTTCCATTTATCCATATGATTATAGGACATTGAATGTTCAAACCATGGATCCATCTGCTTCTCCTCTACCCATTTAGTAGGTTCTGAAGAAAACCTTATAAAGGATTGATATGAGTCTGAAGACACCACAGGTTTCTTACTACCTCCTGTTTCTATTTTTGTTGCTTCTTTTTGGATCAATGTGTCTAATTTAACACATTCATCATTTCCCTTAATTGACTTCTTATCAGTATGAAAGAATTTAGTATAAAAAATTTCATCTACATAAATCTTGTATGCATCATCATGTCCAGTCACACCAATTTCCACTAGCTCCACTAAACCAGCTGCAACCTTTGCAACACATGCAGACATAGCTTCATGATCCTGGTGACTTTGTTTAGAGGGAGGGAGGGAAACTTCATCATTCGATAGGCTACTTCTCAAATGATATTTATCAGCCTTTGGTGGAAAACACATAGGCCTTTCCATGAGCCTCAATAAAATTTTTGGATTTGTTAATCCATTTCTCATCCATATCTAGGAATATGGAAGAATTTGATGGATAAGAATTCAGATGTAAGTATTAAATCACCTGTCTTATAGAATATGCGCTATTATATTACCTGTATTACTGATATGCTTGATCTTTCCATCTCATTAAAGCAGTTGTTTTCACTTATAGAATAGACTAGGTTGGGCCCACTCACACTTCCCATCCCAAACTATTACATGGATGTCGAAACATACATTGATTAGAATTACCAATAAAAATCTATACCTCCTGTTATTAGTCCCCGGACATGCTCCAATGGCTCTAAGTTATGCACATATTTATGCATCCATTATTTATAACTTGAAATCCCTATGGTGTCCAAATAATTTAAGACTACTCGGAACAAAAATCTTTTCCAAATTCTGACAAAAAGATCAACGGGAATGGGAGGCTTACTTAGGGGAAAGAGAAATGAGCTAAAAAAGCAGTTCCTTGTCTGAGCATTGTTTACTTTATGAGTTTTTGACACTATTATTGAGAGGTTATACATCACTATGGAGTTCAAATCAGATTGATTTATTTGGATCAGCTATACATTGGCACCTTTAACTTGAGCTCAATTTCCCAGTTGCCGTTTCTATAAATGATACATTTGCGTTATCTATCAATATTGATGAATGATCTATTACCCAACTCCAGTCGTTGGCCCAAACGTAGTAGTGGTTCGAGATCAAAATCGTGATAGAGACGTGAATACATCTTCCCATGTGGAAAATCACCTTTAGTTTCAAGACTGTTAGAACTAAAGATGTTATTAGTTCTCAAATGGCATTCATTTAACACACAAGCATTATCCAATGCTATATTTTCTCCATTGTTGTCATTGGAATTTGATATTTTCTCCTACAATTTTCTTGGTTTCATCTTCATCTTCAATTCTTTCCCTTTTTACTGAATGCAAATGTTCATCAAATTTAAGTTTATGTTTCCTTTCCTTGATCTGTGTCCTTTTCTTTCGATGATCTACTTCAGATAATACTTCAAGAACATTTTCTTCTTCCGTGCAAATATTTATTTTATTTGATTATCTAATCTCTCTGGTTGAAATGTCTCTTACTTGACTTCCACTAAGTTCAGGGTCATGTTGTCTATATAATTGGTTTTATAATTATGTCAAACAGTTTGCGGGCTCCTTCTTCTTGCAACACTATGTGTTGCTTGGTTCACGGGTTTCGTCAAATAACTCACTAAGTGTTCCTGTAGGATGCACTAATATGCTGCTATAAATTTTTGAGTGACTCAAATAGGTTTATCTTAGACCTCCCTCGATTTATTTAATAAAACTTTGATTCATTCTTTTCCATATATAAATACAAGATGAGATCGAATGGTAACACCCCACAAATATGATAATAAAACAAAGGCAAAACTATCAACGCATAGATTTAGTTACTATTGCAATGGACTGTACATGGGGAAACATATGAATATCTAACCTGGTGATGGTATGTTTACACACAACAGTAATATAAGTACTTATGGGTAGAAAAATACAGTTAAGTGACAAATATTCTCCTCCTTTATTTGACCAGGACTTGCTCATTTTTATATACTGGGAATGCCGTTGAGATGGAAGCTCCTTTATTGTAATGGTTACACCTTGTAGAAACCCTATGTGTGTACCATATTTATATATATTGACTTGGAATCTCAGTAACCTCTTCCTGATAATACACAGTGTCAAATCTCCCATAGATAGACTCGTTAAGTGCTTGAATAACAGAGTAACGTGAGTGAACTTGCCTAGGTGTACGTGTTTCTTATCTAGTGAAGTGATAAGATGAAAAAAGTGTTATTCTCTTCTCTTTTAAGTGTGCTATATCTCATATGAGGAGAGGATATCTTCCCTTTCTTTATTTCTCAAAATTGCTCACCTAATGCGCCTTTCTCAAACTTTCCACAACTAAGATAAACCAGCGTTCTTCTTCCTTCATGTTGTGTTTAAAGAGGCAATGCCATGCCCTTTTCCCTGTAGATGGATGACGATATGAAATATAAAAGGGAAAAACTCCCAAACTGGTGCGCCATTCTATGAGTTACCTGATCTCTTGAAGCCACTCCTCCATTGGGTCTTGTTGCCTACATCTGAATCGGAATATAAATCTGCGTTTGAATGTACATTCAAATGTGCATCTGAAATTGAATATGGAATGGGTTCAATGAGATAGTCATGACATTGAAACTCATCCAGAGCACATTGCCCTCATTAAAAACAAGATTATCCACCAAAAACTCAATTCCCCCCTTCTAAGTGGAAGAGGGACTCTCTCCTCCGACGACTGCTTCAAGATGCAGTGATACACTCGACCCACCTCTCTATCCTTAAGGTTGAGCCATATAGGTTATGAGCCCCTCCTTAGAGATAAAGGTGGGGATATTACTATTGGTTGTTATAACATCTAGATTAATTCACCTAATATTTAATTATCAACCAGGGTTAGTAGGATTAGAGTTGACACAAAATATATGCAAAGGTAGAGGGGTTCCTATGGTGTCGTGGAAATATTTTAACAAACAAAAGATCGAAAGATATTTCAAAATAAAAAACTGAGTCAAACTCCTAAGAATTCAATTATTAAGGTAATTAAACCAAAACAAAATATTAAACTAAATAATTGACAATTTATTTCATAAGTAAATAACTTTAAACTGAAAATGATACTATTAACAACTAATCTTTAAATTGGAAACTAAGATGCAAGGAAGACCTAATTAATAAGCAAGTAGAAAAATTAATAAAAGAAACAAGTAGAAAACTTAATAAAGAAAACTTCAATGGGAAGAAACAAGTAGAAAACTTAATAAAGAAAACTTAATAGGAAAAAACAAGTAGAAAAATTAATAGGGATACCTTTGAATTATGTCCTACAAGTCTCTTTTAGTAATCACACAATGAAAAGGGAATAACCTAAAAACATGCTAAATATAATACACACAATACTTAATTTTACATGCAAACGGATAAATTAGTCCCAAGGCATGAACACAAAACAATACAATAGTAAAAAGAATCGGAAACAAACTCAAGAAACGAAACATGAAATAACTTAACACATATTCAAGGTGAAAAGAAGTAAAACAACTTTTAATAAATAATCTAAAAAAATTCAAATTAACTTTAATATAAAATAAAACTATCCTTTAACTATTACAGTCGAAGCATACTTCAAACACTAAAGAAACAAAACTGAAAACAATCTCAGAACTCATTAAAACACTAAAAACGAAATAGTGGGTTGAATGATAGAATGAACTGTAGGCCTGAAAGGGGTGGCTGAAATACAGTTAAAACAGGTTGTTTGAATGATAGTTTGCATAGTTAAAATGACAGAAATTAACCTAAATGAGCTAATCTTTAGCTAAGTTCATGCAGATGTAAATCCAATGCATAAAGGTAATAAGTAAACCTACTTATTAAGAAAAATTGACAGTGAAATAAACTTAAACAAATTCATTAAAATAAAGAGATCATTGCATTTTAATAAACAAACAGAAATTTAAATGGAATAAACTTGAAACAGAAAGGAACTAAAGAGAACTAAGATTCTATTCTATCTAATTGCAAATACTGAACAATAAACTGGAAATGAAATGACTGGAAGCAAATGGAAAGCAAACTATGCACGCAATCTAGTTATTTAGTTCTAGAAATAAAATGCATTACATGAAGCAAATGAAATAATAATAATAACTGGAAACAAAACTAACTACAACAGAAAAGATGGAAGAAATAAACAAGAAAAGGAAAGAAACCTATGGTTGATGAGGGGCCCTCTCAGCAATCAGGGGTGATTCCTGGCTAACACTTACTCAAACGCGTTCATAAACAACAAAGCATACAACTCTTTATTCAAATGATGGAACATAAATACAATGTGCTTAAGTACAACAAATCAAAGAATGAACTGATAAAACTACGAGCTAATTGAGCTCTCACATAGAGGCTGGTATATATAGTTGTTTACATAGATGAGCAAGTCAACCCTTTAGTGTTCAACTGCTCTCTAAATTTAGTTGACCATTATGACATCTAACAAATCGTAGGACAACCCATAGTCATCCTCTCTTCTTTAGCATGAGTCTGGTTCTTTTCAGTGTGATGTGGTGCACAAATCCCTCTCCATTGCAAATGGTTCTTGGATGTGGCGCACGACTCCTTCCTTAGCGCAGCGGGTGGACTAGTGGCAAGCAGAGGAGAGCACACATAGGTGAGTCTTCTAGAATGTAGGTTAATACATCAACCCAATGCATGGACTATTGGTGAGGTGTCGATGAAGAAGGCTGTAGGCCAGCAGATCATCTAGAATGTGAGCTTCATTACCCATACATCTGGACAACAGGTTGTTTGCATGTTGTTTCAATTGGTTTAATGCCTAAAATCAATTCTCAACAACGTGCAGTCTGGATAGCAATATGGACGGAAAGCTGAAAATCGAGTTGGACCATGAGCTACATATGCTGGTGACAGATCTAGGATGAACGAAATGTCTATTTGCTGGTGCACTTAAGGACTGTGGTTTATAGTAACACGTTTTAACACCTAGAAAACTACCAATGAATATCGCGTAGCGAGTTGGATGACGAGTTGGACGTGCTGTGCACATGGAAAGATGAATGTGTGCTTGTTGTTAATTTGTCCCAAAAAGATTATATAACCTGCAAAAAAATATACACATCAATTAATATATCAAATGCGCTTTAATAATGTCAATTTTAATTAATAAAATCATAAAATGATAATAATAAATGGATTTTATATAAACCTTAAATTCATACATACCTTGGGCTAAATGATGATTTGCATGGCAAAAAATATGTAAAAAGATAATAAAACATATGTTTAAATGAGTAATTTAACTGCAAAAAATGATAATAAATCTAGGATCGGTATTCCCCCAAACCAGAGAAATGCCACATCCCACTAAGCAAAAAGAAGGATAATAGATCAAACTGTCATAGTGAATTTTAAAACGTGAGTCAGCAACAGGTATATGCATAAATGAGTAAGTTCATAAGGTTTAAAATTAATTCAACCATGTCCAAAGTAAAACTTTGGACACGTTGAAGATATGACATGAAAGGTATGAATCATATTTACAATAAGATTGATTAACAAGAAAATTGGTCATTTGATAGTTTACATGCATGATTGGGTAAGAGGATAAGGTTGTCCATAATGAAATGATAAGAAAAATTTCTAAGCATCCACATGAAGGTAAAAAAAAATTATTTGCTAAAAGCAAAATTTGGTTAGCAAATTTTAATCATAAGTGCTATGATATCACAATGTTTTATTCAGATCTTCATTTGTTATTTCATTTGGACCTTCATTCATTTTTTTATATAGCTCTCCATATTGATTTTGCTGTAAAAATATGCTTCATGCTATAATAAAGTTCCACTGCTTATATTATCCCGAAAACACTTGTCATTTGTCAGAGATAAATAAATATGTTAGAAATAATGAAAAATAAAAACAATCTAATTTTTCCCAATCCTTCCCCCCAAACATAATATATGGCATGTCCTCAAGACATAGAAGAGAGAAGAATTGATTGTTCCATAAAAAATTAAAGAGTTCTATTATGCTTTTTATTATTTATTAAGAAAAAGAAAAAAAACTAACCAGTAAATGGAAATGGTTCAGATATGTATATTCATGAAAAATATAACAATGCTTAGAAATACCACTTGAATGATAATAATTTAACCAAAAGAATGCCACGGAAAAAGCTAGTCATCTATGCCTTATTTTAAAGATATCTTGTCATCACAAAATATTTAAGTTTTCCCCTGAGTATGTGATATTTACAATCTATAGGTCCCATTTCTAGGATAATAACATCCTAGGTATATGTTGAATTAGATGGCCAGGGTTAAACCCAACTTATAGCCATTCTCAAATGACATGTTAAAAAATTAGCCGTGACATGTTTATAAATTTAAAAAAAAAATCTGTATTATCATTGTTTTATTAACTATGTGCATAGTAGTGCATTAACCAGATCTCTTTTACCAGGTATTGCCCCATTGCTAGCAGGCATGTTCAGTACCCCAACAGGTTTACCTAGGTACCATGCAAGCATAGTCCCACTGCCAGCAGGTCTGTTTAGTACCTTGGCAGGGTTTCTTTGTATAATGATATTAAATATATGGAATCCGATTGGTACTAGAGCGTGTTAATTCGTGCTAAACACATAATTCAATTTTATAGAATAAACTTATAAGTACTTTCATAATGGCATTAACCATAGATCATGTCAAAAGAGAATAACTTAAATTTGTTCTTTAATCTTGCAGTCCTTCTTCTTCATAAAAGAAAAGTAATGTTCCCCACAGACAAAAATTTTACTTACTCACGAGTTATCACCAAAATACATGAGAGACAATTTTTGATAACAAGCATAAGATGAGCTAGTAATGCATAGGTGTAAGATGAGAGTGTGTAAAAATAGAATAATGAAAGTAGGTCTGTCAAGCAACTATTCAAAAGAGAAAATAAGAAATATACATGTCTAAATTTTTTTTTACCAAAAACCATATGAATCATAGAAGAGTTGGTTAAGAATAATATACAGAGGATTGTAATTTTTTTTTAATTTTCACTTTAAGCTGCAAATTTCAAAAGTACCCCAAGAAAGGTTAAGATACCTGATGAGTGTTTTAACATACTTCCATTTTCCAAGTAATACTCCATGAGCTACGTATAGAGATAGAATACTTGTAATCAAACTGCAAACCGCTTGTTAGATGACTCAATTTATTCATAAAAACATTATAGAAAGAAAAGGAGTCCCTTGTAAACAATCTATTAAAAATGACTCTTATTATTCAGAAAACAAAACACATATTTACATATATACAAGTGATAATAACTTGGCCAAAATACCTTTTTAAGGATCAGGAGGAGAAGGAATAACTTCCCCTTCAACAAATTCATTTTCATTTTGCTGGAAAACATTCTGTTTGAAATCCTGTTTAGATGTTGGTTGGTGATAAAGTCTAAGTCTGTGTCCATTTACTACAAAAGAAATTTGTGAGCCATCAATTGTCTTAATTTTTACTGACCCATTGTCAAAAGCTGTAACTACTTCTTATGGGCCCATCCAATGGGTAGTTAACTTTCCTTTGAAAATTTTAAGCCGTGAGTCGAATAGTAGTGACCAATATCCAGTATTGAATTGCTTTTGCTTAATAAATTTATCATGCCATGTATTTCGTTGATTTTGTATTAGCATGGTTCTTTGGAGTGCATCTTGTTTGATCTCGTCTAACTCATTAATCTGCAATATT
This sequence comes from Pseudotsuga menziesii, assembly GCA_001517045.1. NCBI lineage: Eukaryota > Viridiplantae > Streptophyta > Pinopsida > Pinales > Pinaceae > Pseudotsuga > Pseudotsuga menziesii. The sequence goes on from LPNX010679276.1 coordinate 47,195, forward strand.
CGTTGTTTCTGTGCTTCATCCAAATTCATGTCTAATTGTGCTGCCATACGAAAGGTTTTAACTTGAAATTCAATAGGTAAAAGGACTTGTTTTCCATACACTAACTCATAGGGGGTATGTCTGGTAGTATTTCTCCATGTTATCCTATAGGCCCATAGAGCTTCTGGGAGTCTATCTGCCCAAACCTTATGATGTAAGTGAATGGTTTTGGTTAAAATGGATTCTAATACTTTATTGGTTGATTCTACCTGATAAGGTGAATATTTGCAATATCAAATGCCATATTTCTTAGTGAGTTCTTTCATTAATTTAGAAGTAAATTGAGTACCTTGATCTGTGACAATTTCTCTAGGTACACCAAACCGGGTGAATATTTCTTCGTGTATAAATTCTACTATTGATTTCTCTATGGCCGTAAACAAAGCTTTAGCTTCTACCCATTTGTTGACATAGTATGTGCAAACTAGGATATACTTCTTTTTATGAGACATGCGAGAAATTGGTCCTACAAAATCAAGACCCATTTCTCAAACGGTTCAATCATAACTTGGGGTTGTAGGGGAATTTGATCAGATGACGTAGGTTTACCCATTCTTTGGAAACTATCGTATCCTCTGACATATTTGACAGCATCCTTAAAAATTATTGGCCAATAATAACCAGAATGTAATACTTTGTATGTCATCCTCTTATCAAAAAAATGTCGTCCACATGGTCCATCATGGCATGCATGGAGGATGTATGTCATTTCATCCTCTCGCACGCATTGTTGAATAATGAGATCTGGACCAGTGTAGAAGAGATTGTTATCAGCCCAAGAATAATTGGAACTATGAACTATAATATGACGTTTCTCATGAGGGGACAAATGGTTTGGTAATTTCCCAATTGATAAATAATTGGCAATATCTGCGAACCAAGGGGTATGAATAGATACAACAAATAGATGTTCATCAGGAAAAGAGTCATCAACTGGTTTAGTAGCGTCTTCATGTTGAATACAGGAAAGGAAATATGCTACCAGATTTTCTTTACCAGGTCGGTCAATGATGGTAATGTTAAATTCTTGCAATAGAAGAATCCACCGAGTCACTCTACCATTGGTAATTGGTTTATTCATTAGAAATATAATGGTGGAGTGATCGGTATGCACAAAAACTTCATACCCTATAATGTAATGGAAAAATTTATTAATAGAATATACTACTACCAAAAATTATTTTTTCAGTAACAGTGTAATTAAGTTTGACAGGAGTCAAATTTTTTCTAATAAAATAAATGGCATAAGGTGTTTGTCCCTCTTTTTGGCTGAGGACTCCTCCTATGGCTATATATGATGCATCGATGGATATATGAAAAGGAAGGGACCAATCGGGACCCCTGAGTATTGGTGCCATCGATAGTTTAGCTTTTAGGATTTCAAAAGCATTTTGACAAGATTCTGTCCACTGAAATTCTACATCCTTTGTAAGCAATTTAAACATTGTTGCATCTATTTTAGTGAATTTTTCAATAAAGTGGTGGTAATAGCCTTCATGACCAAGAAATCTTCTAACCTCTTTTTTAGTTTTCAGAGGGGGAAGGCCAACAATAACTTTGATCTTAGAAGGATCTACCTTAATTCCTTGGGAGGAAACATGGTGTCCTAAAACTATACCTTTTGTCAATAACATTTTACTTTTTTTATGACTAAGAGATAAATTTGTTTCTTGACATCGGATCATAACCTTCTTGAGGTTGTCAAGGGCTTCTTGAAAGGTATTACCATAGGCCGTAAAATAATCCATGTATACCTCCACACAGTCATGTATAAGATCAGAAAAGATTCCTAAGACTGCTCACTAAAAAGTGGCAGGTGCATTACATAGGCCAAATGGAAAAACTCTATTTGTGTATGTTCCCCAAGGGTGGGTAAAAGTGGTCTTGTCTTGATATTTCGGTGCTATTAAAATCTGGTTGTAACCACTATATCCATCAAGAACGGAAAAATATTGTTTACCTGACAGGGTATCTAATACTTTATCAATAAAAGGTAAACGAAAGTAGTCTTTGAGTGTAGCTTTGTTTAGCTCCCTAAAATCAACACAAATGCGCCATTTCCCTATGACTTTATTTGGGACTACTACTAAAGGAGATACCCATTTACTATCAGAAATAGGATAGATGAAATGAGCAGTAAGGATTTTTTGTAACTCTTCTTTTATGATATCCTTTAGAGCAGGATTCATCCTCCACTGCGGCTGCCTTACAAGTGAAATGTTTGGATCCATATAAATATGGTGAATGAAGGTACCAGGGTGTATACCCTTCATATTGGTGTATTCCCATGCAAATTCTCCATCTTGTTTTTTAAGAACTTGAAGCAGTTGTGTTTGTTGGTTTTCAGTTAATCCTGCATTTATATGTAGAAAATTTTCAGTGCCAACCTCACAAGGTATGGTATAGGGTCATGTATGCTCTTCAATCATGAAGACACAAGGTGTCTCTGTAAACATTGAGAGATCCATATTATCTTGAAATTTGTCTCCAAAAATATGATCGAATTGAGCAAAAGACTAAGGGAAATTTGTACAGGTTGTTGAAGAAACAAACTGGTTTAATAAATTCTCAGTGGTCTGCTCTTGAAGTTCTAAGGAGAAATCACTCAAAAGGGAGAGTTCATCAGAGTATTCATCCCCGAAAGAACAACTTAACCACCATGATTTTTCAGTTATTGGTTGTGTTGGGGGGTATAAAATAAGTCTTTGTGTAGACAACCCATTGGAAATAGTCATCTCTCCATCCATACATCCTATAAAAGCATTTATGGTAGATAACCATGGTCTTCCCAAGATAATAGGATTCCCTTTAGAAGGATCCTTTGATTCTATGACAATAAAGTCTACAGGGTGTTCCCATGAGGCTCCTGATACGACAATGTCATACAAGACTCCAGCAGGTTTTACCGTATTAAGGTCTACTAGTTATAGGATGGAAGGGGTAGGTTAGAGTGTAGATTTTTCACTAGTTTTTAGCCACTAGTTTCAAGTAAAATTTATATCACTGTTTATGACATTCTCAGAAAAATAAAGGGTTGGAAATAAAAAAAAATTGAGACTTAAAACACTTCTATAAACGATATTTTCAGTGACAGGAAATAAAAATCAGCATGCCATTTAATCACATAAAACACTAGGATTTTTGGCCAATGGCCCTGGAAAAACCCACTAGGGGAAAACCAGTCAGAGAGAGTGTATTTTTATTTTTTTAGGAGAATTTTATCATTTACAGCAATACAAAGAAAATATCATACCAACTTATCTCAACCTTGAAAATAAATTTTTGTCTCGATTTGCATGCTAAGCAGCAAAAATCAAACTCTAATTTTTTCTGTTTTCTGCCTCAATTTCCATGCCACTGTATAGATGAACTGTATGGATTGTACGGACCTCAAAATCAGTGCCCAATTTTTTTTCTCGAAAATCGTGCCCAAAAATCTACCTCAAAAATCATGCTTACTGCCTTGAAAACCATACCGTACAGACCAGCAATAAATCTTGCTGTCTTCACCTCAATTTGTGTGCCCTCTTTATTGCTATCCTTTCCTTTGATTTGTGTGCTGCAAAATTTTTCCTCTTGCTCAGGAAAAATGGAAACTTTCTCTCTTCTCTCTCTCGGCTCTCTCTTCTCACTTCAATCTGCAAAAGTGGGGCAAAATGCCTTTCCCATGCCTTTTTGAGAAAACCCTAGGGTGAGTCTAATATGACGGTGCATATTAGATTAGATCAAGGGATGAAATTAAATGCTCATATATTTCTAAAATATTAATTTCACTCACCCACTTAAATTTATCAAAAAGTGACTTTAATGCTCTAAAGTCAAATTAAATGCTTTTACTTAAGTCATTTAATGCAAGGGTCACTTTATGTCCCCTCTCTAAGTGACTAAGGTAAAAGTCACTAGGGGAACACTTCCCTAGGTACAAAAATAACACTCCCTCTTATCGAGGAAGGTGTTCTGCACCACTCCCAATTTATCTCTAACGAAGACAAACTTTCCCCTCCCCAAAGACTTCGACAGTATGTCTGCTACCTGCTCATCTGTGGAAATGTACTAAAGCATCACTGCCCCTCTCTGAACATAGTCTTGGATGAAATAATACGTGATCTCAATGTGCCTTGACCTATCATGGAAAACTAGATTCTCAGAGAGCTGGATGCAACTTTGATTGTCACAGTAAATAACCGTAGGCCTAAGCTCTTAACCAAATAGATTCACCAACAACTTGTGAAGCCACAAGGCCTCGTAGCTAGCTAAATTGGCTTCCATGTACTCAGCCTATGCAGTACTCAATGTAATGGAATTTTGCTTCTGGTTGAACCATGACACTCCTATTGAGCCCAAACTAAAACAACATCTAGAAGTGCTCTTCTGGTCTACCACACTGCCTGCCCAATCTGAATCTGTATAGCCAACCAATCTGATCCACTATGACCTCTTGTAGTCCAAACCAAAATCCATTGTCCCTGAAAGATAGCGCAACACATGTTTTGCAGTGACCCAATGCACACTCCTAGGCTCAACCATGAACTGGCTAAGAGTGTTCACTGCAAAACATAAATCTAGCCGAGTGTTGACTAGATACATCAATGACCCAATAAGATGATGGTATAAAGTAGGATCCACCAACTCTCCCTTGGAAGCATGAATCTTTTTCCAGTTGGTGATCATAGGTGTCGACATAGGCCTGCAATCCTCCATCCTAAATCTCCTCAAAATATCAACCGCATACTTTCCCTACCCCAGGAAAATATGTCCAGGCTCCTACCAAACCTCCAATCCCAAAAAAATAATGCATCAGCCCAATATCAGTCATCTCATACTTTGCCGCAAGATCATTCTTTCAAGTTGAAATGGGTCTTTCTCTCCCTATATAAACAAGTCATCAACATATAGTAGAAGAACAAGCAGATCATCTCCAACCATGATGAAGTAGAGTTTCAGATTTGCTTCACTCTTTGAAAACCCCATACTCAGCAAGTAAGAATCAATCATGGAGTACCAAGCTCTTAGAGCTTTCTTCATCCCATAAAGGGCCTTCTTGAACCTGCATACGTGTGTCTCTTTGTCATTTATCTCAAATCCCTGAGGCCACTCAATGTAAATATCCTCCTGTATGATCCCATTGAGAAATGCAGTCTTCACATCCATCTGATGGATCTTCCAACCCATTTACGCCGCAATGGAAATCAATGCCCTGATAGACATATAACAAGAAACTGGCACAAAATTCTCATCATAATTAATTCCCTCAACCTGTGAGAAACCCCCATGCTACAAACTTGGCTTTGTACTTCTCCACACTCCCTTCTGCCACATGCTTCAGCTTGTAAAGCCAACAAGAAGTCACCACTGACTTCCCCTCCAATATCGAAACAGTCTACCATACATCATTCTTCATGATGGAATGGTACTCATCCATCATGGCATATCTCCATACTGAATGCTGGGAGGCCTCCTCAAAACTAGAAGGCTCAGAATCTCATGTACAAGCCACCAACAACATGCCCAATCTATCAGGCATCTTGATGGCTCTCACCTTCTCACTGGGTTTTCGAGCCTTTAAGGCATTCTTCAAGGTCTCCCGAAGCCACTTAGGATTCTTCTTCCCTGAACGCTCTTCCCACACTGGCCTGTCCTCATCTGAAGAACTACTAGATTTAGAAGCCCCACTTGTTAGGTTTTCAACTTTAAGCTAGCATTATTAGGATCTTTAACTGAGAGAATAACAAGTACGACAATCAAACCCAAGAGACAATGAACACAATGTTTTTCCTCAGGGAAACCATAAATGGAGAAAACCCCACAAATTCCTTAGAGATAGAATCAACACCAAAACAGTAAAATCCCAAAATAGTAAGTGACCTCTCGATAGTAGTAATCTTCTTCTTGTCTAGCCCCAGTGTCTTCTCCTTCCTCAACTATGCGCTACACTTGAGTGTGTATGAGTTGTGTGATAAATAGAGACTCCAGTTCTCTATTTATACTAATCCCGACATGACTAAAACCCTACTAGGGCTGACCTCTACTAGGAGAGTCTAATAACCCTAGTGCCCTAGAATTGCAGGGACTTTAACCCTTAGACAATCGGAGGGTTACCCACAATGACTTGACATGACTTGTTTACATTATTGATCCTCCCAATAGGAACATCCAGGCATGACAACATGACTCAATTACATTATAGATACATCCCAGAATAAACATTGGGTTACAATATATAAGATACATAGATGAATACATTCCAAAGTTACAAATACATCAACACTCCCTCTTAACTAGGAAGGTATTCTTTCGACACAATTTTTAGTACTGGTCTTCTTCTTTGTATTAGCTAGATCATCTCGTCATCTACATATCAAGTCTTCTGAGTCTTCAAGTCATCTTCATCTTCAAGTCATCTTCATCTTTGAATCTGGATCATCTCTTGATCTAGATCATCATGGGACATCATCACTAGATTTGGATCATCACTGGCAATCATCACTGGATCTGGAACATCACAGGTGTTATCTCATGATTCTTCTCATCACAAGAAGTTCTACAGATCCAGTCCTTTTTCATGCTGGTTGTAGGCCTAGCCTCCATGTAGGTATTCTTCAGCGCTTATATCTGACACTAAGTTAGAATGGCCTGCCCAGCACTTACATCTGACCTACTCATCCAAAAGGCACTCCCAATACTCACATCTGATCATGTAGGATCCAATCCTATAATCATATCAGAAAGGCCCAGCACTCACATTCACCAGCATGATAGGAACTCAAACTACTATCATCTGTGAAAAGGCTCAGCACTTACAACCACCAGCATGATAGGAACCCAAACTACTATCATCTGTGGAAAGGCACAGCACTCACATCCACCAGCATGGTAGGAACTCAAAATACTACCATCTATGGAAAGGCACAACACTTACAATCACCAGCATGGTAGGAACTCAAACTACTACCATATGTGAAAAGGAATAGCACTTACAATCACCAACATGATAGGAACTCAAACTACTATCATATGTGAAAAAGATCAGCACTTACAACCACCAGCATGATAGGAACCCAAACTACTTTCATCTGTGGAAAGGCCACTGCAGTTACATTTGATCATGTGGGAACACATCCCTCAGTCACATCAGAATGGCTCTTAGTCCTAGACTGAGGATTCCTGGTACCTCCCCAGGTAGCTCCATTCAAAGAATGGTGGTAGCCCTTATATCTGACACCAAGTCATAAAGGCCAACACTCACATCTGACATGGGAGGAACCTAATCCTTTAGCCATGATAGAATGGCTCATCCCTTACATCTGATCAAGTGGGAACACATCCCTCTATCACATCATAATGTCCATGCACTCATATCTGATCATGTGAGAGAACATCTCATGCTCATATCAGAATGACCCTTAGTCCTAGACTGAGTTTTCCTGGAACCTCACCAGGCAGCTCCATTCAAAGAATGACAATAGCCCTTATATCTGATCATGTATGAAATAATACTATAGTCATATCAGAATGTCTTAGCACTCATATCTAACATGGAAGGAACCAATCCTCTCACCATGTCAGAATGTCTCAGCCCTTACATATGACCATGGAAGGAACCAATCCTCTCACCATGTCAGAATGGCTATGAAACTCATCACTTTCCCTTGGAGGAAACCTCGATTTGGAGAACACCAATCTTCTCCTTGAAGTACTTGAACTTCAGCCTAGCCAATGGATTCATCAACACATCAGCTATCTATTCCTCTATCACAACATACTGGAGCTTCACTGCTCCCCTCTACACCATATCCCTGATATAGTGATACTTGATCTCAATATGCTTTGACTTGTCATGGAACACTGGATTCTCTGATAACTTCATGCAACTTTGGTTGTCACAATGTATACAAGTAGCATCCAACTGGAGATCAAATAAATCAGACAGTAGCTTCCACATCCATACTATGTCACAACTAGCTGAACAAGCTATGACGTACTCTGCTTCAGCTGTACTCAGTGCCACATAGGAGTACTTCCTACTAAACCAAGAGATCACACCTGATCCCATACTGAAGCAACATCCTAAAGTGATCTTCCTATCAATGGCACTACCTGGCCAATCTGAATCAACATAAACCTCCAGTTTAATCTTCTGATTTTCATCATACATGAGCCCATATTCAACTATACCCTTCAGGTACCTCAGAATATGCTTTGCAGCAATCAAGTGAACATGTCTCATATCTGTTAGGAACTAGCTCAAGGTGTTCACAGCAAAGCAAATATATGGTCTCGTGTTCGTCAGGTACATCAATAACCCAATCATCTGATGATACATCGTAGCATCAACCGACTCTGATGAAGCATCGTTCAATAGCTTCAGGTTTGATGCCATAGGTGTGGCCATATTCTTATAGTCCATCATCCCAAACCTCTTTAGGATCTCTACTGCATACTTCCCTTGTCCAAGGAAGATTCCATCTGTACTCTGCCACACCTCCATACCTAGAAAGTAATTCATCATACCCAAGTCCTTCATCTCAAACTCAACAGTAAGATTTATCTTTGTATCAACAATCAAACCATCTGTAACTGTCACAAATAGATCATCTACATAGAGTAGAAGCATCATTGGGTTGCCATCTTCAACCTTGTATTAAAGGTTGGAATCTGCTTTACTCTTGGCAAAGTCCAAACTCAATAGAAAGCTGTCAATTCTATCGTACCAGGTCCTGGGTGCTTGTTTCAAACCGTACAGGGCTTTCTTCAATCTGCATACATGAGACTCTCTACCATGTGTCTCAAAACTAAGTGGTTGTTCTACATACACTTCCTCTTCTACTACACCATTCAAGAAGGCAGTCTTGACATCCATCTAGTGTATCTTCCATTTAAACACTGCAACCAAAGCAAGTACTGATTTGATGGAAGTGTATCTGGCTACAGGTGCAAATGTTTCTTCATAGTCTATTCCTTCTTTCTGAGAGAAACCCTAAGCCGCAAATCTTGCCTTATACTTTTCAATGCTACCGTATGTAGCATGCTTGATCTTGTAGATCCATTTGGAAGTTACAACTAACTTCCCTTCTGTTCTTGGGACAACATCCCAAACATCATTCTTCATGATTGATTGATATTCTTTGATCATAGCATCCTTCCATTCTTTTCGTTCTACTTCTTCTTCATAACTGGAAGGTTCTTTATCAATCAAAATCACATAATACAGCTACATACACAGAGCAAGATCTGGTCCTCTTTCTTTCTCTGTGATTCTCTTCTGGAGCCCCATATCTTTCCGTACCTTGGATAAGTTCTTGTACCCAATCAGGTTTCCTCTTATGAGGATTCTTCTCCAGAGGTGGATCTACAGGTCTTTGTGGTTCTTCAAATTCTTGATCTTCTTCTTGAGCTTCTTCATTCATGGTTTTATCATGAATTCTGGGTGCTTCTGCTTCTTTAGGTTCTTCAACAGGTATCTTTCTGGATTTGTTGTAAGATGTGTCTTCATCAAATGTCACATCCTTGCTGATGTCAATCTTCCTGTATCCTGGGAAATAGATTATGTAAGCCTTCGAGGCTTCAGAGTATCCCATGAATATACCCTTCTTTCCCAAAGGATCTAATTTTGTCATTTTCTCCTTTGGGATGTGTATGTACACAGGACAGCCGAATATTCTAAGATGGCTGACTTCTGGTTTCTTGTCGGAGAAGACTTCTTCAGGAGTCTTTTTCTTGAGTACTCTATGTGGAGTACAGTTCTGTACATACACCACTGTTCTGGCAGCTTCAGCCCAAAGATGCATAGGAAGATCTTGATCACGAAGCATTGCTCTTGCAGCTTCCATGATAGTTCTATTCTTCCTTTTTGCAACCCCATTCTATTGTGGATTATAAGGAGTGGAAAACTCCCTCTTAATCCTTGAGTCTTTGCATAGCCTCTTGAATTCATTTGATGTGAATTCTCCGCCATTGTCAGATCAAAAAGTCTTGATCTTCTTTTCAGTATGGTTCTTGATCAAGGCTTTGAATTCCTTGAATTTGCTGAATACTTCATCTTTGTTCTTCATGAATTAAACCCATGTCTTCCTAGAAAAATCATCAATAAAAGAAACATAATATGCATACCCGCTTAGTGAGTTTGATGACATAGGACCACATACATTGGAGTGGATGATTTCCAAGATTCCTTTTGCTTTGCTTTCACTACTTGGAAATGTCTTCTTTGTATTCTTCCCTTTCGCACATCCTTTGTAGACCCCATCATGTTTTTCTTGGATTTCTAGAAGACCTTCAATAACTTTTCTTGCAATAGGTAGTGCTCTATAATGCACATGTGCAAGCCTTTTATGCCAAAGTTCATTTGGCTCTACCGTGTCATGGACCAATGCTTGTTTTGGATGGCCCTTCAATTTGTACAATTCTCCTTCTTCTTCTCCAATCACTACTGCATCATTGATAGTCTTTCCTCTAGGCCACATAATGACTTGACCATCTATGAATGCAACCCTCATTCCTTTTGTATCCAATTCTGATATGGAGAGAAGGTTCTTCTTGAGTCTTGGTACAAACAATACTTCCTTCATTATTAGAGACTTACCCGAGTCTATTTTATAGGAAGATTCCCCACTACCTTTTATTGGATATTGGTAGTCATCTCCTAGTTTCACCTTGTGAGGTGATTCATGTTCTGACAGTCTTATAAAGGATTCCTTGAATCCAGTCATATGTTTGGAAGCCCGACTGTCTATAAGCCAATCATCACTGTAACCATGAGTAATGTTACCTGTGAGAGCGGAAATCAAAACATATTCATCCTCGCTTAAAGAATCTTCACTTTCATATATGGTTCTTTTCTTGGATGGTTCATCGTCCTCTGAAGCATGAGCATGATGTCTTCTTTTGTTCCCCTTCCTCTTATGAGAGTGGACCTTGTTCTTAGGACAATATTTTGCAAAGTGTCCTCTTTCATCACATGTATAACATCTCAATCTAGATAGGTCCTTTCTATTGTTGTCCTTAGAATAAGAGTTCTTACCTTTAGAGTAATGAGGATTTCTTCTTCCCTTCTTGGAGTAAACTATGAGGGCTTGATATTCACTTCCCATCTTCTCTTCTCACGATTCTATATGAGATTCTTCTTGAGAGCATTCTTCCCATAGTCTACAGAACTTGACTAACTTATTTCTTGCACAATTTCCTTGGATGAATGAATCCCATGGCCTAGGAAGTCCATTCAGTGTTGTCATCACAATCTCCGCATTCTCCACTTCTTCATCTATAGCTTCTAATTGTTCCTTGATCTGAGAAACCCCTGTGAAGTAGGACTAGATAGTCTATGCATTCTAAATATTCACATTCTTCAGTTTATTACTTAGAGTCATCTTCTGGTTTATGTTCTTCCCTTCAAACAACTTGGTTAGGGCATCAAACATAGCTTTAGGTGTCTTGAGAAAGGACACTTGAGGTATAAGGTGATCCTTGATAGAATCAGCAATGATCCTCTTTTCCATAACCATATTATTCTTATGTAAGGCCTTTGCCTCATCTCCCTCTAGAACTGGAACCTCCTCATGGATGTAGGAGTCTAACTCATTCTCTTCCAGTACTAGGGAGATCCTCTACTTCCAGGCTCAGAAGTTGTCAGCTCCCTCAAGCTTTTCATCAAGCTTGGTATGGTGAGACATCTTAAACTGAGAACCTCAAATGGAAATACAAAATATTTAGATCTTACCAGGTCAATATGTAATATTTTTTATTTGGAGCTGAAATCCCGCAATACTGGAATAGGAGCAAATTAGGGTTTTGCTTTTCCAGAGATCTATCCACCCAAATGCTTTGAAATTTGTCCCTAACTTCGATTTTGGGGAGGAGATCAATCCAAGCCTGGGCTCACTAAAAAATTCCTCTTCTGTGAAAATCCCTAATTTTTGGTAGTAGTGATAGGTCCAAAACTGAAAAACCTCAGAATTGGATTATGCTTCAACAGAAAGATGCGCCCTAAGGAGGAGAGTTATTCAACCTTACTTTTGCTAAAAATATATGGAGGAAGATCCACAAACTAGGAAGCCCTCATTCCCACAGCTGCATAGTTTCTTCTTCTTAGGTTAGCTCTGATATCATGTTAGTTTTTCGACTTTAAGCTAGCATTATTAGGATATTTAACTGAGAGAATAACAAGTACAATAATCAAACACAAGAGACAATTAACATAGTGTTTTTCCTTGGGGAAACCATAAATGGAGAAAACCTCGCAACTTCCTCAGAGATAGAATCAGCACCAAAACAGTAAGTGACCTCCCAACAGCAGTAATCTTCTTCTTGTCTAGCCCCAGTGTCTTCTCCTTCCTCAACTATGCACTACACTTGAGTGTGTATGATTTGTGTGATAAATAGAGACTCCAGTTCTCTATTTATACTAATATCGACATAACTAAAACCCTACTAGGGCCGACCTCTAATAGGAGAGTCTAATAACCCTAGTGCCTCGGAACTGCGAGGATTTTAACCCTTAGACAATCGCAGGGTTACCCACAATGACTTGACATGAATTGTTTATATTATTGATCCTCCCGATCGAAACATCGGGGCATGAAAATATGACTCAATTACAATATAGATACATCCCATAATAAACATTGGGTTACAAGATATAAGATACATAGATGAATAGATTCTGAAGTTACAAATACATCAACACCAGTCACCTGTGAACCTGAAGCTGGTGTGCCAACACTAGGTGTACCCTGTAATCCTAATATCGATCCTGACCTCAATCCCTTGTAATGTGTACCTGTAATAGTAGACCCATCACCTTTCCCCAAAGACCCTACTCGCCTAACCACTGAACCTATTGAACCTATGCCAACACTCTGTGGTCATGTAACCCCAGAAACCTATGATCCCTGCTACATAGATGGAACTTGTGCCACAACCTAAGGTGTAGGGACCTACCGATCTCCTTGCTCTGACTCTCTTGACCTCCTGAAGGCTCGCTCCTCCTCAAACTTCACATTCCTCCTCACCACCACTTTCCCCTGAGAGGGAAGATAAATACGAAAATCCTTCATAGTCTCATCATAGCCCACAAAGATGCCATTCTCTGTAGTGGGATCCAACTTTTTCCTCTTCTCTAAAGGGACATGAGAGTAATTCAGACTACTAAATATACGAAAATGGCCAACTTCAGGCTTCTTTCCTGAAAAGCACTCCTCAGGTGTTATATTCCCCACTGCTCAATGGGGACTCCTATTTTGAAGTTATACATCGATGTTTCAAGCCTTAGCCCAGATAAATAAAGGAAGTGACTGGTCATGTAACATAGCTTGAGCTGATCCAACAATGGACCTGTTCTTCCTTCTACTCTGGAGTATACGGAACTTGGAAACTATTGTTAGTTTTTCAACATTAAGATAGAATTATTAGGATGTTTAACTGAGAGAATAAAAGCACAACAATCAAACACAAAAGACAATGAACACAGTGTTTTTCCTCAGGGAAACCATAAATGGAGAAAACCATGCAACTTCCTCAGAGATAGAATCAACACCAAAATAGAAAAGCCCAAAATAGTAAGTGATCTCCCGACAGCAGTAACCTTCTTCTTATCTAGCCCCAGTGTCTTCTCCTTCCTCAACTATGCTCTACACTTGAGTGTGTATGTGACATGTGCTAAATAGAGAGTCCAAATCTCTATTTATACTAATATTGGCATGACTAAAACCCTACTAGGGCCGACCTCTCTAGGAGAGTCTAATAACCCTAGCGCCCCAAAACTGTGGGGACTTTAACCCTTAGACAATAGGAGGGTTACCCACAATGACTTGACATGACTTGTTTACATTATAGCTCCTCTCGATCAGAACATTGGGGCATGAAAACATGACTCAATTACATAATAGATACATCTCAGAATAAACATCGGGTTACAATACATAAGATACATAGATGAATACATTCTGAAGTTACAAATACATCAACACTCCCTCTTAACTAGGAAGG
>LPNX010679276.1:61314-86469 GCA_001517045.1 Pseudotsuga menziesii
TTCATCAACTAGATCATCTCGTCATATTCATATTCAATTCTTCTTAGTCTTCAATTCTTCTTCATCTTCGAGTCTTCTTCGTCTTCGAGTCTTCAAGTCATCTTCTTCTTCAAGTATTCTTCATCATGGGATCTGCATCATCATGACTACTGGCTCATCACTGGTGGACCATCATCACATCTGGATCATCACTTGATCTGGATTGTCATCAAGTCTGGATCATCATCACATCTGGATCATCACTTGATATGGATCATCATTGAGTTTGGATCATCATCACAACTGGATCGTCACTTGATCTGGATCGTCATCAAGTCTGGATCAACACATCTAGATCATAATCAAGTCTAGATCATCATCATATGCTATCTCATAATGGTTCTATCTCTATTCTTCTCGTCACAGGAAGTTCTATAGAGTCAATCCTGTAGGCCTACCCTTCATGTAGGTCTTCATCAGCGCTTATATCTAACACTTAAGACAGAATGGCCCACCCAGATCTTACATATGACCTCATCTTGTTAGAAAGGCATGCCCAGCACTCACATCTAACCTCATCTTGTCAGAAAGGCCCACTCAACACTCACATCTGACCTCATCTTGTCAGAAAGGCCCAGCACTCACATCTGACCATGTGTAAACACATCACGCCAGAATGGCTCAGCACTTATATCCAACCATGTGTAATCACACCGCATAGAAAAGGTTCTGCACTTACATCCAAACTCATCCTATCATAAAGGCATAGCATTTACAGTCGACCATGCTTGAAAGTACCGCATCGAAAGGGCTCAACACTTACAATCCGACCATGCTTGAAAGCACCGCATCAGAAAGGGATCTGCACTTACAATCCAAACATGCTTGGGAGCACCACATCAAAAAGGGGATGCACTCACATATGATCATGGAGGAACTAATCCTACCATCACATTAGAATGGCCCCTAGTCCTAGACTGAGCTACCTGGTAACTGACTAGGTGCCTCCATTCCCAGAATGGCAGTTGCCCTTACATCTGACCTACTCATCAGAATGGTCAACACTCACATATGACATGGGAGGAACCTAATCCTTTAACCATGACAGAATGGTTCAGCCCTTACATCTGATCAATTGGGAACACATCCCTCTATCACATCAGAATGGCTTCTCAGTCCTAGACTGAGTTTTCCTAGTAACTGACCAGGCACCTCCATTCCCAGAATGTGAATAGCACTCATATTTGACATGGAAGGAACGTAAATCCTCTGATCATGATAGAATGGCTCAGCCCTTACATCTGACCATGGAAGGAACCAATCCTCTCACCATGTCAGAATGGCTATGGCTCTCATCACTTTCCCTTGCAGGAAACCTCGATCTGGAGAACACCAAGCTTCTCCCTGAGGTACTCAAACTTTAGCCTAGGTAATGGGTTCATCAACACATCAGCTATCTGTTCCTCCATCACAACATACTGGAGCTTCACTGCTCCCCTTTGCACCATATCCCTGATATATAGATACTTGATATCGATATGCTTCGACTTGTCATGGAACACTAAATTCTCTGACAACTTCACACAACTCTGGTTGTCACATTGTATACAAGTAGCACCCAACTAGAGATCAAATATATTATATAGTAGCTTCCTCAGCCATACTACTTCACAACTAGCTGAACAAGCTGCGACATACTCTGCTTCAGCTGTACTCAGTGCCACATAGGATTGCTTCCTGCTAAACCAAGAGATCACACCCGATCCCATCCTGAAGCAACATCCTAAAGTGCTCTTCCTATCGATGGCACTGCCTACCCAATTTGAATCAAAATAACCCTCTAGGTTAATCTTTTGATTCAACTCATACTTGAGCCCATAATCAACTGTACCCCTCAGGCACCTCAAAATGTGCTTTGCAGCAATCAAGTGAACATTTCTTGGATCTTTCAAGAACTAGATCAAGGTGTTCACAGCAAAGCAAATGTCTAGTCTCATGTTCATCATGTACATCAAGGACTCAATCATCTGATGATACATCGTAGCATCAACTGACTCTGATGAAGCATTACTCAATAGATTCAGGTTCGATGCCATAGGTGTGGCCATGGATTTACAGTCCATCATCCCAAACCTCTTTAGGATCTCTACTACATACTTCCCTTGTCCAAGAAAGATTCCATCTACACTCTGCCACACCTCCATGCCTAGGAAATAATGCATCATTCCTCTATCACATCAAAATGGCTTCTCAGTCCTAGACTGAGTTTTCCTGGTAACTGACCAAGCACCTCCATTCCCAGAATGGAAATAGCACTCATATCTGACATGGAAGGAACCTAAATCCTCTGACCATGACAGAATGGATCAGCCCTTCCATCTGACCATGGAAGGAACCAATCCTCTCACCATGTCAGAATGGATATGGGTCTCATCACTTTCCCTTGGAGGAAACCTCGATCTAGAGAACACCAAGCTTCTCCCTGAGGTACTTGAACTTCAACCTAGCTAATGGCTTCATCAATACATCAACTATCTGTTCCTCCATCGCAACATACTGGAGCTTCACTTCTCCCCTCTGCACCATATCCATGATATAGTGATACTTGATATTGATATGCTTTGACTTGTCATGGAACACTGGATTCTCTGATAACTTCACGCAACTCTGGTTGTCACAATGTATACAAGTAGCATCCAACTGGAGATCAAATAAATCAGACAGTAGCTTTCACATCCATACTACCTCACAACTAGTTGAACAAGCTACGATGTACTCTGCTTCAGCTGTACTCAGTGCCACACAGGATTACTTCCTGCTAAACCAAGAGATCACACCTGATCCCATACTGAAGCAACATCCTAAAGTGCTCTTCCTATCGATGGCACTACCTGGCCAATCCAAATCAACATAACCCTCCAGGTTAATATTCTGATTTTCATCGTACATGAGCCCATAATCAACTATACCCTTCAGGTACCTCAGAATATGCTTTACAGCAATCAAGTTAACATGTCTCGGATCTGTCAGGAACTAGCTCAAGGTGTTCACAGAAAAGCAAGTATCTGGTCTCGTGTTTGTCAGGTACATCAATGACCCAATCATTTGATGATACATCATAGCATCAACCAACTCTGATGAAGCATCGTTCAATAGCTTCAGGTTTGATGCCATAGGTGTGGCCATAGTCTTATAGTCCATCATCCCAAACCTCTTTAGGATCTCTACTGCATACTTCCCTTGTACAAGAAAGATTCCATCTACACTCTGCCACACCTCCATGCCTAGGAAATAATGCATCATACCCATGGACTTCATCTCGAACTTGGAAGTAAGCTTTCTCTTTGTATCAACAATCAACCCATCCATACATGTCACAAATATATCATCTACATATAGTATGATCATCACTGGGTTTCCATCTTCAACCTTGTAGTAAAGGTTGGAATCTGCTTTACTTTTGGTAAAGCCCAAACTAGATAGAAAGTTGTCAATTCTGTCATACCAAGTCCTGGGTGCCTATTTCAAACTGTACATGGCTTTCTTCAATCTACATACACGAGACTCTCTGTCATGTGTCTCAAAACCGAGTGGTTGTTCTACATACACTTCCTCTTCTACTACACCATTCAAGAAATCGGTCTTGACATCCATCTAGTGTATCTTCCATTTCATCACTACAGCCAGAGCTAGTACTAATCTGATGGAAGTGTATCTGGCTACAGGGTCAAAGGTTTCTTCATAATCTATTCCTTCTTTCTGAGAGAAACCCCGAGCCACAAATATTTCCTTATACTTTTCAATGCTACCGTCTGCAGCATGCTTGATCTTGTAGATCCATTTGGAAGTTATAACTGACTTCCCTTCTGGTCTTGGGACAACATCCCAAACATCATTCTTCATGATCGATTGGTACTCTTAGATCATAGCATCCTTCCATTCTTTTCGTTCTGCCGCATCTTCATAACTAGAAGGTTCTTTATCAATGAAATCACATAGTAAAGTTACATACCCGGAGCAGGATTCGGTCCTCTTTCTTTCTCTCTTATTCTCTTTTGGAGTCCCATATCTGTCCACACCTTGGATAATTTCACGTACACAAGCAGGTTTCCTCTTATGAGGATTCTTCTCAAGAGGTGTATCTATAGATCTTTGTGGTTCTTCAAATTCTTGATCTTCTTCTTAAGTTTCTTTGTTCATGGTTGTATCATGAATTCTGGGTGCTTCTGCTTCTTCAAGTTCTTTAGCAGGTCTCTTTCTGGATTTGTCATAAGTTGTGTCTTCATCAAATGTCACATCCTTACTGATGTCAATATTCTTGTATCCTGAGAAATATATTATGTAAGCCTTCGAGCTCCCACAAATATACCCTTCTTTCCTAAAGGATCTAATTTTGTTCTCTTCTCTTTTGGAATGTGTATGTATACACTACAGCCAAATATTCTGAGATGGTTGACTTCTAGTTTCTCTCCAGAGAAGACTTCTTCAAGAGTCTTGTTCTCAAGTACTCTATGTGGAGTACAGTTCTGTACATACACCGTTTTTCTGGCAGCTTCCACCCAAATATGCATAGGAAGATCTTGATCATGAAGCATAGCTCTTGCAGCTTCCATGATAGTTCTATTCTTTCATTCTAAAATCCCATTTTGTTTTGGATTATAAGGAGTGGACAACTCCATCTTAATCCCTGATTCTTTACATAGCTCTTTGAATTCATTCAAAGTGAATTCTCCTCCATTATCTGATCGAAAGGTGTGATTCTTGATCAAGGCTTTGAATTCCTTGAACTTGCTGAATACTTCGTCTTTGTTATTCATGAAGTAAACCCATGTCTTCCTAGAAAATTCATTATTAAAAGAAACATAATATGCATACCCATTTAGTGAGCTTGATAACATAGGATCGCATACATCAGAGTGTATTATTTCCAAGATTCCTTTTTCTTTGCTTTCGCTACTTGGAAATGTCTTCTTTGTGTTCTTTCCTTTCACACATCCTTTGCAGACCCCATCATGTTTTGCCTGTATTTCTGGAAGACCTTCAATAGCTTTGCTTGCAAGAGGTAGTGCTCTGTAATGCACATGTGCAAGCCTTCTATGCCAAATTTCGCTTGGATCTATTGTGTCATGGACCAAGGCTTGTTCTGGATGGCCTTTCAATTTGTACAAACCTCCTTCTTATTCACCAATCACTATTGCATCATCAACAGTCTTTCCTTTTGGCCACATGACGACTTGACCATCTATGAATGCAACCCTCATTCCTTTTGCATCCAATGATGATATGGAGAGAAATTTCTTCTTGAGTCCTGGCACAAACAACACTTCCTTCATTGTTATATAATTTCTAGAGTTTAGCTTATAGGAATATTTCCCACTACCTTTTATTGGATATTGGTAGTCATCTCCTAGCTTCACCTTGTGAGGTGATTCATGTTCTGAAAGTTTCACAAAGGATTCCTTGAATCCAATCATATGTTTGGAAGCCCCATTGTCTATAATCTAATCATCACTTCCATGAGTAATGTTTCCCGTGAGAACAGAGATCAAAACATATTCATCCTCGCTTGAAGAATCTTCACTTTCATATCTGGTTCTCTTTGATGAAGGTTCATCATCCTCTGCAACATGAGCATGACGTCTTCTTTTGTTTCCCTTCTTCTTGTGAGAGATAATTTTGTTCTTAGGACAATCTCTAGCAAAGTGTCATTTTTCATCACATGTATAGCAAATGCACTTAGACCTACCTCTAGGCTTTCTAGAGTTATTCCTATGATGAGAGTACTTACTTCTGTGATGGATGGATCTAGATTTCTTGGATTACACTATGAGAGATTGATCTTCACTTCCCATCTTCTATTCTCAAGCTGTTATCCGAGCTTCTTCTTGAGAACATTATTCCCACAGTCTGCTAAATTTGACTAACTTCTTTCTAGCATAGATCCCTTGAATGAAAGAGTCCCATGTCCTAGGGAGACCATTCAAGGTGGTCATCACAATTTCTGCATTCTCCATTTCTTCATCTACTGCTTCCAATTATTCCTTGATCTGAGAAACCCTTGTGAAGTAGGACTGGATGGTCTCTGCATTCTGGATATTCATAGTTGATTCCTCAGAGTCATCTTTTGGTTTATGTTCTTCCCTTCAAACAATTTGGTTAGGGCATCAAACATATATTTAGGTGTCTTGAGAGAGGACACCTGTAAGATAAGGTGATCCTTGATAGAATTAGCAATGATAAGGTGCCATAACCAGCTTCTTCTTATGTAAGTCCTTATCCTCATCTCCCTCTGGAACTAGAACCTCCTCATGGATGTAGGAGTCCAACTCATTTTCTTCCAGGACCAGGGAGATCTTATACTTCCAGGCTCAAAAGTTATCAGCTCCCTCAAGATTTCCATCAAGCTTGGTATGATGAGACATCTTAACTGAGAACCTCAAATGGAAATACAAAAAATTTAGATCTTACGAGGTCAAGATGTCGGATCAGGATTTGGAGCTAGATCAGGAGAAAATTAGGGTTTTGCTTTTCCAGAGTCCTGTCCACCCAAATGCCTTGAAATTTATCCCTAACTTCGATTTTGGGGAGGAGATCAATCCAAGCCTAGGCTCACTAAAAAATTCCCCTTCTGTGAAAATCCCTAATTTCTGACAGCAGTGTTGGGTCCAAAACTGAAAAACCTCAGAATTGGATTTTGCTTCGATAGAAAGATGCGATCTAAGGAGGTGATTTATTCCACCTTACTTTTGCTGAAAAATTATGGAGGAAGATCCACAAACTAGGAAGCCCTAGTTCCCGTAGCTGCATAGTGTCTTCTTCTCAGGTTATCTCTGATACCATGTTAGTTGTTCAACATTAAGCTAGCATTATTAGGATCTTTAACTGAGAGAATAACAAGCACAGCAATCAAACACAAGAGACAATGAACATAGTGTTTTTCCTCGGGGAAACCATAAATGGAGAAAACCCCACAACTTCCTCAGAGATAGAATCAGCACCAAAATATAAAATCCCAAAATAGAAAATCCCAAAACAGTAAGTGATCTTTTGACAGCAGTAACCTTCTTCTTATCTAGCCCCAGTATCTTCTCCTTCCTCAACTATGCGCTACACTTGAGTGTGTATGTGATGTGTGCTAAATAGAGAGTCCATCTCTCTATTTATACTAATCCCGGCATGAATAAAAACCTACTAGGGCCGACCTCTCTAGGAGAGTCTAATAACCCTAGTGCCTTGGAACTACGAGGACTTTAACCCTTAGACAATAGGAGGGTTACCCACAATGACTTGACATGAATTGTTTACATTATATCTCCTCCCGATTGGAACATTGGGGAATGACAACATGAATCAATTACATAATAGATACATCCCAGAATAAACATCGGGTTACAAGACATAAGATACATAGATGAATATATTCGAAAGTTACAAATAAATCAACAATTATCCCCTGATCCCCTCCTATTTGCAAAATCCATCAAAATCCTTGGAGGTATACTCACCCTCGTTATCCGATCTCAATACTCGGATCTTCCTCCCTATTTGGTTCTCCACAATAGCTTTGAACTCTTGGAACCTTTGCAAGACTTCCTCAGACTTCTTGATCTTCAGAAAGTAGATCCGGGTCTTCCTAGAATGGTCATCAATGAATGTCACATAATACTCATATCCTCTCAAGGAAAGAGAAGACATAGGTACGCATAAGTCTGAATGTATCAAGTCAAGAGTACCAGCTGACCTGTTATCACTACTCAACAAAGAAGTCTCGGTGTACTTTCCCAAATCACACCCCCTACACACATTACTCTGCCCTGTGTTGAACTATGGTAAACCTATCACCATGTGCCCCAATAACCCCAAGGATGGATGATGCAAGTGATCCATCCTCCTATTCCAATTCTCACACAACTCACTGCTGCTGCTATGTGCTAAAGCATGCTACGGCTAAAACAAGATCGTATACAGTTTCCCACATCTCGCTCCAATGGAAACTAAAGCAGATGGTCCTACAGTCTTGGGAAACATATGCACATGTCCATCAATGAAAGACACCCCAAGACCCTGATCCTCAATCATGGAAACTGACATTAGGTTCTTCTTCAGCCTAGGCACATACAATACATCCTACAATACCATGGGACTCATGGACTCCCTCTGAAATGTAATGGTCCCATGTCCAACTGCACTGACTATTGAGTCACTCCCAACACAACCTCCACATATGTATCTACCTATGAAAGCTCGAAGAACATATCACGAGCACCTGTCATGTGGCTTCAGTCTCCACTATCTATGTACCAAGTGTTAGAAGTAGATGCACTATAAGAATGGTTTGTCACATAGGAAAACTCCCTCTGGCTATCAACATCTTCACTAGTGAGAATGGATGCTCTCTCTCTCTCAATATTCCCAGTGCATAGTGAAAACTCACTCTGAAATCTAGCTGCAAAATTATTGATCTCGACTGAATCAACTGTCTATTGCTTCTTCTTCTTCTTGTTTGGACACATAGCAGCATAGTGTTGTAACCAGGAATATTTCACCTTCTACAGACAGAAGTTGTTCCACTGGTCTGAATGGTTCAGATCCAGAACAAATGAATGAACGACAAAGGATGAATACCCTCTCTGGATGTCGCAGACACTTGGAATGTTGCTTTGATATTGAACCTATGTACCTACAAATAGATCAAACATGCAAACACATCAAAGCTACCTGAACATCATCTACTTATCAATGTTAGTGACTAAGCAATCTAACAACATGTACATGCGAAATCAAAACAACAGTAATGTGGGATGGAAATCAGCTTTGCATTAAAGATGTATGGAGAAGCTTACAAACATTTCCTTAGTGTTGACATGCATCTCCATGAAACCAACATCTCATCCCCATAAGCTCTAACTTTACTTTCTATGCTCTCCAATGGATTGGACTAGGTAGTTAATCCAACATCATAACAATACCTCTATAGCTCTCCTCCTCAACTATGGAAATGAGCTTGTATTTATAAGGATCAATGGATAGGGATAGTTGAGAGATTTGTGGGTGAGGTGGCCTCTAATATCCTATGATGGGGTATCTCGAGCTCAACTGACCCACTATGATAGGGATAAGGGAGGACACGAGGCTCATGATCTAAAAGCCTCGAGAAACTTATCTTTTTCCATTTTTACCTAGGGTACCACTTTTCTTCTCTTATGGCAGAGTGGTTTAGATAAGAAACACTTATGGAACAAAGGCCACAGGTGGTGGCACTGCTTATGGAAAACATGATACAGGAAGTGTGAGCAAGGTACCGCTCATGGGACATAAGACAAGCGCGATGCTGATTTTTTTCATGTAAGATTGACAAATAGGATAGGTTTCCACTCCAAGAGCTGGGATTACGAGAAAACATGGAAGTTAAAGGTCTTATCACATGGTGGTGATAGGATTTGGGTATAACAATGCCCCCCAAAGCATGAGACTTAGAGGGATATGATAAGCAAAAGCTTTGAGAGAACAAGTTGTCACTTAGAGATGAAAATTTCAGCTCGATTGGAAAATGTTGTCCAGTAGGCATCTGTAGTACATCAATATATTTGGATCATAGACACAAGTAAACAACTCATGGCTGTAGACCAATACAAGGAATAATATCCATGAGAGGAATAAACAAGCATGGCTACTAGAATACAATGTAGATTGATGTCATAGGGGACTCAAACTTGGACATAGCTACCAGACATACAATGTAGATCTATGTCATACAGATGCAAATTTGAGCATAGCCATGACCATACAAATGTGTATCCATGCTAGATATAGAAAACTCCATCACAACCTGGGGAGATCACTGAGCGCTAAACAAATACCCAGGGTCTTC
Organism: Pseudotsuga menziesii; assembly: GCA_001517045.1. Taxonomy (NCBI): domain Eukaryota; kingdom Viridiplantae; phylum Streptophyta; class Pinopsida; order Pinales; family Pinaceae; genus Pseudotsuga; species Pseudotsuga menziesii. The sequence goes on from LPNX010679276.1 coordinate 71,165, forward strand.
GTCTCGTCTTCCACAAAGTATGATTCTATCCATGTGATTACAAGGATCTAAAGTTGAACATGGTAGAAACCACTTGATTACCAGTCAATGATGTGAACCATTAACAAGTGCGAGGGATATCGGCATTAATTTCAATGACTCCCAAGGTACCCTAGTACAATCTACTAAGTGTGAATAGAAGTCCTGATGTCGAACACCCAATCTATTCTATCAATCAAAGGCCAATGATGTGAACCTATGTGGAGAGCAAGAGAATATGCCATTAAGGCATACAGATCTCAAGGTACTAAGTTTTTGTTTCTAAGACTATTTCCCGAATGATGAGCTGATGTCAACGGGAATAGTCTCGTTGAAGGAGGGCCATGATGAGTCCTACATTGCCGACATGAAACTCAGAACATAGTTTTGGAATGATGTGAATATAGTAACCACAATACTGACTCAAAAGTACTGACACATATACTATTTTGACTACAGAGGTAAACTTCTTCAACTTCCCTTTGAACATCGGGTAGCACAACCAAAGACTTGAGAGCATGACTAAACGAGACAAACACACAATGCGACAGTGGGTAATGCATTCTTTTGAAAGACTCAAAGGAGTGACATGACTCATGAAAATGGATCGTCAAGGAGATCAGCTGAATACCCAATTGACTGAAATGATATGCAGACAAGTTCCATGTTCAAAGGTAACGACAAACTACTGCCATTAATTTGGAGAATGATTCCCTTCCCATTTCCCCCATCATTATCGATGAGTGCCTCTTTTTAATTTTACAAGTTCAACGAGGGTCACAAACACTCAGTATAGCTCATCCAAAGACAAGTCCAAAATCATATGTTTTACGAACCTGAGAGAGGGGGGTTCATTCCCAAAAATAGGTCTCTCAATGTTTAATTTAACGAGGTCAATGAAAGAAAACTCGGTATCGTTCATGTTTAGAGAGTCTGAATGATTACGAAAGAAGACTCCAAAGGGTCCTTTTTCATATGATTTAGTCCCTAAGGCCCAAAAAAGTGTAAAATCATACCTTAGAGAAATCTTCCCGTCGTGATTGGCTAGAGTGTTCCTTTTTTGTAAATAGTCTATTCGAACCGAAAAAGAGATAACCTCCCATCGGAGAGATGACTCTTCAAATTTTTTAACGATCGTGAAGAAGACAAGATCACTCGATGATCTTTTTGCATTTAAGGAGCCTAAAAAGAGTTTAAAGAGGACTCCATGAGGTTTATTTACACAATGCTAGTTTTTATGAGCCTAGAAAGAATCGAAAATGGACTCAGACCTTTGATACTAGGTTTCAAGAGCGTGACCAAAGTGTTGTAACAAACGCTTATCGACTTTTTCTGTTTTATGGTAGTATGAAAAAGTTAGAAATGAACTCCCAAAACTTAGCTGCTATGGTTCTTATATCCTGCAACGACTCAAAAACAAGTGTTAAATGCACTCATAACTGACATTAAGGGATTACGACTGATAGATTTTGAGTAATAAGTGATTTTAAACCAAAACAATAACATGTCAAACCCAAAAATGTCTATAAAAGTCATGTAAATAGTGAAAAATCAAAACATTTTACTATTTACCCATAGTGGACAACATTTGGGGCACTTTCTTAGCTGGATCTTCAACTGCTGATATCGGGAGTTCCATCGTCAGATTCGAGCGTTGCCAGCTCCAAGTAATAGTTCAAACCCTACTCTTCCCTTTCATAGTTTCAATTTTGATTTTTAATAGTGTTTTGGGATTCTATGGAAAGCCATAAAATCATGGGAGTGGGCATCGCACTTACCCCTTGTAGGATACACGGTACCTTACTAGAACCGCGCCGAAAACAAAGCACACAGGCAGTGCCACTGCCTGTCTTCAATGGGGAACATGAGGTGCTGGCTGTGAAGATGTAAAACTATTGACACAAGCAAAACTAGATCGTTTCTTTTGATTTCAATGATTAAGAATGATTCTAATGGGTCTTGTGATTGTTTTTCATGGGTTTTAGCTGATAAAAAATGGTGATATGGAAGGAAAGATAGCATGATAACGATGTCTCTTTCACCAAAATAAATGCGGGTTGCATAGGCGCATTACGAGATTGTGGATTTCTAAAATTATTCTGGACTCCCAGTATGGTATCACATGAGCAATTTCTAGAGCACATACTTCGGATGTGGAATCCGGAGCAACAAAACTTTGAGGTTGGTGCTCACATTTTGACAGTGGAGGTAGAGGACATCTACTTCTCGACTAGACTTTTGAGACAGGGTACCCCCATATCACTAACAGGTTCCCAAGGAGGGGATATTACCACACAAGAGTTGATAGACCGTCACTGTATTCTAGGGACAAGGACATCAGGGAAGAAAATCCCCATAAAAGCAGTGATGGATGGACCTCTACAAAATGTACTATTTACTATGCAGAGAGTGGCAGGAAGCCAGTGAGTGCACTAGGATTCTAGAGCACATATGGTCTATGCCATAGAGGCCATGGCACCTACAGTCTCAACTAGGTAGAAGCCATGCTTTTGATATTCAAGGATCAGCTAACTAAGTGTCGGCAGGGGGAAATGAAGAAGTTTGATTTTAGTTCCATTCTATCATGCTTCTTCTTTAAGCGGGTTCCACAGATGAGACCCCAGGTGGTATTTACAGAGTTGAGAGCACAATACCCTCGCATGCTGAGGTGGGTCCAGATTATGGCTCATACTGGAGCAAGCAGGGGGAAGGTAAAGTTAGGTGACCCATTCTTTCGATGGTTGAGAGATCAAATCCTCATGGTGGAGGATTATACATATGTGGGAAAGGACTTCAGCAGAGACCCTAACCTACCGCTCCCACTTGGTGGACAGTGAGGTGACTTCGGTAAGAAGCAAAAACCCTAAAATGGACATATTTTTTCTATGTTTTTTGATGTTTTATATTTTTTATGTTAAGTAACGAGACCTGAATGCCTTCATGCAAACACTGGAGCAACACAACCTGGGGGAGCTTCCCCATTGGATAGAAAATCCAGGGCCCACTTCGTACCGCAAGGTGATGATGTGACCAGGGAGTTAGAGGAAAACTTGGAGAGGTTGACCCTAGACATCCCTGACGCTTCCATTGATGACCTCCCTCTAAGGTATCAGAGACCTACAGTGGGAGTACCAGGTCGGTTTAGTAGACTGCTACGTAGAGTATCCTGGTTACTGATGTGCTACCATGAGAATCACTAGATGATGTATGCATGATGTATCTACTGAACGCTGATAGCTTTAGGATTTTGTATGGTGAGTTTTACCTAAAAGCCACGTGCTTTAGATGATGTCTCATGACCTATTTTTTGTAAACATGTTCATATATATATATATACAGACTTTTACCTAGTGTTTATATGTCTCAAATGGTGAATGTATTTTACATGAGTTTTATGTGTCTTTAATTGTTTATTTGCAATGAACCATGTTTGATTTTAATGTCATGAGTGGGAAATATGCCATACTAGGATGTAGTTAGCTAATGAGTCAGCAACCACATTATGTTCCCTAGGGATATTTCTAAAGGTGATGGTTTTGAATGACCTTTATAACAAGCATACCCTCCGAAAGAGGCGGGGAAGTACATGGTTTCTAATGGTATAAACATGGTTTAGATGACAAACCACGAGTTGTGAGTCCATCAAGACTACCAAATTGTGAAAATCTTGGGAGGAAACTTCAGTTAGAAGCCCTATAACTGCTTGATACTCGACAATATTGTTGGTAGCGGGACCAATACAAACCGCTCCTGAACTGCCCAAATATTTAGCTAAGGAATAGAGGACCCAAGCAGTTGAGGCAAGATTCAAGGTGTGGCAGCAAGCACCATAAACGAAGCTGTAGAAAGCCATCTGCTCTGCACGACCAAAACATGGTATAAACAGATACAGACACTGAACTCAAAACCATATTGAAAATACTCAAAGCACATTGAAAGTCAAGCAATATACATATATACAAGATACTATCCAGGAAAGGCCTAGGCATAGTAACTCTTTAAGTACAACCCATTGCAAGGTCACCCTAAAGGGAGTCCATCGTAGTCTACGAGCTCATAGGCCCCTTTCTCTAAAACTTTAGAAATAACAAAAGGACCATACCACATGGACTGGAACTTTCCTTTCCCTAGTTTGTCATATCTTTGATCATACGTCAAAACTAGGTCACCCTCGTTAAAGGCACGAGGTTGGACAGATTTATTATACTGTGCCTTGATGAGTTTCTTATGTACCTCATTAGCTAAGGCAACATCTCTTTGAGTTTCATCAAGGTTATTCAAGTACAAAAATATTTCTTCCTCTGCGAAAGTATCTGGGATAAGTTCGACGGCAAGTTTCAAGGATGGAATTTTACATTGAACTGGTAAGATAGCTTCGAGTCCATAGACAAGATGGAAAGGTGTGAAACCAGTAGCTGTTTTCATTAAAGTCCTGTAAGCCCAAAGAGCAGATAAAAGAACATTGTGCCAGTTGGATTTATGGTCTCCAACCATCCGATAAAGCATAGTTTTCAAAACTTTGTTAATGGCCTCTACCTAATCATTAGCTTGTGGATAATATGGTGTAGAGTTTTCATGGAGAAAACCTATCTTGGAACTTATTTCGTCCATCATTTGATTACGGAAATGTGATCTGTGATCAGTGACAATGGACTGCGGGACTCCAAATCTAGCTATGACATGATTGAACAGGAAGAGAGCGGCAGTCTTACCATATTTTGCATATGTAGGCATGGACTTAGCCCACTTTGTAAAATAGTCAATGACTACAATGATGTAACCATGCCCCCAGGCTGAGGTAGGCTTACAATGCATAAAATCAATCCCCCATTTTTAAAATGGGCCAACGCAAATGATGGGGTGTAGCGGAGCAAGATGAGTGCACTTTTTGGGATAAAAATGTTGACAAGGTGGGCATTTCTTAACATCCTCATGACAATCTTTGAAGAATAAAGGCCAGAAATAGCCATCGTGAAGGATTTTCTGGCCTGTAGCCATCCCAAACAAATGACCACCACATGCTCCAGAGTGGAAATCATTCAACACATGTTCAGCCTCCTCATGAGTGTGGCATCGCTAGAGAATAGAATCAATCCCACGTCTATACAAGGTATCATTCAGGATGAGGTAGTATTTTGTGTGGTGATGGATACGGCAACAATCGTCACGGGATAGATGTGGATAAAATCATTGTGTTTGGATATAAATAATAAAATATCCATACCATGGATTAGTAGTGCTTATCAGGAACAGGAATTCATTCAGAAATGAATCACTAGGCTCAGATTTTGTCGAAGCACAAGGAAGATCACACATGTGCTCGAAAAATACCAAGGATTTCTTTGATGTGGCTCTGGCAAATTCCAGATCAAACTCTTGTAGTATGACTATCCATCGGGAGTACTTGCCCCTGAGCACCTGATGAGTCAGGATGTAATACATAGGGTTCTGGTCTACCAATACAGTGGTTTTGCGGAGCAAAATATAGTGATGAAATTTTTGTGCAACAATGACCCTGGCCAATGCTAACTTCTCCATGTGTGAATATCGGGTTTCAAAATCCATAAGATTCTTACTAGCATAGTAAATCATGTGCTCCTGACTGTTGGGATTTTCCTACACCAAAAACATAGCAATGGTAGTAGCGGAGGACGCAATATACAAGAGAAAGTCCTTTGAATAATATGGGGGGTGTATCATGGGTGAATGAGTCAGAGCATGTTTGAGATTGTCAAAGGTGCATTGGGATTAGTCATCCCAAAAGAATGGGGTGTCCTTTTCTAGGAGATGAATATAACTGTGTCTTTTCTCTGCAAAATTGCACACGAAACGTCAAAGAAAGTTTTCCTTCCCTTGCAAGCTTTGGAGTTCAAGGAGATTGGTTGGGGCTGGTAGAGCTAAAATGGCAGCAATTTTCAAGGGGTCTATCCGGATGCCATCTTTAGAGACTACAAAACCTAATAGACGTCCTGTCTCAATGTAGAAAAAACATTTATGTGGATTGAGCTGTATATTATAATGACGAAATCTTAGGAAGTTGTCTCTAAGATGACTAGGGTGGTCCTCCCATCGTTGTGAATGAGCAGGGAGGTCGTCAAGGTACGTTTCAACAATATGTTTAATATCGTGAAACGCATAGGACATTGCACGCTGGAATGTGGCTCTAGCATTTTTCAATCCAAAAGGTAACTTCCTATATGCAAAGGTTCCCCATGGGAAAATGAATGTTTTCTTGTGCTAATCATTGGGTAATATCTCAATCTAATTATAGCTAGAGAAGCCATCCATAAATAAGAAGATGACACTTTCGGCACAATTTTTGATAATATGATCGATGTGTGGAGTAGGAAAGTTGTCCTTGGGACAAGATTTATTCAAATCCTTAAAGTCGATACAGACTCTAATGGTGCCCTACTTTTTATTAACAGGGACAACGTTTGATACCCATTCTGTCAGGGGTACGGGATAAATAAACCTGGCTTTGATAAGTTTCTCTATTTCAGCTTTAATAGTTGCGACCTTCCATGGATAAACTTGCCTTAGTTTTTTCCTGATAGGTTTAGCCATGGGATATGTTTTAATTTCATGGACCACAATGGATGGGTCATTCCTTGACATTTATTCATAGGACCAGGCAAAAATATCATGAAATTTTTTGAAAAGTGCCTTAAATGCTTCAGATTCATCTATTGAGTAGTTCTTCCCAACATGAACATGCTCGATGTTACCAGGCTTGGCTGATATGTCAATCAGATTTGTCTGAGTAATGTTGCAAAGGTTTCCTTCAGAATCTGTGTCTTGCAACAATATGGGACTTTGGGTTGCGTTGACAATATAAGCAAGAAACATGGATGCATAATCATGGTTAACCAAATTGGTGTTGGGGAGGAACATGGATGTATGATGGTGCTCCTCCAAAATGGATTCATCTGTATTCATGATCTCCACAATGGACTCATCGGAAGGAAAAGTATCAGAGAGATAATTTGGAATAGGAAGAGACAGTTATAACCAGTGAGGTATGTGGTAAGGATCTGAAGCCACTAGATGAAGGTCATCAGTGTGATCATTGAAAAGGGTTTGAATGGTGTCGTACATTGCTTCGTGTGGACTCAATGAGGTGGACTCAACAAATTTTTTTCCCTTAGGATCATGGTAAAATGATGCAATCATATTGACTATCACGGTGTCCATGTTAGGAGGAGTGGATGGAAAAATCCCCATAAGGGATGAATCCTTCAACATGCCTACCCAAATTGACTAGTAAGGAGGAGGGGACAGGCCTAACATAAGGATGTTATTAGCTGTAGAGGTAGTAACATCCGACGTATAGAAATCAAGATGGTCGATGGTAACAATTCTCCCTAGATGTGGAAATTGGACTATTTGGAATACTGTCGAAGAGACAGCAGTCATGGAATAAAACCAATTTCTTCCTAGAAGGAGGTTGTAATCTAATGGGACATCTACTACTTCTACTTGAATAGAAACAGTTTTTCCCCCAAGCTCGACTGCAAGGGCTGATATGAGACCATGGGGCTGGAAACCTCATCCATCAAAGGCTTTCAGATTCATAGGTGATGTTACAAGCTCGAGAGAGCCGAGAGCTTTCCAACAAGACAGAGACAAAACTGAAGTCAAAGCTCCTTCATCTAGAACAGTTCTAAAAACCTTCTTTCCAACTACTTTTGTAATGATTTGAAAAGAAATTTTATGAGGTAGCCTACACTTATAGTTCTCAATATTGAAATGAATAAAATTAGTTTTATCTGGGTCTAAAGATCCTAACACAGTTAACAGATGTTTACGTTGTATAGGACAACTTTGGAGCACTTCTAAGGTAGATATTGCACATGGTGCCTAAGAAAGATCTTCAACTACATTATAAAATTGAGCTTCTTAGGAATTAGGGTTAAAATAACCTTCCTAAGATTACTCTTGGGTGGACACAAAATCATGTCGAGAGTAGGCTTCTCGATGGTTAAGGGGACAATAGACGAGGATTTCGGAGAACCAGTAGAGGGAGCTTTTCCTGAAGAAGAATGGTCTTCTTTCTTATCTGTGGGTTTGTCATAATTATGACTTCGAGTTTGTAGACTAATGGTATCCGAGGACATCATATTAATTTCCTCTGATGAACTAGAGTTACCTTGATTAGACATATGGTCTATCAGTTGTTGTTGAGAGGGAAAAGGATCCGTGAGAACTGCGGGTGTGAGATTTGATTTCAAAAATTGGGATATTTCGTCCTGACAGGGACACTCTTTTGTGAAATGGTCACCTTCGCATAGTAGACATGGATATTTTTATTTTCTTTTCCCTTTATCATTATCATTGTTGGTTGGTCTTGGATTCTCTTGTTGGTTTCCAGGTTTTTTATTCTTATTTTTACCTTTCTTTTTATTATTGCCTGAGGTTTGAGTACTTTGAATAGAATTGACTGTGGCAAAAACCTTAGGAGTCAAAGGAGTAGGGGTGGTAGTCTCAGGTTGCTTGGTAGGTTTTGTTGCTAATAGGGACTGAATTAAACCAACAATCCCATCAGCACGTACTTCTGCCGGTGGCTTTGTGGTATCAGTGCTTTGGCAAGGAGCTTGAGGAATCAAGTCATATAGAGTTGAAGACTGGGAATAGACCAAGTCTAGATACTGGGCTTGACTAATGGCTTGCTATTCAGTAATGACACTGCCCATAGCCACATCTCAGGCAATTGGAGGAAACAAATATTTGGTAAACCAATCAGCTAATAATTGATCCAAAATAGGAGCCATAATAATCCTTCTCCACCTTATCCACTCATGGATATGATCGGATATGTGGGTGGAGGTGTTCTGTCATAGAGAATTTAAGAGATCAGTACCCATTTCATAATGGATGGGAAGATGAAAGTGTGTAAGAAACATGGTTTCCAAGGAGCCAAAATCCACATATGAATGTTGTGGAAGTTCAATGTACCACTTCGCGGCTGTACCGGTCAAAGTTCACTGAAAGAGTCATTAATGAATTGAATCATCCATGAGGGAGTTTGAAGAACACCATAGATGGAATGTCATGACATGGTTTTTTGGATCATCTCCCTGCTTCCCATCTAACTTTGGAATGTCTAATGGTAACTTTACCGGAATGGGAGGCCACAAAGGATTATGTCAAATGGGGTCATTAATCAACTTGGACAAGTCAGGAAAGTACAAAGTTGTTAGGAAAGGTAACTGATAGTTAGGTTACACATATTGGTAATATTGATATGGCATATATGTACCAATAGGACTGTAAGTAGACTGATAGACAGGTTGTTGCAAGGAAGAACTACCTGAAAATCTGCCCATGGGGGGTTGATTTCTGGGATCAGGACCATTAGGGCCACCAGGGCCTACATGACCACCAGGACCATTAGGACCACTAGGACCACCAATATCACCAGGAGGTGGACCACTAGACCCTCTGGTACCTTTAGGAGGTAAACCCCCAGAGCCACCGTAACCACTAGGAGGAGGGCCACCAGACCCTCCAAGGTCATTAGAAGGAGAGCCAGTAGGCCCCCTAGGACCACCAGGACCATTAGGACCATAAGGAGGGAAGCCACCAAGCCCCCTAGGACCATCAGGTCCCCCAAGGGGAGGACCTCCATAAGGCGGTCCTTCGGCACCTCCTGCAGTATGTATATGTATCCCCCCATAGCTGGCATGTAAGACCAGTTAGGTTCCCCCCATGGAGTAAAAGTATTACTGGGTATGGAATTCTAGCATATGGAATTCCTGTAGGGTTGGGTGGATAATTAATATTTCCTATAGGTGTGGTATAACCATAACCCCGAGAGGATTGAGTGGTTACAGGTTGTGCCCCCAAGGGATGACTTGAACTGGATGGGGGATTAACCACATTAGTGTGGGTGGGAGGGACATAAATTGTATATTGTTGTATAATAGAGGTCTGTCCTTGACTAGGTGCAATTCTGGTGCCAAATAATGTAGGTCATGACAAGGGTTTCCCTCCGGCACTAGAAGGTGATGATGAAACAAGAATTGAAGGTTGAGCCCTAGGTAGAGAAGACCTGGGAGGATTGGGAATAGACATAATATAGGAGGTGGTGGGGTTGGAAGTTTGACCTGGGTTGTGTGGAGTCACTGTGCAATCTATAATATGTTCAATGGGTCTCATAGAATCAGAAAGTGAATGATATCCCACAGGCATAGCTGCAGAACGTAGTGGTGGTGTTCCCAATATACATCTATTTTCTTTTCAATATCCTATGTACACATAATGGATTCCTGGTATTGTTTACATTCTCTTCATCTGGAGAGATTTCTTCAGAAAAGTTTAAACAAGTGCCAAATGAGGAAAAGGCCTGTCCTATAGAGGTATCCCAAAATGGACCATTGGGATCATAATCCAAACAGGTAGTATCATCAACATGACCTTCTATGGGAGAATGGAACAAGGTATTTATCTGAGAAGGTTGTTGGACCAAGGGAGGTGAGTGTGAAGGATATGGTCCTCCACTTTTTTCAACCACATTATCTCCCACTTGGGAAGTGGTAGCAGCTCCTTGGTCGATAGCTTCCATTGGATTTTCTCCCGAAATAGGAATAAAATTGGGTGGAAATCCCCATACTCTTCTGGACTGTCTTAGCTCAGCCAGTTTGTACAGTTCCTATCTAACCTAGGGTCTCAAAAAACTAGAAAACACACCAAAAATTTCCCTACTCAAGCTATAGGTCAAACAAGCAAACTTAAATGACAAGAGGAGTTCAGATAGTCAGGTCTCTCATGAGGATTGTCAAGAAGGTGCCATTCGCGATATACCTCAAGGGTACGTGCGTAGTAATCTCCCTGAATGCTATTTTTGATGTATGGATCCAAGCGAGATGGCCAAAGGATTTTCTTAGATGGATAAGGTATCCTAGTGGGGTCTCCCAATATACTCAAGGTACGTGGGAGCTCAAATTGGTAGTAGTGTTGTCTAATGCATAACCGTACACAAGGGGCCTTCCGATATACAATTGAGTATGTGAAGTACCTTTCTATATACTTCACATGTAACTCAAGGGTATGTGAAAGGCCGTTCAATATACTGATGGTACCTAGAAGAACCGCGCAAGCCCCGGGATGTAATGCAAACGAGTAATGATAGCTCCTACGCTTAACGACTCCCGAACACATCTCTAACCTATCACTCAAATTGCTATGTAAATTTTAACCTATAAATACCATTAATTTTAAAGTGGACAGTTAGGTGAATGCATGGAATTTTGATAGAAAAAGTAAAACCATGCAGTATGCACATGCAAATATTTAACTTTACCGTTCGTGGTATGCCTACCTACGGGAGGGAAAGAGAGTATTTTCTTTTGTTTCAAAACCAAAAATTTCCAAACAAGAGTCTTGAACTAATCAAAATCAAAGACAAGCAACACATTCCAAACTCATTTCTCTTTTTTGAAAGCAATCCAAAGGGGAAGAGTCTCTTTCCTAAAAGAAAAACAAGAAGCACACTACATGCATATGCACTCTATTTTTCAATTTTTCTTAAAACATAGATAAATCTAACTTAAAACTACCATATTTTTTATTTTGATGAGATAGTACTAAATGCAAAAGAGACAAAAGAACATAAATAGCCTAAAATATTTTGAGGCCAATCAAAGCTCCAATGTCTAATGCTCAATGATGGTAATAACCTAATCTCAGTAAAAAAAAATCTTTTTTAAAGAAGCAAAAAGAAGTCCTCTATGAAAACAAAAAATGAAATCAAGATGCTAATCAAATGTTTTTCTTTCAATCTATATAATAGAAATGAAAAGAGATCCCATTAACACCCTAAGCTTTTAAAAAAACAAGAAATCCTTTCACAATCACAACCAACAAGCGCAGAAGTAAATGAACAATCAATAAGCCTAATCTAGCTTTTGAATTCTTCAATCAAACCAATATTTCACCACAAACTTTCAAACCATAAGCATCAGATTCTAACACACAATCCTGACTGTGCAAGGTTGAAAGAAAATAAACTCAATTTTTTTGCAAAAATGATAAAAAAGTGGTCTTGGAACAAGACCTACCTAGCACTGCACTACAGGGGTCTTGACAGAGCGGTTCTGGATAACAGGACTCAGGCAATGGCACCGCGTGCTGCTAACAGGGTTCAGGAGGTGGCACCGCTTCTCACCAATAGCATAAGAGAAACTCCCTGTATATATCCAAGACACAAAGGAGAATGGAAAATAAAGTTAGAAAAATATTAGGTCAAGGCAAAATTCGATGGAATAACAGTAAAAAAGAGCATAAAAGGTTGAAATAATTCATATCTAGACAGATCTCGAAGTTTCAAACCAAAATACATTGAGTCAGATAGCAGATCTGACAGAAGGGATTTGGAGATGGAGCCTAGATTTTGACAAGAGTTGAATAACGGAGGAAGATTAGATCAATTGATACATGTAACTAATCCCCAGTGGAGTCACCAGATTTGTAACCAGGAATATTTCACCTTCTGCAGACAGAAGTTGTTCCTGTGGTCTAAATGGTTCAGATCCAGAACAAATGAGTGAACGACAAAGGATGAAGACCCTCCCTGTATGTCGTAGACACCTGGAATGTTGCTTCGATAGTAAACATGTGTACCTGTAAATAGATCAAGCATGCAAACACATCAAATCTACCAGAACATCATCTACTTATCCATGTTAGTGACTAAGGAATCTAACAACATGTACATGCGAAATCAAAACAACAGTAATGTGGGATGGAAATCAGCTTTGCATTAAAGATGTATGGAGAAGCTTACAACCATTGCCTTAGTTTTGACAAACATCTCCATGATATCAACATATCATCCCCATAAGCTCCAACTTTACTCTCTATGATCTCCAATGGCTTGGACTAGGTAGTCAATCCAACATCATAACAATGCCTCTATAGTTCTCCTCCTTAACTATGGAAATGAGCTTGTATTTATAAGGCTCAATGGATAAGGATAGTTGAGATATTTGTGGGTGAGGTGGCCTCTAAGATCCTATGATGGGGGATCTCAAGCTCAACTGACCCACTATGATAGGGATAAGGGAGTACATGAGGCTCATGATCTAGAATCCTCGATAAACTTCTCTTTTTCCCATTTTACCTAGGGTACCACTTTTATTCTCTTATGATAGAGCGGTTTAGATAAGAAACACTTATGGAACAAAGGCCACAGGTGGTGGCACCGCTTATGGAAAACAAGATACAGGTGGTGCAATCAAGGTACTGCTCATGCGACAAAAGTCAAGCGCAGTGCTGAGTTTTTTCATGTAATATTGACAAACAAGATAGGTTTCCACTCCAAGTGCTGGGATTAAGAGAAAACATGGAATTTAAAGGTCTTATCACATGGTGGGGACAGGATTTGGGTATAACAAGTGTCCCATATTGTGACATGCAAAGCACTTCATAGTGCTCATATCCTTCTTTTGCCCATCTTGATTCTTCTTGGCCCCACACTTCTTGGGACCCTTCTTGCTCCTCTTCTTCCCCTTCGATGTCAATTCCACATTTTCCTCATCCCCTCTACTAGTAGATCCATTGCACTACAAGAAACCCCTCCAAGTCTCCTACTGAACAGTCATCACATACTCTCTCCCAAGATGGTAACTTCTCTCTGGCCACCCACCCCTGAACAAACATAGCCCAAGGTGCAGTCACCCCATTCAGGGTTGTCTACACTAACTCAAGAGAATCAATGGCCACCCCAACAAATGCAAGCTCATCTCTCACCTGAGATATCCTAGTAATATAAGTCATACATGCCTCTCCTTTGACCATATTCACATTCTTTAGCTTCTCTCTAAGTACCATCTTCCTATTTTCATTAGTACTAGCAAGCAAAACCAGTCAAACCAGTCCACATTTCATGAGCATGATCCTTCATTGAAATGTGAGGAATAACATGGTCTTTAATAGCATCTAAGATTATCCTCATGGATTTAATATCCTTCTTATTAAAGGCTTCAAGTAATACTGCATCAGTAGAAGGAGGAATAGTAATGGGATTTGTTGTAGTGTTTCTTACTACTTCTTCCCACAACTCATTCTCCCTCAGCACAAGTAAAATCTAGGCTTTCCATGAGACAAAGTTTGCTTCCCCATCCAACCTATCCTTAGTTCTCAACCGCACAGAATTTATTTTCTCAAAGAACAAGTTTCAGCGAAATGTACTACTATCACAAAGGTTTTTCTGAATTCTGGAAATCACTATTTCACTGCTAAAATTTAATTTTCTGCCACAACCCGCTCTGATACCATGTATATTTTTCACTAGTTTTCACCCACTGGTTTCAAGTAAAATTTATATCACTATTTATGACCTTCTCAGAAAAATAAAGTATTGGAAATAAACAAAAAATTTCAGACTTAAAACACTGTTGTAAACAATCTTTTCAGTGACAGGAAATAAAAATCAGCACGCCATTTAATCACACAGAACACTAGGATTTTTGGCCAATGGCCCTAGAAAAACCCACTAGGGGAAAACCAGTCGGAGAGAGAGTATTTTATTTTTTTAGGAAAAGTTTATCATTTACAGCAACACACATAAAATATCAAACCAACTTATCTCAGCTCGAAAGATAAATTTTTGTCTCTATTTGTGTGTCGAGCACCAAAAATCAAACTTTGATTTTTTCTATTTTCTACCTTGATTTCCATGCCACTGTACAGACTATATGGATTGTATGGACCTCAAAATTTGTGCCCAATTTTTTTCCTCAAAAATTGTGCCCAAAACTATGCCTCAAAAATCATTCTTGCTGCCTCGAAAAACGTACCATACGAACTGTATAGACCAGCAATAAATGTTGTTGTCTTCACCTCAATTTTTGTGCCCTCTTTACTGCTGTCCTTTCCCTCGACTTGTGTGCTGCAAAATTTTTCCTTTTGCTCAGGAAAAATGGAAACTTGTTCTCTTATCTATTGTAGAAGGAGCAAGTCGACATAAGTCGACTTGAACGAAGACTGACTGAGTCAACCGACTAAGTCGATGGGTCGACTAGTCAATCAGCCGACTAAGTCGGTCGACCGACTTACTAGAAAGATTAGTCGGCTAACTAACAGTCGTTTCGGTTCACCGAACCAACAGGTAGTTATTTGTAACTGTTTGTAACTTGTATATATTAGGCTGTTGAGCCAAGCAAAGAACTCAGTTCAGTTCTGTGTCTTGTATGAACTCATTACATTAATATAATCTGTTTTCCTATCTATTCTTGTCTCTTGTATCTGATTTATAGTTATGTTTTAGTATGTATTATTGGTAACCT
>LPNX010679276.1:86503-129266 GCA_001517045.1 Pseudotsuga menziesii
CCATTAGTACATGTCTAAGATATATGCTCACATATGATACCAGAATAGGAGATCAAGGACTGGTGGGACCGTAAAGTTGTGAACTACTTGCAAAATTACACAAGACGAAACAGATTAACAGTCGCTGAAGCTAGAGCCAGATTTTTCACAGAGACACATGAAAAATTTGTCGAGTCTGTGCCACAACTGTTAAAGCAGCTTCTGGATGAGAAGACCGGATGCAACTAAAGAACAGCAGTTGCTAGATAAACTATTTCGAGGAGGACGAACAAATCTATCGGAGTGGTTTGAGAAAATCGCCGACGACTTCTGTGAAGAGAAAGCAGTTGAAGACCGAACGTCGGTAGAAACTGTCAAAGCGAAATTCTACACAGATTTCACTGAGCAATTATTGTGCTCCCTGTCGACCTTGCTGTTCAAATTCTTGATAGAGAACAAAGCAGGCCACATTGTCGAACCTAGACCACCACTGTGCGAACAGCCACCAAACACCAACTAGGCGGAGAAGCAGAGGAAGTGGGAGAAATTTATTGCAGAAAGGGAGTGGGAATACTTCCTGAGCAAGTGATCCGAACTATCCGATCTTTCTAAAAAGCATCGGGTAGGCTATGGGGGGGTAGCTGGTCTTGTGTCGGAGATAGAGTATAGTGGATCCTAGTCGACTTCAGGAGGATAGATGTCACCAGTGATGAAAAGTCAACCATAGAAGAATTGAAGAGAATAGTATTGTACAGAAGTATGTCGGAAATTCAGAAACGAGAAAGGGATGAGAGACAGCAGAGAAGGGAAGCAAGACGTGAAAGAGCCGATGGGCTACATAGAGAACAAAACCCTAGGGCGATCGACTGTGAAGAGAATCCGCCAGAGTCGGATCATGACCGATAAGAAGAGGGCGTCGAACAAGAGGTGTCCCCTACAGAGGAAGAAGTATGGATCAAGAAGCCAGAAGTTCTCCAATTAACAGCTCCCGGTGAAGGAACGACCCTTTTCCCATTAAATACACATACCAGAATACAGACTATTGTTGAAGACGACCTCCGACTAAGAGCTGGTGACTATAGTATCTGGAGTCGACTAGGTGATGATACATACACCGAACGACATCTTGTCATATGCCGACCATTCGAAGGGAACTGGGTGACGATCCAAGCGGCACCATCCCTCCAAAGTATCCACTTGCTCTTATCGACACAGGAAGGAGCCCCCCCCCCCCCCCCCCGCCAAGTACATCTTTTGAAGGAATAGAACATGCAGAATTGCGTACACAAAATTTTAGTGGACCATCGACAGTAGAGATCCAAAACAACCCACTGTACGTCGAAGACGAATCGACCACCAATGGAGGTACCAGTTCCATCGACCAAAATTCTGCAGGAGCGACTTCATCAACAATCCCACCACTTTCCCCACCACCCACGCCTCCAACCCTGCCAACTTCTGAGAGCAGTGAAAGTGACTCAGGCATGGGTCACAGAACAACTCACATTCCTCTCTACGAGGGGGATGAAGACCCCAGATGACATTAGTTCATCTGTGAGTCCATATAGGATGCAAACTAGGTGAAGGATGAAGACCAACAGATGGCTCAGTTCGCAGGAGCCTTACGAAAAAGGGCCCTGACTTGGTATATGACCTTTTTGGAAATGCAACCCAGAGCATCGAAAGCTGAAATTAAAGCACAGTTCTTATCCTTTTTCAAGACCCCATACGCTAAGCACCTGGCCGCCAAAAAGCTCAAGACAACGCAGCAAAAGCCAGGGTAAACCGTCCACGATTATGACAAATGATGGAAGGACCTATTGAGTCAATTAGATTATGTTATTGATGAGAAATTACTAATTCAATGGTTCCTTGCAGGCTTATCACAAAAATTTTGCCGACACATCAGTCTGGAAACATTCAAGACATATGAAGATGTGGTGACTGAAGCTCTGCAGGTGGAAATGGATGAAGATATACCTGCCTATCCGACGGACCACAAGATAGAAGAACAGCTGAAAAGTGTGCAAAAGTCCTTGAAAGAACTTTCCCTCAAAAATCAAGAAATCTGGTGTACTAAATGTTCGACGGTCGGACACTCGAAAGACAATTGTCGACACGAATACAGCCGACAAGACGTCCGATTTGTGCAAACTAAAGTATTTTGCGACATTTTCCAAGAGTCCAGAGACCATTCTACTAAAGAATGTGTGTTTAACATGAAGAATGAAAAAGCTTCCTGGTGTGCCATCTGTGAGAAAAAAAAGTCACAATATGGCCGACTATCAACTAAACTTGAAAAACAGACAGAACTATCAGGCGGTCTACCAGATGAATGCAGTGGCGCAGAGCATTGAGCAAAATAATACCAACAACCAGAACGGGCAATGATACGAAGGCCGATGATATGAGTGTCGGTACGACAATCGAGGACAAGGTTTTGGAGGAAGAGGTTGATTCGTCGGGAATCGCGACATCCGACGCACAGGGCGACCTACCCTCTACACCTTCGGAAGCAGGTATTTCTTTAGACAAAAGTTCACAACACACTCCAGCCAACCCTTCGACCCCTGTCCATACCCCCACTCCATCCCCAACACCACCATCGTCACAACCTCCCTCCCCACCACCTCCACCGTCAAAATCCCCACCCCCAGAATTACAGCCAAAACCATCACACCCACCATTATCTTCACAACCAGAAGCGGACATCCCACCTCCTCAAACAGAAATATCCACCAAATCCCCACCACATACTCAAAAAGAAACACAGCCATCTTCTATACCACCTAATCAACCAGAAAAACCTTCAGCCTCCATTCCATCAACCACAGACCCAACCTCAACTGCTGCAGATACCCAAGAGCAACAGCCAGACAAACAGAAGAAAAAGAAAGAGCAGCATAGAACATCCAGTCTCCGGATTAGCTTAAGGGATGCAAGTTCCTTGGTCAACACAGAGGTCGGCCAACTCCTGAAAACTGTGGCCAAAGAGTCAAAGAAAAGGACAAATCAGAAAAATAAAGTGCTGGTAGCCAAAAATGCAGAAGAAGTCGAGTTTCTTGGCAGATGTAGAGCTCTAGTCCGGACCGTGGTACCAGGCTATCTCGAAGTCGACACAGATCGACCACTTGAAAGAGCATATCATCTCTTCGAGACAATGGTATCAACTGTCCAGACCCGGATGCAAGAGACCAAGGAAGAGCAAAAGGAGGAGACTATTCGACTGCTCTTGGCCCAACACACTGCATTCTCAGAGGCATACAAGGTCCTCTAGGATCATATGGAAGAATCAGTTGTCACTGAGGAAGTATTGCGAGACTGGCCTAATCACTATGGGTAGGTCTATCAGCAGACAAGGCAGGCAAGGCAGGGCATTCAGGCTTTGGAGAGCCAGAAGTCGACAGAGGCAGAACTGCGGCAGAC
The DNA here is from genome assembly GCA_001517045.1 of Pseudotsuga menziesii. Classification (NCBI taxonomy): domain Eukaryota; kingdom Viridiplantae; phylum Streptophyta; class Pinopsida; order Pinales; family Pinaceae; genus Pseudotsuga; species Pseudotsuga menziesii. The sequence continues at coordinate 89,909 of LPNX010679276.1, forward strand.
CATTGAAGAACAAATTGTGATGGAGACCAACAAACTGCAGAAGTTGGAATGAGAGGCACATCAGTGGGTTCAACAGGCCCTTCCCAACTTAGAGAAAGTCGACATCATCCGTCCACAGATGAAACGGCTCATCAATGCTGCAGAAGATCAAAACCAACTGTTGGGTCCCAACATGGAGAATATAGCAGAAATGCCCATGTCTAAAAAGATGTCGATCCTTTCAAGTCTTACTACCTTAACGATCGATATCCAGAAGGAATTACAGAGTTGGACCGACTTTCAGCATCATCTGGCCATCACAGCTCCAGCTATCGTCGAAGTCTGTGTGCAAAGGAGACCAACCATCCGTCTTCACAGTCCACAGCACGAGCAAGCTTGACTGCATCCACAAGAGTTCATTTTTTGTACCTCCCTATTTCTTTGGGATGAAGAAACGTTTTTTTCGTGGGGGAGATGTAGAAGGATCAAGTCGATATAAGTTGACTTGAATGAAGACTGACTTAGTCAGTTGACTAAGTCGATGGGCCGACTAGTCGATCAGCCGACTAAGTTGGTCGACCGACTAACTAGAAAGATTAGTCGGGTAACTAACAGTCGTGTTGGTTCACCGAACCGACAGGTAGTTATTTGTAACTGTTTGTAACTTGTATATATTAGGTTGTTGAGCCAAGCAAAGAACTTAGTTCAGTTCTGTGTCTTGTATGAACTCATTACATTAATATAATATGTTTTCCTATCTGTTCTTGTCTCTTGTATCTGATTTATAGTTATGTTTTAGTATGTATTATTGGTAACCTTATGTGATCTATGAGATTACAACATCTCTCTTAGCTCTCTCTTTTCACTTCAATCTACAAAAGTGAGGCAAAATTCCTTTCCCATGCCTTTTTGAGAAAAACCTAGGGTGAGTCTATTCTAACGGTGGAGATTAGATTAGATCGAGAGCTGAAATTAAATGCTCATATTTTATTTCTAAAATATTAATTTCACTCACCCACTTAAATTTATAAAAAAGTGACTTTAAAAATCTAAAGTCAAATTAAATGCTTTTACTTAGGTCATTTAATGCAAGGGTCACTTTATGTCCCCTCTCTAAGTAACTAAGGCAAAATTCACTAGGGGAACACTTCCCTAGGTACAAAACTAACACAAAGAAGTTGTCCTAACTGTAAATATTCTAAGACTGTGGTGGTCATCATGTTGATAGAGGATCCTAAATAGATTAATGTATTTTCTATGGTGTTGTTGTTTATAATTATAGTCACTACTGGGGCTCGTGGATTTGTATATTTTGCAATCTGGGACTGATATGTCATACATTCAGAAATCTCTCCTATAACATGAATTGTGAGAGGGTCATTTTGCTTATTTACTGGACATTTAATACATAGCTCATTTATTACCTTTCTGTAGATTGGTATGTCTTTGATAGCTTGTAATAAAGGAATTTTTACATATATATTCTTTAATTCATTCAAAATGTTATACTTCGGATGAACTACAGGTTTTTCTATCACTAGTCTATCCAGGAATGGAGGAACTCTTTGCTCCTGAATAGTTTCTTGTGGAGGATGGGTATGTACTGGAACCTTTGGAATGTTCACATCCTCCAAAATGAAATCATTCACGGGTTCATTTGAATCCTCTTCTTCTTCACTTGCCTCATGAATGATGACTAATTACTTGGGTTTATCATTCACAACTCATCCAGATCATAATTGAATCTCATGTACAGGTACAGTCAAAATAATATATGACGGAAGAGTTTGCAACTCAATGCTGTTAATAGCTTGAGTTGGTTTATTATTTCGTTTAGGTATCGATTATGTAGGTAATAATGTCGTTCAAGGAGGATTTATGTTATGGAAGTGATGAGGTTGCTATGTGATAAAAGGAACTGGAGGTACAAATACAAGAAAAAATTGCTGGAAATGTGTTTGATGCTGAGGATAAGGATGATTAAGTGCAGAGACAGGTTGTGACTGAGGATATGGTTTTCCACTCCACCCTTGTGACCAATATTGTTGTTGCAGAAATTGAGGAGGAGAGTATTGGGGTGGAATATTATTCCAACTTGAATTGTTCCTTTATTGAGGTGGTTGATATGCAAGATAATAGAGTGGAGGTTGTGGTGGAAAGTTCTGATATGCTGGTTGGTCTCTAGGTTGCCAAGGAGGCCTCCTGGATGTTTTAGCTACATCCCCACTCTTATAGATGGCTTCCAACCCAGGAAAGGATGGGCAATTATCTATTGGATTCTCTTCTGTACAGATGTGACATATGGAGATGTTGTTTAATGGACATTCCCTTTGGGGATGTTTCGTCCTACATCTTGGACAAAAAACACTCATTTCTGCTCATTCTTCCTCATGTCTTTTCTTAGCTTGTAAAGCATCTAGTTGAGAACCGATTGCTCCTAAGATATTATTTTTGAAATTCTCCAATACGTTTCCTAACTCTACTCTTGTAACTCCTCCTGAGCTAGGAGTGTTTCCTCTTACATTTCTACTGTAAGACTCTCGAAAGTTTTTCCCAACTTCCCCCCTACTTATAGAATAATTTTTACACATCTCACTAATTTGTGCGAAGGTTTTGTGAGAGATATCACTAGATGCCATGAGATTAAGAGTTTCTAACAAGTCCTTGGAGACCCCGTTAAGAAAAAGTGTATGTTTTGTGTCTTCTCATAGGTCATTATATTTTGATTTATGTAATGTATAAATGAACCTTTCAAGGAAATATTCTATGCTCTCATCTTCAAGTTGTTGTATCTTGAATATATCATGTTGAGAGTCCTTAGGTTTGCAATATTCTTGATATTTTTGCAAGAAGGAGGTTTTCATATCATTCCAAGTCCTTATAGTGAATTCACCTAATCCCATGAGTCATCTCAAGGTGGAATCTTTTAGTGTAGCGGGAAACATTTTTAATTTATGAGCATCTTATAGATAATTATAGCTCCTACAAAGGATATCGAACTCGAACAAGGATGTGTACGGGTCCTCATTATTTTTTCCATAGAAAGTAGGTAAGGAGGAAGCATAGATGTTTTTCATAGTTACATCGTGTATAGTGTCAAAAATAGGGAACCCGAAGGTAGCCTCAGATAAATTTTCCCCTTCTCCTTCTTCATTTATAACTTCATCATGATCTTCATTCTGTTCCCGTCTCTCCATATAGGTTGGGTTTTTAATGTAAATATACCTAGGGGGATCCATTCGAGGTGATAATGGGGCGTCCCAATGTTCTTTTTTGGGAGAGATATTCCTCTGATCAACTGTTTTTTTATTGAATCCTAAAGGGATAGTAGGTTCTACCATGGATGTTTCAATTTGTGATATTACTATATCTACAGAGCTTCCAAAGAGAGATTTTACTTGGGAAGGATCAACAAATTCAATGAAATTCGGATCTCATACTAGTGAAAAGGTTGTATTATTTGGATTCAAGACTAGTGGAGGGTTAGAGATTTCTAGTGGCCAATATTCACGAATTTCATCAGAAATGAGGTCGTTAGGACCTCCTTCCAAGGTTCCTCCTCCTTTTATGACTTCCTTCGTAATATCTCCTGAGAGAGTCTCCTTATGTTTTTGGGTATAACTACTTCCTATAGGCATCTTTTGATACCTTTCTATTGAGTTAGTGGTCGGGGTATTACGTCCCCTATGAAATTTAGTAGGAATTTCAATAATTTTTCTTGTTTTAACAAATCTACCCTGAGGGTCTCTAAGTCTACTCATGAAAAACTTTAAGCAAAAGAAAACCTATGCTACTACTATTGTTGGATTTGGGGGTTCCTGTTATAACAGATGGGCAGGTTCTTACCTCTTGTCTTACCAATCCCCCGCCACCAACCTATTGCTAAGCTTCATACATAATTCTATCTATTCTACCTTACAGAACAAATCCCTCGCAACATAGAAAAAATGTTGGGTGTTATAACGTCTAGATTAATTCACCTAATATTTAATTATCGATCGGGATTGGTAGGCTTAGAGTTGACACAAAATATATGTGAAGGTAGAGGGGTTCCTATGGTGTCGTAGAAATATTTTAACAAACAAAAGATCAAAATATCTTTCAGACTGAAAAACTGAGTCAAACTCCTAAGAATTCAATTATTAAGGTAATTAAACCGGAACAAAATATTAACTAAATAATTGGCAATTTATTTAATAAGTAAATAAATTTAAAATGAAAATGATACTATTAAAAACTAATCTTTAAATTGGAAACTAAGATGCAAGGAATACCTAATTAATAAGCAAGTAGAAAAAATTAATAAAGAAAACTTAATAGGAAGAAACAAGTAGAAAACTTAATAAAGAAAAGTTAATAGGAAAAAACACGTAGAAAACTTAATAGGGATATCTCTGAATTATGTCCTACAAGTCTCTTTCAGTAATCACACAATGAAAAAGGAATAACCTAAAAACATGCTAAAGATAATACACACAATACTGAATTTTACATGCAAAAGGATAAATTAGTCCAAAGGCATGAACACAAAACAATACAACAGTAAAAAGAATTAGGAACAAAACATGAAATAGCTTAACACATATTCAAGGTGAAAAGAAGTAAAGCAACTTTTAATAAATAATATAAAACAATTCAAATTAACTTTAATATAAGATAAAACTATCCTTTAACTATTACAGTCAAAGCAAACTTCAAACACTAAAGAAACAGAACTGAAAACAATCTCAAAAATCATTAAAAACACTAAAAACGAAATAGTGGGCTAAATGACAAAATAAACTGTAGGTCTGAAAGGGGTGGCCGAATGACAGTTTAAACAAGCTGTCCAAATGACGATATGCACAGTTAAAATGACATAAATTAACCTAAATGAGCTAATCTTCAACTGAATTCGTGCACATGTAAATCTAATGCATAAAGGTAATAAGTAAACCTACTTATTAAGCAAATTTGACAGTGAAATAAACTTAAACAAATTCATGAAAATAAAGAGATCATTGCATGTTAATAAACAAACTAAAATTTAAATTGCATAAACTTGAAACAGAAAAGAAATAAACAGAACTTAGATTATATTCTATCTAATTGCAAATACTGAATAGTAAACTGGAAATGAAATGACTAAAAGCAAATGGAAAGCAAACTATGCATGCAATCTAGTTATTTAATTCTGGAAATAAAATGCAGTACATGAAGCAAATGAAATAATAAAACTAAATGGAAACAAAACTAACTGCAACAGAAAAGATGTAAGAAATAAACAAGAAAAGGAAAGAAAGCTTTGGTTGATGAGGGGCCCTCTTAGCAATCAGGGGTGATGCTTAACTAACGCTTACTCAGACACGATCATAAAAAACAAAGTATACAAATATTCATTCAAATGATGGAACAAAAATACAATGTTCTTAAGTACAACAAATCAAAGCATGAACTGATAAAACTGCGAGCTAACTGAGCTCTCACATAGAGGCTGGTATATATAGTTGTTTACAGAGATGAGCAAGTCGACCCTTTAGTGGTCAACCGCTCTTTAAATTTAGTCGACCATTATGACATCTAACAATTCACAGGGCAATGCACAATCATCCTCCCTTCTTCAGCGTGAGTCTGGTTCTTTTCAGCATGATGTGGTGCACAACTCCCTCTCCATTGCAAAGGGTTCTTAGATGTGGTGCATGGCTCCTTCCTCAGTGCAGCAGGTGGATTGGTGGCGAGAAAACGAGAGAACACAGAGGTGAGTCTTCTAGAACGCAGGTTAATATATCAACCCAACGCGTGGACTGTTGGTGAGGTGTCGATGAAGGAGGCTATAGGCTTGCGGATCATCTAGAATGCGAGCTTCATTACCCAGATGTGTGGAAAGAAAGTCGTTTGCAGGATGTTTCAATCATTTTAATTCCTGAAATAAATTCTCAACAATGTGCAGTCTGGTTAGTGATCTAGATGAAAAGATGAACAACGAGCTGGATTGTGAGCTAGATATGCTCACCACAGATCTAGGACGAATGAAATGTCTGTTTGCTGGTGCGCTTAAAGACTGTGGTCTGTAGTAACACGTTTTAACACCTGGAAAACTACCAACGAATATTGCGTAGTGAGCTGGATGATGAGTTGGGCATGTTATGCGCATGGCAAGCTGAATGCGTGCTTGTTGTTAATTTGTCCCAAAAATATTATATAACCTACAAACAAATTTAGAAATCAATTAATATATCAAATGCACTTTAATAATGTCAATTTTAATTAATAAAATCATAAACTGATAATAACAAATGGATTTTATATAAACCTTAAATTCATACGTACCTTGGGCTAAATGATGATCTGCATGGCAGAAAATATCTAAAAAGATAATAAAACATATGTTTAAATGAGTAATTTAACTGCCAAAATGATAACAAATCTAGGATCAACAATTGTCGTGTGTTAAGGTGTGCCCGAAGGATCGAAGGCCTCATATTAAGGTCCTTATTAGAGCTAGTGATACGAAGGAAGGTCTTTCAACCTGAGATTTAAGAATGGAATTTGGAATGAGTAGAGGGAATCGACAACTGAACTAGAGCTTGAGAACCAGAGTTGCTCATTTGGAATAAGCCCAAATATCTTTCAACTTGAGATTTAAGGTATAAATAGAGGAGATCAAATGGAATTTCAGTTTGATCACATTGGGAAAATGGGGTTCCCTCTAAAAATTTGTGACTTTAAAATTGCCTCCAATATTTCAACATTTCCACCAAATTTGTCGGCCTTTCAAATATTTACCACCACAGTCACACCATTTACACTTTGAAGAGAGTAGCGGCTATTACATAAACATAAATCATATGACCATGGGATTTATTATTCTATTTGTCACACCTAAGCTAATTATTTAAAAAGGGACAACTCCTAAACTCTATATGTTTCCTTCTCCAAGAAAAATTAAATAAAAAGGAGTATGCCATTAAAGGAGATTATCTATTGGAAAACAAATAGGATATGATTCCTTGTCTAAATATGTTATGTTCCATAATGCATAACCATGAGAGAATATTTTACTTAAATAAAGTTTATAGTCTTGATGATTATATTTAACAGAAACATCTATAATTTAGAGATAAATTTTAATTTTTTGGAAAACCTTACAATGCAAAAGTGTCTATGGGTTTAAGAATTCTTCTAGGGAATCCCTTTAGTCTAACAAATGTATTTAAAACTAAATCCTAATTAATCTTAGCAATTGGATCTCTCATAATTCGAAATAAAAGATTGGCTAGACTCACATGGTTGCTTCAAATTATTTTTTGATGGTGCCTTTAGAGGTAACTCAAGGGTAGCAAGATTGGTATGTACTCACATTATCCTTGAACACAATACAGTAGTTAGCTTCTCTTAGGGGCTTGGAATTGCTTCAAACAACCATGCGAAACTATATGCATTTGGATCAATTTTATTGCACGAACTTAAGATCAAAAAAATAGTCTTGGGGGATTATTTATTCATTGTCCAACAAATGTATAAGAAAGTGACTATGAAAGGTAATCTGTTCCAAATAAACATGCACATAATTCATCAAAATTTGGAGGGGATTGGTGAGGTCGATTTTTATCATTTGAAACAAAGCCATAATCAAATTGTTGCAAAAAGGTAATTGCAACATTGTATTTGGACAAGGTTTTTCTAGTTAAAAATGAGGACCCCGTGTTAGGTAATGGATTCCTTAGTTTTTATGCATCACAACATCAAGATTAAAGGTCTCATAGTTCACTGCTTTGGAGTAATCCATGAGAATAACACTTAGCAAAATTGTGGAGATGCATTATTGGACGGTCTTCTCAAAATTAATGGATTGTGCAGGGAGGTTTTACTTCCTTTCATGCACACTATGCCTCTCCTCTTTTCATTTATGCTATCATGATGGTGGATTTTAAACTCTCTGAATTAAGGTTTTTCTATGAAGGTGGGATATTGTGGTTGTAGGTGTGGAAGAAAGGTGAAAAGAAAATGAGGGTGACTTTAGGTAGCCTATGCAGGTGAGCTTAGGAAGTGGAGGCTTGGTGTGGCTTCTATTCTCTACCTCCTCTCTTTTGTTAGGATTATTAATCCTCCCTTATCCAAATTTGGTCATATTTCTAAATCAGGAGTCATGTCTAAATCGGGAGTACATCCAGTCTATTTTCTATCATTAGCACCATTGGGTCCACTTGGCCTAATTGGGGCACATGGTTCAGTTACTAAAGTGTGGGGAACACTTTTTTAGGATTACTACCACTGATAGCACTTAATTGTATCAGTTTAGGATCCTCCTAGACCAATCCCTACAATTTAGGAGCCACTGGGAGTGCCAAAACCAACCAAGGTCAGCCCAGTTCAATTAATGACTAGTCATGCTAAGTTAGGAGTCAATTACATTCAGTTCTAGTCCTATACATTCAGTTAGCACTAGGTTTACATGAATGCACTCAGAAGGGGCACATTTCTCACCTACCACAGTCAGTTAGCCTTAGTCAACATTGAATGTAACACTTGAGTTGTGTTTTAGAGCTTCGATGAACTCCGGTTATGGTTCAGATAAGGTCAGTTAACTATTAAGTCGTCCGATAGTGATTTAGACAAGGTATTAGTTACCTACAGTCAAGTAGAGTCTATCAATTCAAATTTCCTCATGTGGATTTGAATTTCATGTGGCTATTAAAGCCATTGTACTTCATTGTAATTATTATCTGATTACTTTTTTATTCATTCTTCAATTGCTGAGTAAATTGTGTGATCTATTTTGTGAGTTGTGTGTTTGTCCACGGATCTATGTGCTCAATTTAATACGGTATCAGAGCCTCGGTGGACAAGACACCTCTCCTCCTTAGATCTCTAGCTGGATCATTTTTTTTGAGGAAATTGCTCCTTCCCGTACTGCACCAGAAGCAGAGAATTTACCACTTAATATCCCAAGTTAGGAAATTTTTTATCAAGCTTGCTTGATCAACTATGCTGGGTGTGAAGGAAATTCCAAAAGTGCAGACTATCGACCTTACTTTGTATGTTTGATTGTGTGACATGTTATCAGCTTTTCTTACAGCATTCGCTACAAGCATCCCTTTCTTCTCACTGCATTTGCTACAGTAGCTCAATCCTTCTTACTACATTCAAAATGGCTCATCCAGTGGAGCCTCTCACTTCCTTCAACTATCACCAGTGGAAGGAAGACATGGTGGAAATTCTCCACACCAAGTAGCTCTTCATACTGATAGAAGAAACAGAGGCAAAGCCAGCTTCAGATAAAGACAAAGCAAAGTACATGAACATGCTTGATGAATCCCATGGACACTTGCTCTTCTCTATATCTAGAGATATTTGATTCCACATAAAAGAATTGAAGACTCCCAAGGAGGGTTGGGACAAGATTGCCTCCTTATTTGATAAGTAGGATGAGATAAGGATCCATCATCTAGAAAATGATTTGATCACTCTTAATCCATTCAATTTTGAATCACTGAATGAATTCTTCACAAAGTTCAAGAACCTGATATATCAATTGAAGCAATGGAAATTGGAGAAGGATGAAGATCAGCTCATCCTTTCCATTCTCACAAATCTCAATCCAGACTACTCAGTCTTTGTATCCACCTTCCAAATAGTAAGGCTCACTACTCTAAATTCGAAGATGCCCACTCTTAATTCCTTCATCCAATCTCTTATTTCTGAGAATGATAAATAGATCCAAATGGGGATCATTCGATCTTCCAAAGATCTAACTCTTGTTGCAAGAGGAGATAAGGTAGCGAATGACAAAGGGAAGCAAAGGGATGAGTCTCCTTTGAAGAAAGAGCAGTCAAAATAACCTTTTGGTTGTAAGGGAAGCAAGAAGAATGGCAAAGTCAAGGTCCTCTACTCTTACTATGGAAGGGGCTTTCATTCAGAAAGCTCCTGTATGAGAAGACAACTTGATGAAGAGGCTCTTCTTTTGAAGAAACATAACATTTTTGTACCTTCTAGTGCAAGGAAGGATGACTCTGAAGAAGACGAAGATGAAGAATACCAAAGGAAAAGCCACATACTGAAGGCTTGCTGCACATCAACACATGTCTTCCTCATTGATTATGGAGATTTTAACCATATGGCTGCATTTAGAGAATAATTCTCTTCTTTTCAGTCCTTTGATGGTCCTAGTATTCAGATAGGCAATAACAGTAAATTCAAAACAAAGGGGAAGGGATCTTTCAAGCTTCAACATGGAAGGTTCAAATATGTGCTATTTGTTCCCTCCCTAGCTTCAAACCTGTTATCTGTCTATCAGATGACCCATACTAGATCTCCAAAGCAAGTGATATTTGGTCTTGACTCAGTGGAGATCACATATATCTATATTGGGAGCATCATAGCAAAGGGTAGTGTAAATCATGCTTCAAAAGCATATGAGTTCTCACATTTCATGCCTCCTTCAGAACCGGTGCACTCTCAGCAGCCACTTGCAAGGGAAGGTAAAATCATTGCATCTACTTCTTTTATAGCTTCTACTTGTATTGCAGATCCATATTTATCAGTTTATGAGATTGAGATTCAAGGCGACTTAGATCTAGATTCAGTCCCTACTTCCAAACTAGAAGATAGGAAGATGACTGGAAACTCACCTGACACTCAGAAAGGAAAGACCCTTGCACTCTGCCATGTAATATTAACTCCTTTAGAGAGATGCAATAGACTCCCTGTAAGATGCTATATGGCAAGGGCTAAGTCTCACTACATTCAGAAGAATGGATATGATCATACACCTCTTCATTCAGCAAGAGATAAAGGTTACATTCCTCCTTCCTTCCATCATCATTTTTGGAGAATAAGGAGAAGTCTACATGCCAGGCCCCAGAATACCTGTGCACAGTACACCATGCATGCTACTTTGCTACCTAACAGAGATGAAGATTGCAGCAACATATTTTTAAGTTTTTCAAAATTGAGACCTGATTCTACATGCTTAGATAGAGGGGGGGATTTTTTCCCATGTGGTTTTTGCCCCAACTCCTTTTATTAATCAATTACTTTATTTTACTTGATGTAATGGGTGACCTATGGTCTTAGTTACCAGGGCCCATAGATTTTCCAAGTTAGCATTCAGGGGGGTGTTAGGATTATTAATCCTCCCTTGTCCAAATTTGGTCATATGTCTAACTCAGGAGTCATGTCTAAATCGGGAGTACATCCAGTCTATTTATAGTCATTAGCACCATAGGGTCCATTTGGCCTAATTGGGGCACATGGTTCTGTTACTAAAGTGTGGGGAACACTAGTTGAGGTGTACTTCCACTAATTGCACTTAATTGCATCAGTTTAGGAGCCTCCTAGACCAATCCCTACAACTTAGGAGCCACTAGGAGTGCCGAAACCAACCAAGGTCAGTTCAGTTCAGTTAATGACTAGTCAATCTAAGTTAGGATTTAGTTACATTCAGTTATAGTCCTCTACATTCAGTTAGCACTAGGTTTACATGACTGCACTCACGAGGGGCACATTTCTCACCTACCACAGTCAGTTATCCTTAGTCAACACTGAATGTAACACTTGATTTGTGTTTTAGAGCTCTGATGAACTCCGGTTATGGTTTAGACAAGGTCAGCTAACTATTGAGTCCTCTGATAGTTATTTAGACAAGGTCTTAGTTACCTACAGTCAAGTAGAGTTTATCAATTCGAATTTCCTCATGTGGATTCGAATTTCACGTGGCTATTAAAGCCATTCTACTTCGTCGTAATTATTATTTGATTAATTTTTGATTCATTCTTCAATTGTTGATTAAATTGTGTGATCTATTTTGTGAGTTCTATGTTTTTCCACATATCTATGTGCTCAATTTAATATGGTATCAGAGCCTCAGCGGACAAGACACCTCTCCTTCTCAGATCTCCAGCTAGATCATTTTTTTTGAGAAAATTGCTCCTTCCAGTACTGTACCATAAGCAGATAATTTACCACTTAATATCCCAAGTTAGGAAATTGTTGATCAAGCTTGCTTGATCAACTATGCTGGGTGTGAAGAAGATTCCAAAAGTGTAGACTATCGACCTTACTTTGTATGTTTGATTGTGTGACAGGTTATCAGCTTTTCTTACAGGATTATCTATAAGTAGCCCTTTATTTTCACTACATTTTCTATAGCGGCTCAATCCTTATTACTACATTCAAAATGGCTCATCCAGTGAAGCCTCTCACTCCCTTCAACTATCACTAGTGGAAGGAAGACATGGTGGTAATGCTCCGCACCAAGCAGCTCTTCAGACTCATAGAAGAAACAAAGGCAGAGTTAGCTTTAGATAAAGACAAAGAAAAGTACATGAACATGCTTGATGAAGCCCATGGACACTTGCTCTCCTAATTCTCTAGAGATATTCGATTCCACATCAAAGAATTGAAGACTCCCAAGGAGGTTTTGGACAAGTTTGCCTCCTTATTTGATAAGTAGGATGAGATGAGGATCCATCAGCTAGAAAATGATCTGATCACTCTTAATCCATTCAATTTTGAATCAATTAATGAATTCTTCACAAAGTTCAAGAACCTAATATATCAGTTGAAGCAATGCAAAGTGGAGAAGGATGAAGATCAGCTCATTCTTTCCATTCTCACAAAGCTCAACGCATACTACTCAATATTTGTATCCACCTTCCAAATAGTAAGGCTCACTACTCCAAATTGGAATATTCCCACTCTTAATGCCTTCATCCAATCTCTTATTTTTTAGAATGATAAATTGATCCAAATGGGGATCATTCGATATTCCAAAGATCTAGCTATGGTTGCAAGATGAGATAAGGTAGTGAATGACAAAGGGAAGCAAAGGGATGAGTCTCCTGTGAAGAAAGAGTAGTCAAAAGAACCTTTAGGTTCGAAGAGAAGCAAGAATAATCGCAAAGGCAAGGTCCTCTACTCTTACTATGGAAGGGGATTTCATTCAGGAAGCTCCTATATGAGAAGACAACTTGATGAAATGGCTCTTCTTTTGAAGAAACATAACATTTATGTACCTACTAGCACAAGCAAGGATGACTCTGAAGAAGAAGAAGAAGATGAAGAATACCAAAGGAAAGGCCATGCACTGAAGGCTTGCTACACATCAGCACATGTCTTCCTCATTGATTTCGGAGCTTCCAACCATATGGCTGCATCTAGAGAATCATTCTCTTCTTTTCAGTCCTTTGATTGTCCTAGTATTCACATGGCCAATAACAGTAAAGTCAAGACAAAGGGGAAGGGCTCTGTCAAGCTTGAACATGGAAGGTTCAAAGATGTGCTATTTGTTCCCTCCCTAGCTTCAAACCTGTTATATGTCTATCAAATGACCCATACTGGATCTCCAAAGCAAGTGATCTTTGGTCCTAACTCATTGGAGATCACAGATATCTCCACTGGGAGCATCATAGCAAAGGGTACTACAAATCATGCTTCAAAAGCATATGAGTTATCACATTTCATGCCTCCTTCATAACTAGTGCACTCTCAGCAACCACTTGCAAGGGAAGGTAAAATAATTGCATCTACTTCTTTTACAGCTTCTACTAGTATTGCAAATCCATCCTTATCAGTTTATGATATTGAGATTCAGGGTGACTCGGATCTAGATTCAGTCCCTACTTCCAAACTGGAAGCTAGGAAGATGACTAAAAACTCACCTGACACTCAGAAAGGAAATACCCTTGTGCTATGCCATGCAATCTTACCTCCTTCAGAGAGATGCAATAGACTCCCTGTAAGATGCTATATGGCAAGGGATCAGTCTCACTACATTTAGAAGAATGGATATGATCATACACCTCTTCATTCAACAAGAGATAAAGGGTACATTCCTCCTTCCTTCCATTATCATTTTTGGAGAAGAAGGAGAAGTCTACATGCCAGGCCCCATAATACCTGTGCACAGCACACCATGCATGTTGCTTCGCTACATCACAAAGATGAAGAATGCAGCAACATATTTTCAATTTTTTCAAACTTGAGACCTGATTATACCTTCTTAGATAGAGGGGGGGATTTTTTCCCATGTGGTTTTTTCCCCAGCTCCTTGTATTAAGCAATTACTTTATTTTACTTGATGTAATGGGTGACCTATGGTATTAGTTACCAGGGCCCATAGATTGTCCAAGTTAGCATTCAAGGGGGGTGTTAGGATTATTAATCCTCCCTTGTCCAAATTCTTTCATATGTCTAAATCAGGAGTCATGTCTAAATCAAGAGTACATCTAGTCTATTTATAGTCATTAGCACCGTTGGGTCCAATTTGCCTAATTTGGGCACATGGTTCAGTTACTAAAGTGTGGGGAACACTAATTGAGGCTTACTTTTACTGATTGCACTTAATTGCATCATTTTAGGAGCCTCCTAGACCAATCCCTACAATTTAGGAGCCACTGGGAGTGTCGAAACCAACCAAGGTTAGTTCAGTTCAGTTAATGACTAGTCAAGATAAGTTAGGAGTCAGTTACATTAAGTTCTAGTCCTCTACATTCAGTTAGTGCTAGGTTTACATGACTGCACTTAGGAGGGGCACATTTCTCGCCTACGATAGTCAGTTAGCCTTAGTCAACACTAAATGTAACACTTGAGCTGTTTTTTAGAGCTCCGATGAACTCCGGTTATGGTTTAGACAAGGTCAGTTAACTATTGAGTCCTTCGATAGTGATTTAGACAATGTCTTAGTTACCTAAAGTCAAGTAGAGTCTATCAATTCTAATTTCCTCATGTGAATTCAAATTTCATGTGGCTATTAAAGCCATTGTAATTCATTGTATTTATTATCTGATTACTTTTTTATTCATTCTTCAATTACTGAGTAAATTGTGTGATCTATTTTGTGAGTTGTGTGTTTGTCCACGGATCTATGTGCTCAATTTAATATGGTATCAGAGCCTCAGTGGAAAAGACACCTCTCCTCCTCGGATCTCTAACTGCATCATTTTTTTTAGCATATTGCTCCTTCCAGTAGTGCACCAGAAGCTGAAAATTTACCACTTAATATCCCAAGCTAGGAAATTGTTGATCAAGATTGCTTGATCAACTATGCTAGGTGTGAAGGAAATTCCAAAAGTGTAGAACATCGAACTTACTTTGTATGTTTGATTGTGCGATAGGTTATCAACTTTTCTTACCGCATTCACTACAAGCAACCCTTTCTTCTCACTGCATTTGCTACAGCAGCTCAGTTTTTCTTACTACATTCAAAATGGCTCGTCTAGTGGAGCCTCTCACTCCCTTCAACTATCACCAGTTGAAGGAAGACATGTTGGTAATGCTCTGCACCAACCAGCTCTTCAGACTCATAGAAGAAACAGAGGCAGAGCCAGCTTCAAATAAAGACAAAGAAAAGCACATGAACATGCTTGATGAATCCCATGGACACTTGCTCTCCTCAGTCTCTAGAGATCTATGATTCTGCATCCAAGAATTGAAGACTCCCAAGGATTTTTGGGACAAGCTTTCCTCCTTATTTGATAAGTAGGATGAGATGAGGATCCATTAGCTAGAAAATGATCTGATCACTCTTAATCCATCAAATTTCAAATCACTGAATGAATTCTTCACAAAGTTCAAGAACCTGATATATCAGTTGAAGAAATGGAAAGTGGAGAAGGATGAAGATCAGCTCATCCTTGCCATTCTCACAAAGCTCAACGCAGAATACTCAGTTCTTGCATCCACCTTCCAAATAATAAGGCTCACTACTCCAAATTGGAAGATGCCCACTCTTAATGCCTTCATCCAATCTCTTATTTTTGAGAATGATAAATAGATCCAAATGGGGATCATTCGATCTAACAAAGGTCTAGCTCTGGATGCAAGAGGAGATAAGGTAGAAAATGACAAAGGGAAGCAAAGGGATGAGTCTCCTATGAAGAAAGAGTAGTCAAAAGAACCTTAAAGTTTGAACACAAGCAAGAAGAATGGAAAAGGAAAGGTCCTCTTCTCTTATTGTGGAAGGGGCTTTCATTCAGAAAAATCCTATATGAGAAGACAACTTGATGAAATGGATCTTCTTTTGAAGAAACATAACATTTATGTACCTACTAGTGCAAGGAAGGATGACTCCGAAGAAGAAGAAGATGAAGAATACCAAAGGAAAGGCCATGAACTGAAGGCTTGCTGCACATCACCACATGTCTTCCTCATTGATTCTGGAGCTTACAACCATATGGCTGCATCTAGAGAATCAATATCTTCTTTTTAGTCCTTTGATGGTCCTAGTATTCAAATGGGAAATAACAGTAAAGTCAAAACAAAGGGGAAGGGCTCTATCAAGCTTGAACATGGAAGGTTCAAATATGTACTATTTGTTCCCTCCCTAGCTTCAAAAATGTTATATGTTTATCAAATGACCCATACTGGATCTCCAAAGCAAGTGATATTTGGTCCTGACTCAGTGGAGATCACAGATATCTCTACTGGGAGCATCATAGAAAAGGGTATTGGAAATCATGCTTCAAAAGAATATGAGTTCTCACATTTCATGCCTCCTTTAGAACCAGTGCACTCTCAACAGCCACTTGCAAGGGAAGGTAAAATTATGGCATCTACTTATTTTATAGCTTCTACTAGTATTGCAGATCCATCTTTATCAGTTTATGAGATTGAGATTCAGGGTGACTCAGATCTAGATTCAGTCCCTACTTCGAAACTGGAAGCTAGGAAGATGACTGGAAACTCACCTGACACTCAGAAAGAAAATATCCTTGCGCTATGCCATGCAATCTTACCTCCTTCAGAGATATGCAATAGACTCCCTGTAAGATGCTATATGGCAAGGGATCAGTCTCACTACATTCAGAAGAATGGATATGATCATACACCTCTTCATTCAGCAAGAGATAAAGGTTACATTTCTCCTTCCTTCCATCATCATTTTTGGAGAAGAAGGAGAAGTGTACATGATAGGGCCCATAATACTTGTGCACAACACACCATGCATGTTGGTTCACTACCTCACAGAGATGGAGATTGTAGTAACATATTTTTAAGTTTTTCAAACTTGAGACCTGATTCTACCTGCTTAGATAGAGGGGGGGATTTTTTCCCATGTGGTTTTTCCCCAGCTCCTTGTATTCAACAATTAATTTATTTTACTTGATGTAATGGGTGACCTATGGTCTTAGTTACCAGGGCCCATAGATTGTCCAGGTTAGCATTCAGGGGGGGTGTTAGGATTATTAATCCTCCCTTGTCCAAATTTGGTCATATGTCTAAATCAGGAGTCATGTCTAAATCTAGAGTACATCTAGTCTATTTATAGTCATTAGCACCATTGGGTCCACTTGGCCTAATTGGGGCACATGGTTCAGTTACTAAAGTGTGAGGAACACTAATTGAGGTTTACTGCCATTGATTGCACTTAATTGCATATTTTAGGGGCCTCCTAGACCAATACCTACAATTTAGGAGCCACTAGGAGTGCCAAAACCAACCAAGGTCAGTTCAGTTCAGTTAATGACTAGTCAAGCTAAGTTAGGAGTTAGTTACATTCAATTCTAGTCCTCTACATTCAGTTAGTGCTAGGTTTACATGACTGCACTCAGGAGGGGCGCATTTCTCACCTACCACAGTCAGTTACCCTTAGTAAACACTGAATGTAACAATTGAGTTTTTTTTTAGA
The DNA here is from genome assembly GCA_001517045.1 of Pseudotsuga menziesii. Taxonomy (NCBI): domain Eukaryota; kingdom Viridiplantae; phylum Streptophyta; class Pinopsida; order Pinales; family Pinaceae; genus Pseudotsuga; species Pseudotsuga menziesii. Next base: position 107,496 of record LPNX010679276.1, read on the forward strand.
GCTCCAATGAACTCTAGGTATGGTTTAGACAAGGTCAGTTAACTATTGAGTCCTCCGATAGTGATTTAGACAAGGTCTTAGTTACCTACAGTCAAGTAGAGTCTATCAATTTGAATTTCCTCATGTGGATTTGAATTTCATGTGGCTATTAAAGCCATTGTACTTCATTGTAATTATTATCTAATTACTTTTTGATTAATGAAAGCATTCACAGCTGCAAGCCATTTTTGCACTCTTTCATTCTTCAATTGCTGAGTAAATTGTGTGATCTATTTTGTGAGTTGTTTGTTTGTCCACAGATCTATGTGCTCAATTTATTATCTTCATCTCTTCATGGTGTTCCTTCTTATAATTATTGGATGTTCAAAGGTATGCCTTTTCTCTTCCCTACAAAGGACTTGTCTCTGATTTTAATTAATCAGATTGGATTCTATACAATTATGTGGATTAATGTGAATCGAGATCCATCTCTGAGGGGTGTGGGTTTGTAATTTTAGCACAATCCTAGGGTACATCTCTATAAGAGGTGTGGGCTTGAAATTTTGGCATAATCTTGGTTTCTTTCTTAGTGGAATTTCCTACACCAAGGACGTCGAATTTCCTACACCAAGGCTATCAAATTTCCTACGACATATCTATCAAAAAACCTACACACTAGTGTTTGAAATTTGACGGTGCTAAAATAATTCAAAAGGATCAATACTTTTCATAATTGATGTCTGACACATCCCTATGATACATCGGATGTCGTCGAATTATGCCATCGGATCTCGCGTTCAAATAGTGTTGTGAAATAGGGGATTTATAGTGTTTTTGGTGATTACCCCCTCGTTTAAAACTTCCTCTTATCCAATGGAAATTGTCTTGACTTACGATGAAAACAAGAGAGATAGGCCATGGTAGAGGAATTTTTGCCTAAGTAATGTTATATTGGAGGAATGATGTCATCTCCATCCGTTGTGATTAGTATCCCTACGTAGTGATTCCCATTCCTTGTGTTCTAATGCTATTATCCTCAGATAGGTTCATCCCTTTATACATTTGGAGGATTGGTTGGGATTAGTGGAGGAGACCAGAATGAGACCTAGAGTCTTGGTCTTGCAATGTGCCTGGTATTTTTATGCAACTAGTTCCCAAAAAGAACATGAAAATAACATAAATAGACCAAAAAGAGTAATCCACACCTTAATAATGAAGAAAAGAGATGAATATAAAGCCTCTTCGAGGGGGAAACCACCTTATACAATGTACTAAGTACACAAGCAAGACAAGTTGAAATGATCCAAATGAAAATGTATCCTTACTATATATAGGATACAAATAGGTACAATTACAACTAATCAACCCAAGACAACATAACTAATATAATAATACTAATGACAATTACCACTAATATACCTAAGCTGACATAAATAATATGTAATGAGCCACAATATAGGGGTAATGTAACACCATTTAGGGATTAAAATTCCCCCCCTCCACTTGAGACAAGTATTTTCCTCAATGATTGATTAATTGTGGATGATTTTGTATGAAGGACTCATCTTCACATGTTGAATATTCAACTAGTAAGTTCTTCTACTTGATGAGGTACTCGGTAATAACCTGATTGCATAGTTGTTTGGTCCTTGTTTTAGTGATTTGTTCAAGTTCCAATATAGCTTTTACTTCCCCGTCAAGCTCTGGAAATATAGTTTGAATTGGGATATTGTCTCCTATTACCTTATTTAAGAATGAAACATGGAAGATTGGGTGTACCCTTGAATATGAAGTGAGCTACAATTTGTAAGCCATACTACCAATATTCTACAACAATTTATAAGGACCATAATAATCGGTTTCTAATTTATTGTATTTATTTATTTTCTTGAGGGACATCTATTTGTAAGATTGCAACTTCAAAAATACCCAATTTTTTTCTTCAAAACTCCTCTCATAGCGATGTTGATTTTCTTATTATTTAATCCATTTTTTTCCATACCTAGGTTGTCCTTAAGTAATTGGATAATTTCTTGCTTGTTCTCTAAGTGATATACCACAGCTTGAACTTTAGATTTTCCTTTTAATAGAGATGTAACAAATGGCAGATGGTACCCATAAAGTTCCATAAATGGAGGAGTTTTTTATAATGTATGTAGGGAAGTATTGTACCATCATTATTCCAAAGATAACCATTTCACCCATTATGTTTGCTTATCATATGCAAAGTAGCGAATATAAACTTCCAAACATTTGTTCATTATCTTAGTTTTACCATCAGATTGAGGATGATAAGAAGAACTATGAGCAACCTGGGTACCCAAACAAGAAAATAATCCAGTTTGAAATTTTCCAGTGAAAATTAAATCTCTATCACTTACAATAATATTTAGGTTTCCATGTAACTTCTAAAATTTTTCCATGTGTTGAAGATTGTGTAACTTTGGAATACATTCTTATTGTAATTTTATTATATTATTGTTATAGCTCATTCATGGGATGTTATTGTTGTATTTGTTCATGTATAAGTCTTCAGAGAATAAATTCAAACCTTTCGTTGTAAGTCGGGTCAATAGTACCCAAAATAATTATTATATAAATGTTATTTTGAGTCTTCCTAGATAATTCATCCCAATAAGAAAGTGAATTCGACCCAATTAGGGAATAAGGTCACTCACATGATGAGTATAAATAGAGGAGAGATTTCTCTCATTTGGACATACAAGTTTGATCAAGTAAGTGAATAAGAGAGAGAAGACTAAGTTTGTTGAGGAGAAGAAGAAGCTTCTTTTGTCTTCTGGGGTCATATTATCTTGGTTTGGAATTGTACTTGTTGACTGAATCTATACTAAAGAAGTTGCTAGGGTTTTCTCCCTAGTGTTTTCCTAGAGGAAAATATTTGTGTTATTTTTTGTGTTATGCTTGTCTATCTTTCAGTAATCCTATTTCTTATTATTTTTGTGATATAATGAAAATTGTTTGAAAATCATATTGGAAACATTAAAATTATAGCATGGTATTAGATCCATCCTGAAAGAATCCATTGTGCAGTTGTAACTCACGAAAGTTGGAAACTAGGGTTTCTTATTCTGAGCACTTCACTCCACAAATCAACTATCCACAAATCTAGAAATATATATATATATATATATATATATACAGAGAGAGAGAGAGAGAGAGAGAGAGAGAGAGAGATTGANTTGGGAACTTATGGGAATGGAAGTATAGAGTGCTTCTTATACTAGAAGAACATGATTTGCAAAACTATGTTAAAGGAGAATTTTCATAGCTGGAGGGAGATGAAGACAAATATAAACCAAAGAAGAACATGGTCAATGCCAAGAGGATAGTTTCTAACTCTATCAAGGATCACTTTATCCCACATGTTTCCTCCTTGAAAAGTCCCAAGGAGTTGTTTGATGCATTGACCACCTTGTATGAAGGAAAGAACATCAATAGGAATATGAACTTGAGAAATCAAATCAAGGGTGTGAAGATGCATAACTAAGAAATAATACAATCCCACTTGACAAGGGTTTCCAAGCTTAGGGAACAACTAGAATCCATTGGAGACAATTTTGAAGAAATAGAAGGGATAATTACTATCTTGAATGGTCTCCTGAGATCATGGGAATCATTCATCCAAGGTATTTGTGCTAGAAGAAAACTCACCAATTCCAGTAGTCTATGGGAAGAATGTACAGAAGAAGAAGCTCTATTTATATCTAGAGAATAGAATATTGGTGAATATGAAAACCAATCCCTAACAACTCATGCCAAGAAGGGAAAAATAAATAAATAAAAACACTCTCAAAAGAAGACTAGAAGATTCCGAAAGAAGGACTATTCAAATTTCAGATGTCACACTTGTGATGAGAAAGGACATATTGCAAGAAATTTCCCCAAGAAGAAATGAAAGAAGAAGAGGTATCATGCTCATGCTATAGAAGATGATGAACCCGTAAAGAAGAGAGCTAGAGAAGAATTCTCTAGTGGTGAAGAATATGCCTTTATTTCAGTACTCACATGTATTGTTACCCATTGTAGCAATGTTTGGATTTTTGATATTGGTGCTTCTAAGCATATGACTCGGTTCAAGAACTATTTCACCAACATGATAGAAGAATACTCACCTCACAAGGTGAAGCTTGGATATGATTACTAATATCCCATAAAATGGGTAGGAGAAGCATCCTACAAGATAGACTCAGGAAAATCTATCAAGATGAAAGATGTTCTATATGTACCAGTATTGAAGAATAGTATCCTTTCCATATCAATCCTAAATGTGGAATGATTTAGAGTTGCAATTTTTGATGTCCAAGTACTCACGTGGCAATAGGTAATACTTTCGATGATGCAATAGTTATTGGAGAGCAAGATGGAGGCTTGTACAACTTGAAGAGCTTACTAGAACAAGCCTTGGTTCATGCGAGAAGGAACCAGTTGAAACTTTGCATTGAAGGCTTCGAAATATACACTACAAGGAATTAGCAATCGTAAGAAAAGTGGTGACAGGTACTCCAAATCTAGAGACAAAAAATGAAGGCGTGTGCAAAGGATGTGAAAAAGGGAAGAATGCGAAGAAACCATTTCCAAGCAGTGACAACAAAGTGTTGGAGATATTGGAAATTATACACTCAAATGTATGCATACTATGTCATCCAACTCACTACATAGGTATGCATATTCTATCTCTTTTATAGATCATTATTTCCACAAAACTTGTATTTACTTCTTAAAGACAAAAGATGACATGTTTAGTAAATTCAAAGAATTTAAATGCCTTGTAGAAAATCACACTGAAAATAAAGTAAATGCTTTGAGATCATATAATGGGGGTGAGATTACTTCATAAATTTTCAAAAATTTATGTAAAGAATCAAGGATTAAAAGGGAATTTATCACTCCCTGCAATCCACAAAAAAATGGTGTTGCAAAAATAAAGAGCAAGACAATAATGGAAGCAATGAAAGCCATGATCCATGATCAAGATCTTCCGGTGCACTTATGTGTCGAAGTATCAATAAAAAAAGTCTATTTGTATAATATAAGAAAACATTTTTTACTAGAGAACAAGACACTAAAACATATGTTCATAAGAGAGAAACTAGAAGTAAGCCATCTCAGAATATTTGGCTTCCCAGTTTACATACATATTCCCAAAGAGAAGAGACAAAGTTGGATCCTTCAGGAAATAAGTGCATCTTCATCATATATTGATACATCGAATAATTACAAAATATATACACCATGCTTCCAGAATATAGACACTAGTAGATATGTTACCTTCGATGAAGATGCAACCTTTAGTAGATGAAGGTAGATTCACTCTGATTAAGTGCATGAAGAAGAACCTGAATATCCCAGAGTCAGAGATACAGTTATGGAAGAGAGGAATTCAAAGGAACATGAATACCATGGTATGATCAAACCTTATATACCTTAGATCCACCCCAAGAGGTGAACACATAAAAGAGAATACTAGCTTGGGCACAAGAGATCATCCAATATGTAGAGAAGTATGGCTCTTTAGATGATACTTCTAGAAAAATCAAGAGACCTATACCATACTCCAATTATGTGGCACTATTGTGTGACATCATTGATGTAGAGTGGAATGATTATATGATCAAAGAGTACCATTCGATCATGAAGAATGATTTTTGCGATGTGGTTCCAAAACCTAAAGGGAAGTTAGTAATGTCTTACCAATGGATCTACAAGATAAAGCATGCAATCGATGGAAACATTGAGAAATACAAGGAAATATTCGTGGCTCGTGGATTCCCCCAAAAAAGAAGGTATAGATTATGAGGATACATTTTCTCGTTTGGTGAGATACATTTTGATTAGAGATATACTTGTGATAGGTGTAATGATAAAGTGGAAGGTACACCATATGGATGTGAAGACAACCTTCTTGAGTGTTGTACTAGAGAAGGAAGTGTATGTGGAGTAGCGACTAGTATTTGAGACACATGAGAGAGAGACACATGTGTGAAAATTGAAAAATACCTTGTACGATTTGAAATATACACCTACCACATTGTACAACATGATAGATGGATTTCTGACAATCTTGGGATTTACTAAGAGTAAAGTGGATTCCAACATCTACTTCAAGTTTAAGGATGGAAAACTAGTGATACTACTATTATATGTAGATAAATTGTTCCTAACAGGTGACGAGAAGCTCATTACAAATATGAAGAAGAATATTATCACAGAGTTTGAGATGAAATACTTGGGTATGATGCACTATTTCTTAGGTCTTGAGGTGTGGAAGAATCCTTATGAAATTTTCCTTAATCAAGGGAAATGTGTGGTATATATCCTGAAGAGATTCGTGATGATGGATTGTAAGTCCATGGCCACACTAATGGCATGGAACTTGAAGTTATTGTGTGATTGATTCCATAATATAAAAAACTATTATTGGTTTGTTGATGTACTTGATGAATACAAGGTTGGATATATGCTTTGTTGTGAACAATTTGAGTCAGTACATGATAGAGTCGATACGTGTTCACCTGATTGATGAAAATCATGTGTTGAGGTACCCAAAGAGTACAATTAATTATGGCCTCTAATATGCGATGGATCATAGGATTATCTTGTAGGGATAGGTTGAATCAAACTGGGATGGTAGTGCCATTGATAGGAATATCACTTCAAGATGCTGCTTCAGTTTGGATTTTGGAATGATTTCCTAGTTCAGTAGGAATTATACGAGTGTTGAACAACAGAGTATATTTCATCTTGTTCAACTAGCTGTGAGGTAGTGTGGCTTCGATAAATCTATGTTCCATGAATATTTGAAGCACATCGAGATCAGGTATCACTATATTAGGGATATGGAGCATATAGGATTAGTGAATCTCTAGTATATTGAAACAGATGAGAAGATAGTCGATATATTGACTAATCCTATGTCGAAAGTGAAGTTTGAGTACTTCAGGGATAAGATTGGATTTGTCTAGATAAAATTCCATCGCAAGTGGGAGTGATGAATCCCTGATGTAGACTAGTGATCTTTACATCCAGCGTGAAAAAGGGATGACACTATGGAAGAAGTATGAGATTTGCATCCAACATGAAAAATGGATGGAACGATAGATGTATATGACACTTGCATCCAACATGAAAAAGGGTTGGCACTGAAAATATGTGTGTGATTTTCATCAAGTATGAAAAGGGATTGGCACTACAGAGATAGGAATCCAATATGAAAAATGGCTAGCATTATAGAGATATGCATCCAGTATGAAAAAATATTGACATTGTGGAGAGCCACATCCAGCATGAAAAAGCATTGGTACTGTATAGGTAGATCCAACATGAAAAAGGGATGGCACTATACTGATATGTAGAGATACATCCAACATGAAAAAGGGTTGGGACTGAAAAGGTACATCCAACATGAAAAAGGGATGGAACTATAGAGGTACATCTAGCATGAAAAAGGGTTGATAATGTACGGATATGTAGAGCTACATCTAGCATGAAAAAGGCTCGAACTGTAGAGATATGTGGATATATATCTAGTATAAAAAAATACTGACATTGCATGTGGGATAAATCTAGTATGAAAATGGAATAGCATTGTAGAGATATGTGGATATAAATCCAACATGAAAAAGGGTTGGCTCTATAGAACTTATGACATATAGATTTGAGGGATGTCACAAGTCTACAACCTCAGTACAGAATTGCAACATTAGTGATGAGATCCAATGATGATGTCCAATGATGATGTCCAATGATGATGTCCAATTATGATGATTATAGAAGAATACCTTCCTTGTTAAGAAGGAGTGTTGAATATTGTGTAACATCAAAATATATTCTTATTGTACTTTTATTGTATTATTGTTATACCTCCTTTGAGGGATGTTATTGTTATATTTGGTCATGTATAAGTATTGAAAGAATCAATGTAAACCCTCCATTGTAAGTTAAGTCAATAGTACCCAAAATAATTATTATGTAAATTTTATTTTGAGTATGATCCCTAGACAAGTCGGCTCAGTAAGAAAGAGAAGTTTGCGTAGTTACTAAAAAATGGTCGCTCACATGATGAGTATAAATAGAGAGGATCCTCTCATTTGGACATACAAGTTTGATCAAGCAAGTGTGAAAGAAAGAGAAGAAGTTCATTGGGAATAAGAAGAAGCTGCTTTTGTATTTTGGGGTCATCTTATCTTGGTTTGGCATTGTACTTGTTGACTGAATCTATACTGAAGAAGTTGTTGGGTTTTCCCCCTTATGGTTTCCCAGAGTAAAATATTTTTGTTATTTTGTTGTGCTATATTTTCTATCTTTTATTGATCCTATTTCTTACGATTAATGTGATATAATGCAAATTGTTTGATAATCATGGTGGAAATAATAAAATTCTAACACCGTGAAAGCTACATCAATTGTACTTGCATTAAAATGGTGAGAGAGTGCACAAAAGTGTGCATAATTTGTGATTCTATCAGTAACCACTGTAATAACATTCTTCCCTTTTGACTTCTATATAACTATGATAAAAATACATTGAGACTTACTCCTAATGGTTACAAGGTATTTCTAATGGTTGTAAAAGGCCTGTGGTCTTAACTATTTCAACCTTATTTTGTTGAAAAATAAAAAATTCTTCCACTAACCTTTGAACATAAGATTAAATACATTCCCAAAAGAATTCCTTCTTGAACCTATGGTACACTTTTAGGAATCCTCAGTTCCCACCTGCAGGCGAGGTGTGTGATTCCAAAAGGATATTTTATTTGATTTGGGATTTATTACATATATATAAGTGATCCTTATACGATAGTGAATAATTTTTACACAAAAAAGTATCTAATAGATTGGGATCCTTTTCTAGATTTTGAATGATTGTCCAGATAGATAGGTCATTCTTCCATTCTTCACTTTGTTGTTGTAATTGTAACATCATCAGATATTTTGATGTATATTATTATTGTATATTTTAGTACCCCAATTGGATATGTGTTTCCATCCTTTTAGGATGTCATTATTTTCTATGGTCATTGAGGTAAACACTTCGTTGTAAATCAGGGAAGTAGTCCCCAAGTCAAATATAATAAAATGTATTTTCAAGTCCCTCTAGTAGAAGTTGTCTCAGTTAGGGTAACAAGTCGACCCAATCAAGTTATAAGGTTCAATTGAAGGGTATAAATAGGGAGGTTCCCTCCCTCATTTATACTCACACTTACTCAAGTTCACATGAGAAGAGAGAGAATATCAAGCAGGAGGAGAGAGAGAGAGAGAGAGAGAGAGAGAGAGAGAGATTTCTTATACCTGGTTTTTTCTATATTGTGATATTTTATTAGTGAAGGAATTATTCTGAGGAAGTTTGTGGGGTTTTCTCTTTTATGGTTTCCCTAAGGAAAATATTTGTGTCTTGTGTATGTTCTCTATATTTTTCATCTATTTGCGCTCGTTATTATTTTAGATAAAGATCCTAATAAATTTAAATTCAATTAGAAAAACTAACATAGTATCATATCATGTCTAAAAAAAGGAACTATGCAACAACAAAAAATAGTGAGTCCTGGTTGAAGGTATTCTCTCCACATATTATCAAGAAAATAGGGCTAGGCTAACTCTTCCTATAATGGCACATATTTTGGTGGAAGTAGAATCATATTTGAAGAAGTTTCATTTTTTACCTAGAAACTAGTGCTAGGAGGAACTAGGGAATCAAGTTTTGGAGGCTTCCCACCTCAGATTTTCAGAAAAGAATCTTATTGGGAAACTCGCCTCAAGGAGGTGCATATTTCTATTCAGATAGAATTCCAAAACTCCAATTTTGGAAAATTAGGATTTCTCTGACAAAAACCTAGGTCATCCATCTCTAAACTCAAGCCAGACACCTCAAATTAGTAAGATATATATCTCTGTTATTTCCATTTGTCATCCATTTCTAAATGACTCATCATACTCAGCTTGGGGGAGTTGACAACTTCTAAGCATGGAAGTACAGTATCTCCTTGACTCGTTAAGAAAATGATTTGGATCAGTAAATTAGTAAGGAAGTTCTAAAACTAGAGGGAGATGAGTCTAAGGCTATCCATAAGAAGAACATGGTTAAGGACTAGAGAATCATTGTATATTCTTTTAAGGACCATCACATCCCCCATGAGTCATCATTGAAGACACCAAAGTAAGTGTTTGATGCTTTTACAAAGTTGTTCAAAGGAAAGAACATCTACCAAAAGATGACATCGAGGAACCGACTAAAGAATGTGAAGATACGAAACTTAGAGGCCAGGAAATACTACTTCACAAGGGTTTCTCAAATAAAGGAACAACCTAAAATAGTTGAAGAGAATTTAGAATAAGAAGAGATTGTTATGACTACCTTGAATGGTCTCCCTATATCATGGGATTCATTCATTCAAGGAATATGTTCCAGAAGAAGGTTGATCAGATTCAGTAGAATCTGGGAAGAATGTACAAAAGAATAATCTTGGATCATAACAAGAGAAGAGAATATGGGAGCAACTGAAGATCAATCTCTCACAGTTCACACCAGAATATATCATAGAAATAAGGAAGATCACCATCACAACAAAAGGGAGCAACATCATCGCAAAAGACAAAAAAATTCTTAAGAGATCCTTCCTACATTCGATCCTATAGTTGTGATGAGAAGGGACATTACTCTAGATGTTGTCCCAGAAACATAGGATCCTTAAACAAGAAGTCAAATAATAAGAGACACCATGCTCACATTGCTGAAGATGGTGAACCAATAATAAAGAGACTCAAAGTATAAACTAATTCTTATCTCAGCACTCATGGGAACTATCTCACATGGAACCAATGACTGGATTGTAGATAATGGTGAATCCAAAAATATGATGGGATACAAAGAATCATTTGTAAATCTGGTTGAGCATGAGTCACCTCACAAGGTGAAACTTTTGGATGACTATAAATACCCCATAAAAGGAAGTGGAGAAACTTCCTACAATCTAGACTCCAGGAAATATTTGAATATGAAATATGTGTGATATGTTCTAGGATTGAAGAAGAATCTTATCTCCATCTCTGCAATAAATGCAAAGGGAATAAGAGTTGCATTCATTGATGGCCAAGTCCTAATGTGGCTAAAATAAAAGACAATAGATGATGCAACAATGATTGGAGATCAAGAGGGAGGCTTGTACAAGTTGAAGGGACTATCTGAACAATCCTTTGTTCACAACTCTATAGAACCAAATGAACTATGGCACAAAAGGCTTGCATAGGTACACTATAGAGAACTACTAATTGCAATGAAAACAATTTCAAGACTTCCAGAAATCCAAATAAAGCATGAAGGAAATATCAATGGATGTGCGCAAGGAAATAATGTAAATATGACATTTCCTAGTAGTGAGAGAAAAATAAAATGTATAATGGACATAATCCACTCATATGTCTGTGGGCCCATGTCATCCATCTCACTAAGAGTGTATGTATACTATTTTTTCTTTATAGATGATTTCTCACAAAATACCTGGATATATTTCTCGAAAGGGGAAAATGAAGTTTTCAACAAGTTCAAGAAATTCGAATCCTAGGTTGAGAACCACATTGAAAGGAATATCTATACTATGCGGTCACAAAATGGTGGAGAGTTCAACTCAGAATAATTCGAGAAACTCTATAGAGAATATGGGATTAAGAGGGAGTTGATCACTCCATAAAATCCTCAACATAATGGCTTTGCAGAATGAAAGAACATAACTATAATGGAAGCAACGAAGATAATGCTACATGACCAATATCTTGCGATGCACTTGTTATACCAAAATCCTGTAGCACCATGTGATAAGATCCTTCACTTACATATTTTCCTTTAATCTCAGCATTTGGAGAGAAAACCCATGTTGTCTGTCAATATTTCATGAAAATACTCAGCACCGCGCTTTCCCTATTAACCATGAGTGGTACCTTGATCGCACCACCTGTATCTTATTTACAATAAGCGGTGCCACTACTTATAGCCTTTGGTCCATAAGCATTTTTAACCTGAACCGCTCTATCATAATAGGCAAAAGGCGGTACCCTAGGTAAAATGGGAAAAAAGAGAGGCTTCCCGAGGCTTCTAGATCATGAGCCTCGTGTCCTCTCTTATCCCTAACATTGTGCGTCAGTTGAGCTCGAGATCCCCCATCATAGGATCTTGGAGGCCACCTCATCCACAAATATCTCAACCATTCATATCCATTGAGCCTTATAAATACAAGCTCATGTCCATGGTTGAGGGGGGAACCATAGAGGTATTGTTATGCTGTTAGATTGATCACTTGGCCCAAGCCATTTGAGAGCATAGAAAGAGAAGTTGGAGCTTATTGGGATGAATTGTTGGTTTCATGGAGATGCATGTCAACACTAAGGCTTAATTGGTTGTAAACTTCTCCATTCAACTTAATGCAAAGCTGATTTTGATCCCACATTACTGTTGTTTTGATTTCACATGTAAATGTTGTTAGATTCCTTAGTCACTAACATGGATCAGTGGATTATGTTCTGGTAGCTTTGATGTGTTTGTGTGTTTAAGCTGATTGTAGGTACACATGTTTACTATCGAAGTGACATTCCAAGTATCTATGACATCCAAGGAGGGTCTTCATCCTTTTTCAGTCATTTGTTATGGATCTGAACCATTCAGACCAGAGGAACAACTTCTGTCCGTAGAAGGTGAAATATTCTTGTTTACAAATCTGGCGACTCCAATGGGGAATGAATATACGTATCAATTGATCTAATATTCCTCAGTTCTTCAACTATTGTCTGAATCTAGGGTTGTTCTCCAACTCTCTTCATTCATCTCTACTATATGACTCAGTGGATTTTGGTTCAAAACTTCCAGATCTGTCTAGATCTGAATTATTTCAACCTTTTATGCTCTTTTTTATTCTCAATCTATCAGTTTTTACCTTGATTTGGTCTTTTTCTGACTTGATCTATCGTTCTCCTTGATGTTTTGGATTTACATACGGAACCATGCTTATGCAGTTGGCAAGAAGTGGTGCCATTGCCTGAACCCAGTTAGTAGCACACGGTGCCACCACCTGAGTCCTGTTGGCGAGAAGTGATGCTGGTCTAGAACTGCTCTGTCAAGACCTGTGCAACACGGTGCTAGGTAGGCATCATTCCAAGACCTCTTTTTTCTCATTTTTTTTGCAAAAAATTGAGTTGAGTTGCTTTCATCACTGCACTGTCAGGCTTTTGTGTTAGAATCTGATGCTTGTGGTTTGGAATTTTATGGTTTAGACATTGGTTTGATTGGAAAATTCAAAAGCTAGTTTAGGCTTATTGATTGTTCATTCACTTTTGTGCTTGTTGGTTGTGTTTATGAAAGGCCTTCTTGTTTTTTGAAAAGCTTAGGGTGTTAGTAAGATCTCTTTTCATCTCTGTTATATAGACTGAAAGAAAGACATTTGATTAGCATCTAAGTTTCATTTCTTGTTTGCATAGAGAACTTATTTTTCTTCCTTTAAAAAAGAAATTTTTTGACTGAGATTAGGTTATCATCATTGATCATTGGACATCGGATCTCTGATTGGATTTACAAGCTTTCAGGATCTTTATGTTCTTTTGTCTCTTATGCATTTAGTACTATCTCATCAATATAAAAATATGGTAGTTTTAAGTTAGATTTGCATATGTTTTAATAAAAATTGAAAATAGAGTGCATATGCATGTAGTGTGCTTCTTGTTTTTCTTCTAGGAAAATAGATTCTTCCCCTTCTTATTGCTTTTAGAAAAGAGAAATCAGTTCGGAAATTGCTACTTGTCTTTGATTTTGTGTTCAAGATTGTTGTTTGGAAATATTTTTTGGTTTTGAAACAAAAGAAAATACTCTCTTTCCCTCCCGTAGGTATGCATACTGAACGGTAAAGTGAAATATTTGCATACGCATATTGCATGGTTTTACTTTTTCTGTCAAAACACCATGCATTCACTTAAACATCCACCTTAAAATCAACGGTAGTTATAGGTTAAAATTTACATAGCAATTGGAGTGATAGGTTAGAGACGTGTTCAGGCATCATTAAGCATAGGAGTTATCATTATTTGTCCACATTACATCCCAGGACTTGCGTGGTTCTTCCACATAACATCGGTATATCGAATGGCCTTTCACATACCCTTGAGGTATATAGAAAGGTACTTCATGTACTCAATTGTATATCGAAAGGCCCCTTGTGTACGGTTATGCATTAGACAACACTACTACTGATTCGAGCTCCCACATACCTTGAGTATATCGGGAGACCCCACTAGGATACCTTATCCATTTGAGAAAATCCCTTTGGCCATATTGCTTGGAGCCATACATCGAAAAATGCATTCGGGGATATTACTATGCACGTACCCTAGAGGTATATCACGAGTGGCACCTTCTTGACAATCCTGGTGAGAGACCTGACTATTTGAACTCCTCCTATCATTTAAGTGTGATTGTTTCACCTATAGCTTGTGTAGGGAAATTTTTGGGTGTGTTTTCTAGTTTTTCAAGACCCTAGGTTAGATAGGAACTGTACAAACTGGCTGAACTAATACAGTCCAAAAGAGTATGAGTCTTACCACCTGATTTTATTCCTGGTTCAGAAGAAAATCCAATGGAAGCTATCGACCAAGGAGCTGCTACCACATCCCAAGTGGGAAATAATGTGATTGCAGAAAGTGGAGGACCATGTTCTTCACACTCGCCTCCCTTGGTCCAACAACCTTCTTGGGAGAACACCTCATTCCATTCTCCCATAGAAGGTCATGTTGATGATACTATTTGTCCGTATTATGGTCCCAATGCCCCATTTTGGGATACCTCTATAGGACAGGCCATTTCCTCATTTGGAACCCATTTACACTTTTCTGAACAGATTTATCCAGATGAAGAAGAAGGTATACAATACCAGGCAGCCATTCTCCGTGCTCAGGAGATTGAAAGAAAAATATATGGCATATTGGGCACACCACCATCATGTTCCATAGTTGTTCCTGTGGGATACCATTCACTTGCCGATTCTATGAGACCCATTGAACCAATTATAGGTCACACAGTAACACCACACAACCCAAGTCAATATACTAACCCCACCACCTTCCATGCCATGTATGTTCCCAATATTCCCAGGTCTTCTACACCTGGGACCCAACCTTCAATTCCCGAGTTGCCATTACCTTCTAGTGCCGGGGGGAAACCCCCAATAGAATCTACGTTATCTGGCACTGGAATTGTACCTAGTCAAGGACATACCTCTGATATAAAAAAATCTACAGTTTATGTCCCTCCCACCCATATTAATATGGCTAATCCCCCATCTAGTTCAGGTCATCCCTTGGGGGCACAACCTGTAGCCATTCAATCTTCTGTAGGTTATGGTTGTCAAATACCTGTAGGAAATATTAAT
This sequence comes from Pseudotsuga menziesii, assembly GCA_001517045.1. Classification (NCBI taxonomy): domain Eukaryota; kingdom Viridiplantae; phylum Streptophyta; class Pinopsida; order Pinales; family Pinaceae; genus Pseudotsuga; species Pseudotsuga menziesii. The sequence continues at coordinate 122,897 of LPNX010679276.1, forward strand.
TGTACATCCAATCCTATAGGAATACCTTATGCTGGAATTCCATACCCTAGTAATACTTTCACGCCATGGGGGCAGCCTAACTGGTATTATATGTCAGCTATGGGGGGGATACCCTTACATATTACAGGAGGTGTCAGAGGGCCATCTCATGGTGGTCCTCCCCCTAGGGGGGAAAATGGTCCTTGAGGGCTTGGTGGCTTTCCTCCTTATGGTCCTAATGGTCCTAGTGGTCCTGGGGGGCTGGTGGCTTTCCCCCTAATGGTCCTGGAGGGTTTAGTGGACCTCCTCCTAGTGGTTCTGGAGGCTCTGTAGGTTTACCTCCTATGGCCCTAGAGGGTCTCGTGGTCTACCTCCTAGTGGTCCCAATGGTCCTGGTTGTCTCAAAGGTCCTAGAGGTCCTTTTCCCAGAGGCCCTGGTGGTCCTAACTGTCCTGACCCCAGAAATCAACCCCTTGTGGGAAGATTTTCCATTAGTTCTTCCTCACAACAACCTGTCTATCAGTCCACTTATGGTCCTACTAGTAATTATATGCCATATCAATATTACCAGTACATGCAACCTAACCAACAGTTACCTTTCCTAGCAACTTTGGACTTTCCTGACTTATCCAAGTTCATCAACAACCCCATTCGACACAATCCCTTGTGGCCTCCCATTCCGGTAAAGTTACCATCAGACATCTCGAAGTTTGACAGAAAATAGGGAGACAATCTGAAAAACCATGTCATGACATTCCATTTTTGGTGTTCTTCAAACTCCCTCATGGATGATTTAGTTTAGTTCTGACTCTTTCAACGAACTTTGACCGGTACAGCCGCGAAGTGGTACATTGAACTCCCACAACATTCGTTTGTGGATGTTGGCTCATTGGAAAATGTGTTTCTTACACACTTTTAGCTCCCTATTTTTTATGAAATGGGTACTAATCTCTTAACCTCTCTGCGACATAACACCACCACCCACATATCCGATGATATCCATGAATGGAGAAGTCAGAGAAGGCTTATTAAGGCCCCTATTCCGGATCAGTTATTAGATTATTGGTTTACCAAATATTTGTTTCCTCCAGTTGCCCAAAATGTGGCTATGGGTGGTTCCGTTACTAAACAACAGGCTATTAGTCGAACCTAGTATCTAGACTTGGTCTATTCCCAGTCTGGAACTCTTTATGACTTGATTCCTCAAGCTCCTCGCCCAAGCACCAATCCTGCCAAGCCACCAACAGAAGTACCTGTTGATGGAATTGTTAGTTCAATCCAGTCCGCATCAGTAGCAAAACCTTCCAAGCAACCCCAGACTATCGCCCCTACTCGTTCGACTCCTAAGGTTTCTGTCGAGGTCAATTCTATTCAAAGTACTCAAACCTCAGGAAATAATAAAAAGAAGGGTAAAAATAAGAATATAAAACCCGGAAACCAATAGGATAATCCAAGACCAACAAATAGTGATAACAATCAAGGGAAAAGAAAGGTAAAATATCCATGTCTCCTATGTGGAGGTGGCCATTTCTCAAAAGAGTGTCCCCGTCGGGATGAAATCTCCCAATTTTTGAAGTCAAATTCCGCACCCGCAGTACTCACGGATCCTTTTCCTTCTCAACAGCAACTGATAGACCACATTTCTAATCAGGGTAACTCTATTTTTTTAGAAAAAATTCATATGATGTCCTCGGATACCATTAATCTACAAACTCGAAGCCAGAATTATGACAAACCCGTAGACAAGAAAGAAGAGCATTCTTCTTTAGGAAAAGCTCCCTCTACTAGTTCTCCCGAATCCTCTTCTAGTGTCCCCCTATCCATCGATAAGCCTACTCTCGACATGATTTTGCATCCACCCAAGAGTACTCTTTGAAAGGATGTGTTTAACCCTAATGCCCGAGCTTCTCAATTTTATAATGTAGTTGAACATCTCGCTCAGGCACCTTGTGCAATTTCTACCTTAGAAGTACTCCAAAGTTGTCCTACACAATGCAAAAACTTGTTAACAACATTAGGAGCTTTAGACCCAGATAATACTAATTTGATTCATTTCAATGTTGAGAACTATAAGTCTAGGTTACCTCACAAACTTGCTTTTCAGATCATTATGAAAGTAGTCAAAAAGAAATTTTTTCGCACGGTACTAGATGAAGGAGCTTTAACCTCATTTTTGTCTGTGTCTTGTTGGAAAGCTCTCATCTCTCCTGAGCTTGTAACATCACCTACGAATCTCAAGGCCTTTGACAGATGAGGTTTCCAACCCAATGGTCTCATATGAGCCGTAGTAGTTGAGCTTGGGGGAAAAATTGTTTCCATTCAAGTAGAAGTGGTAGATGCCCCATTAGATTACAACCTTCGTCTAGGAAGAAATTGGTTCTATGCCATGATTGCTGTCACTTCAACAGTATTCTGAATAGTCCAATTTCTGCATCTAGGGAGAATTGTTACCATTGACTAGCTCGATTTCTGCACACCAGATGTTACTACCTCCATGGCTAATAACATCCCCATGTTAGGCCAATCCCCTTGTCCTTACTAGTCAATTAGGGTAAACATGTTGAAGGATGCATCCCTTATGGGGATTTTTCCATCCACTCCTCCTAACATGGATTGTGTGACAATCCACATGATTTATTCATTTGATTGTGAGCCTAAGGGTAAACAATTTGTTGAGTCCACCTCGTTGATTTCACATGAAGCAATGTATGACACTATCCAAACATTTTCCAATGATCACAGTGATGACCTTCATCTAGTGGCTTTGGACCCTTACTATTTACCGTACTGGTTAGAACCTTCTCTTCCTATTCTAGATGATCTCTCTGAGACTTTTCCTTTCGATAAGTCCATTATGGAGATCATGAATACGGAAGAGGCCATTTGGGAGGATCACCATCATAGATCCATGTTCCTCCCCAACGCCAGTCTGCTTAACCATGATTATACATCCTTGTTTCCTACTGATATTGTCAATGTACCCCAAATTCCCATATTGTTGCAAGACATAGATTCTGAAGGAAACCTTTGCAACATTACTCAGACGAATCCGATTGACATATCAGCCAAGCCTGATACCATCAAGCATGTTCATGTTGGGCAGAACTGCTCGGCAGATGAATCTGAAGCATACAAGGCACTTTTTAAAGAATTCTGTGATATTTTTGCCCGGTCCTATGAAGAGATTCTAGGGATTGACCCATCCATTATGGTCCATGAAATTAAAACCTATCCCATGGCCAAACCTATCAGGAAAAAACTAAGGCAAGTCCATCCTTGGAAGGATGCAGCTATTAAAGCTAAAATAGAGAAACTTCTCAAAGTTGGGTTTATTTATCCCATACCCCTGATAGAATGGGTATCGAACATTGTCCGTATCAATAAAAAGTAAGGCACTATTAGAGTCTGTATTGAATCAATCTTGTCCTAAGGACAACTTTCCTACTCCCCACATTGATCAAATTATCGACACCTGTGCTGGAAGTGTCATCTTCTCATTTAGGGATGGCTTCTCTGGCTATAGACAGATTGAGATATTACCCACTGATCAGCACAAGACGGAATTCATTTTCCCATGGGGAACCTTTACATATAAGAATTTATCTTTTGGCTTGAAAAATGCTAGAGCCACATTCCAGCGTGCAATGTCCTATGTGTTTCATGATATTAAACATATTCTTGAACCGTACCTTGACGACCTCCTTGCTCATTCACAGCGATGGGAGGACCACCCTGGTCATCTTAGAGATATATTCTTGAGATGCCATCATTACAATATATGGCTCAATCTGCATAAATGTGTTTTCTACGTTGAAACGGGATTCTGCTAGGTTTTGTGGTCTCCAAAGATGGCATCCGAATTGATCCTTTGAAAATTGCCACCATTTTAGCTCTACTAGCCCCAACTAATATTCTTGAACTCCAAAGTTTTCAAGGGAAGGAAAACTTTATCCACCGTTTCATGTGCAATTTCGCAGAGAAAACACACGGTTATATGCGTCTCCTCAAGAAGAACACCCCGTTCTTCTAGGATGACCAAGCCCAATGCACCTTTGATAATATTAAACACACTCTGACTCATTCACCCATGATACACCCCTCGGATTATTCAAATCACTTTCTCCTCTATATTGCTTCCTACGCTACTGCCATTGCTATGGTTTTGGTGCAGGAAAATCTCAATGGTCAGGAGCACGTGATTTACTACACTAGTAAGAATCTTATAGATTCTAAAACTAGCTAGTCACGTGTGGAAAAGTTAGCATTGGCCACGGTCATTGCTGTACAAAAAATTTGTCACTACATTTTGCTTCGCACAACCACCGTATTGGCAGACCAGAACCCTATGTATTACATCCTGAATCATCAAGTGCTTAGGGGCAAGTAATCCTGATGGATAGTCATACTTCAAGAGTTTCATTTGGAATTTGCCCAAGCCACATCAAAGAAATCCTTGGTATTTGCCGAGCTCATGTGTGATATTCCCTGTGCTTCTACGAAATATGAGCCTAGTGATTCATTTCTGGATGAATTCTTGTTCCTAATTAGCACTACCAATCCATGGTATGGATATTTTCTTGTTTATCTCGAAACAAAACGATTTTATCTACACTTATCCCATGACGATCGCCACCGTATCTATCACCACACAAAATAATACCTCATCCTGAATGATACCTTGTATAGATGTGGGATTGATTCTATTCTCCAATGATGCCTCACCCATGAGGAGGATGAACATGTGTTGAATGATTGCCACTTTGGAGCATGTGGCGGTCATTTATATGGGATGGCTACAGCCCAGAAAGTCCTCTGCTGGCTATTTCTGGCCTTCCATCTTCAAAGACTGTCATGAGGCTGTTAAAAAATGCCCACCTTGTCAACACTTTTATCCCAAAAAGAGCACTCATCCTGCTCCACTACACCTCGTTATTGTAATTGGCCCTTTTTCCAAATGGGGGATTGACTTTATGCATTGTATGCCTACCTCAGCCGGGGGGCATGGTTACATCATCGTAGTTGTTAACTATTTAACAAAATGGGCTAAGGCCATGCCTACATATGCATAAGATGGTAATAATGCCACTCTCTTCCTGTTCAATCATATTATAGCTATATTTTGAGTCCCACAGTCCATCATTACTGATCACGGATCGCATTTTTGTAATCAAATGATGGAGGAACTAAGTGTCAAGCTAGGTTTTTTCCATGAAAACTCTACGCCATATTATCCATAAGCTAATGGTAAGGTAGAGGCCATTAACAAAGTTTTAAAAACTATGCTTCATCAGATGGTTGGAGATCATAAATCCAACTTGCACCATGTTATTTTCTCTGCTCTTTGGGCATATCAGACTTCGTTGAAAATAGCCACTGGTTTCACACCATTCCGGCTTTTCTATGGACTCAAAGTTGTCTTACCGATTCAATATCAAATTCCATATTTACAACTTGCCGTCGAACTTCTCCCAGACACTTCCGTAGAGGAAGAATGGTTTTTGTACTTGAATAGCCTTGATGAGACTCAGAGAGATGTTGCCTTGGCTAACAAGGCACATAAGAAATGTGTCAAGGCACAGTATGATAAATCCATCCAATCTTGTGCCTTTAACAAGGGTGACCTAGTTTTGACTTATGACCAGAGATATGACAAAATAGGAAAGGGTAAGTTTGAATCCATGTGGTACAGACCTTTTGTTATTTCTAGGGTTTTAGAGAAAGGAGCCTGCGAGCTTGTTGACTATGATGGAATCCCCTTGGGGAAACCTCGCAATGGGTTGTACCTGAAAAGGTACTATGACTAGATGTTTCTTGGATAGTATCTTGTATATATGTATATTGCTTGGCCTTTAGTGTGCTTTTGGTATTTTCAAAATGGTTTTGAGTTTAGTGTCTGCATCTGTTTATACCATGTTTTGGTCATGCAGATGGCTTTCGGCTTTGCTGATGGTGCTTTCCACCACACCTTGAATCTTGCCTCAGCTACTTGGGTCCTCTATTCCCCAGCTGAAGATTTGGTCAGTTCAGGAGTGGTTTGTATAGGTCCCGCTACTAATAACATCGCTGAGTATCGAGCAGTCATAGGTGTTTTGACTGAAGCTATCTCCCATGATGTTCACAATCTGGTAGTCTTGATGGAATCACAACTTGTGGTTTGTCATTTAACCATGTCTATACCATTAGAAATCCTGTGCTTCTCCACCTCTTTCGAAGGGTACGTTTGCTAGAAAGATAATTTAAAACCATCACATATAGGCATATCCCTAGGGAACATAATGTATTTGTTGACTCGTTAGCTAATTACATCCTAGATTGGCATATTTCCCATTCATGACATTGAAATCAAACATGGTCTATTGTAAATAAACATTTAAAGACACATAAAACTCAT
>LPNX010679276.1:130344-153040 GCA_001517045.1 Pseudotsuga menziesii
GAAGCTCTCAGCTTTCAGTAGATATCTCATACACTAGTGATGCTTGTGGTAGCACATCACCACCCAGGCTATTCTATGTAGTAGCCTACTGAATCAACCCGGTACTCCCGCTGTAAGTCTCTGATACCTTAGAGGGAGGTCATCAATGGAAGCATCTGGGATGTCTAAGGTCAACCTCTCTAGGTTTTCCTCTAACTCCCCAGTGATATCATCACCCTGTAGTACAAAGCAGGCCCCAGCTCACCTATCCAATGGAGAAGCTCCCCCAGGTTGGGCTGCTCCAACATTTGCATGAGAATATCCAGGTCTCGTTACTTAACATAAAAAGTATTAAACATCAAAAAACATAAAAACATTTCATCCATTTTAGGGTTGTTTGCTTCTTACCGATGTCACCCCATTGTCCGCCAGGTGGGAGTGGTAGGTCAGGATCTCCGCTAAAGTTTGTGCCTGCATAAGCATAATCCTCCACCATGAGGATTTGATCTCAGAGCCATCTGAAGAACGAGTCATCAAACTTCACCTTTCCCCTACCTACTCTTGTACGAGCCATAATATGGACCCACCTCAGCATGCGGGGGTCTCGTGCTCTCAGCTATGTGAAGACCACCTAAGGTGTCATCTGTGGTACTCACTCAAAGAAGAAGCAGGCTAAAATGGAACCAAATCTAAACTAATTTAGTTCTCCCTGCTGACACTTAGTCAGCTAATATTTGAATATTGGAAGCATGGATTTCTCCCAATTGAACACCGTAGGTGCCATGGCCTCTATGGCATATAACATGTGTGCCCTAGAAGCGTAGTGCACACCCTGACTCTCAGCCACCCTCTGCATAGTAAATAGGATAGTCCATAGAGGCCTATTCAACACTACTTTGATGGGGATTTTCTTCCCCGATGTCCTCGTCCCTAGGGCACAGTGACGGTCTATTAACTCTTGCATGGTAATATCCACTCCCTAGGAACCTATCACCGAGATGGGGGAAACCCATCTCGAGAGACCAATCAAGAAGTAGATGTCCTCTACCTCCACTGTCAGAATATGGGCCCCAACCTCAAAGTACTGCTGCTCCAGATTCCACATCTGAAGTATGTGCTCCAACAATCGCTCATGTGATACCATGCTAGGGGTCCGAAATAATTTCAGGAGCCCACAATCTTGTAATGCGGCTATACAACCTGCATTTATTTCCGCAAAAGCATCATTGTTGTCATGTTGTCTTTCTTTCCATATCACCATGATTGAGCAAAGAAAACCTGCCAAAAACAATCTTAGCACACTTAGAATCATCTCTAATCATTTAAATTCAAAAGAATGATGTATTTTTTCTTGTGCTATCATTTTGAAATCTCCACGGCCGGCACCACCTATGCACCATTGGAGACAGGCGGTGGCACCACCTGTCAGCCTTGTTCTAGGCACGGTTCTAGTGAGGTACCATGTAACCCACAAGGGGTATGCGCAGTGCCCATTTCCATGGTTTTAGGGCTTTCCATACAAGCCCAAAACCCCATCAAAACTCAAAATGAATCCTATGAAAATAAATAGTAGGGTTTTAGCTATTACCTGGAACTGACGGTGCTCAAATCTGATGGTGGGAACTCCTGGTATCAGCAGCTAACGATCTAGTTAGGAAAGTGCTCGAAATGCTCTCCACCATGGGTAAATAGTAAAATGTTTTGATTTTTCACTATATACATGACTTATATAGGCATTTTTGGGTTTGATATACTATAGTCTTGATTTAAAATCATTTTTTCCTCGAAATTTATCTATCGTAATCCCTTAATGTCAGTCATGAGTGCATTTGACACTTGTTTTTTGAGTCGATTGTAGGATAGAAGAACCATAGCAAAAATATTTGGGAGTTTTTTTATGACCTTTTTGTACTTCCATAAAACAAAAAAAGTCGATGAGTGTTTGTTACGACACTTTGATCATGCTCCTTAAACCCAGTATCAAAGGTCTAAGTCCGTTTCTGATTCTTTCCAGGCTCGTAAAAATTGACATTGTGTAAAGAAACCTCATGGAGTCCTCTTTAAACTCTTTTTAGGCTCCCTAAATACAAAAATATAGTCGAGCGATATTGTCCTCTTCATGCTCGTTAAAGCATTTGAATATTCGTCTCTCCGACGGTAGGTTATCTCTTTTTCGGTTCGGATAGACTATTTATGAAAAAGGAACACTCTAGCCAATCATGAATGGAAGAGTTCTCTAAGGTATGATTTTACACTTTTTCGGGCCTTAGAGACTAAATCATATGAAAAATGACCCCTTTGGATTCTTCTTCCGTAATCATTCAGACTCTCTAAACATGAACGATACCGAGTTTTCTTTCATTGGACTCGTTAAATTAAACATTGAGAGACCCATTTTGGGAACAAACCCCTTATCTCTTAGGTTCATAAAACATGTGAGTTTGGACTTGTCTTTGGACAAGATATACCGAGTGTTTTTAACCCTCTTTGAACTTGTAAAACCGAAAAGAGGCACTCATCGATCATGACGGGGAAAATGGTAAGGGAATCATTTTGCAAATAAATGGCAGTAGTTTGTCATTACCTTTGAACATGGCACTTGTCTACATATCATGTTAGTCAATTGGGTATTCAACTGATCTCTGTGAGGATCCACTTTCATGAGTCATGCACTCTTTTGAGTCTTTCAAAAGAATGCATTGTCCACTGTTACATTGTGTGTTTGTCTTGTCCAGTCATGCTGCCAAGTATTTTTGTCATGCCATTCGATGTTCAAAGGGAATTTGAAGAAGTTTTACCTCTGTATTCAAAACAGTCCTATGGTTACTACATTCACATCATTCCAGAACTATGTTCCAAGTTTTGTGTCGTTGATGTGGGACTCATCATGTCCCTCCTTCAACGAGACTATCCCCGTCGACATCAGCTCATCATCCAAGAAATAGTATTAGAAACAAAAACTTAGTACCTTGAGATCTGTATTCCTTAATGATAGATTCTCTCGCTCTCAACATAGGTTCACATCATTGACCTTTGATCAATAGAATTGACTGAGTGTTCGACATCAGGATATCTATTCACACTCAATAGATTGTACTAGGGTACCTTGGGTATCATTGACATCAATGGTAATCTCCCTCGCACTTGTTAATGGTTCACATCATTATCCGGTAATCAAGTGGTTTCTACCATGTTCGACTTCAAATCATTGTAATCACATGGAAAGAATCGCACTTTGTGGAAGACGAGACGAAGACCCTGGGTATTTGTTTAAAGCACTCATTGCTTTTCCCTAGGTTGTGATAGGGTTTTTGTGTATCTAGCATGGATACACATTTGTATGGTCATGGCTATGCTCAAATTTGCATCTATATGACATAGGTCTACATTTTATGACTGGTAGCTATGTCCAAGTTTGAGTCCTCTATCCCATGGATCTATAATGTATTCTAGTAGCCATGCTTGTTTATTCCTCCCATGGATCTGCCTTGTATTGGTCTGTAGCCATGAGTTGGTTACTTGTGTCTATGAGTCAAAAATATTGATGTACTACAGATTCCTACTTGACAACATGCTCTGATTGAGCCGACATTTTCACCCTGTAGTAACGACTTGTTCTCTCAAAGATCTCATTTATCATATACCTATAAGACTCATGCTTTGAGGGGAATTTTGTTATACCAAAATCCTCTCATCACCATGTGATAAGATCCTTGAATTATATATTTTGCTTTAATCCCAACACTTGGAGAGAAAACCCATGTTGTTTATCAATCTTTCATGAAAATACTCAGCATCGCGCTTTCCCTATTAACCATGAGCGGTACCCTACTCGCACCGCCTGTATCTTGTTTACCATAAGCAATTCCACCGCTTATAGCCTTTGGTCCGTAAGCCTTTTTAACTTGAACTTCTCTGTCATAAGAGGCAAAAGGTAATACCCTGGGTAAAATGGGAAAAAAGAGAGGTTTCTCGAGGCTTCTAGATCATGAGCCTCATGTCCTCTCTTATCCCTAACATTGTGGGTCAGTTGAGCTCGATATCCCCCATCATAGGATCTTGGAAGCCACCTCATCCATAAATATCTCAACCATTCCTATCCATTGAGCCTTATAAATACAAGCTCATGTCCATGGTTGAGGGGGGAACCATAGAGGTATTGTTATGTTGTTGGATTGACCACTTGGCCCAAGCAATTTGAGAGCATAGAGAGCAAAGTTGGAGCTTATGGGGATGAAGTGTTGGTTTCATGGAGATGCATGCCAACACTAAGGCTTAATTGGTTGTAAACTTCTCCATTCATCTTAATGCAAAGATGATTTCTATCCCACATTACTGTTGTTTTGATTTCGCATGTAAATGTTGTTAGATTCTTTAGTTACTAACATGGATTAGTGGATTATGTTCTAGTATATTTGATGTGTTTGTGTGTTTAAGCTGATTGCAGGTACACAGGTTTACTATCGAAGCGACATTCCAGGTATCTACGACATCTACAGAGAGTATTCATCCTTTGTCGATCATTTTTTCTAGATCTGAACCATTCGGACTAGAGGAACAACTTTTGTCCATAGTAGGTGAAATATTCCTGCTTACAACACCTTTGGGTAGAAGCATTAAGGACAACTATCTATGTACAGAACCGTACTCCTCACTGAGTACTTGATAACAAGGCTCCTAAAGAGGCTTTCTCAAGAGAGAAACTATAATTCATCCACCTTATAATATTTGGCTTCCTAGTGTACATACACATCCCAAAGGAAAAGAAGACCAATCTCAATATTTCAGGGAGGAAGGGGATATTCATAGAATATAGTGACATTTCAAAGGCCTACGAATATACTTCCCAGTATTCAAGAATATCAACATCAATAGAGACATAAAATCGATGAAGACTCAACATACTCCAAATATAGAAAACTATCTATTATAGATGATGAAGAACCTGAAGCAATAAGAATCTGAAACACAACACTAGAAGAAACAATTACAGAACACCATGAATAACATGACAAGCCAAAACCACAAGAGCCTATAGAACCACTTCATGAGAACAAATCCCACAAGAGAAAACCAACATGGGCACAAGAGCTAATACAAGACGCAGAAAGATATGGCACTCCAAATGGGATACTTAGAGAAAGGAAGAAACTGAAACCATACAACATCTCTGTGACCCTACTATGTGATATTATTGACAAAAAACCTTCCAACTACAAAGAGGCTACAAAAAATAAATAATGGAAGGATTCCATGATCGAGGAGTACCGATCGACTATGAAGAAATATGTCTCAGAGATAGTTCCAATTTCATAAGAGAAGTCTATTATGACTTCAAAGTGGATCTACAAGATCGAGCATGCTGCAAATGGTAGCATTGAAAAACAAAAGGCAAGGTTCGTGGTGCATGGATTCTACCATAAAGAAGGTATAAAATATGAGGAGACATTTGAACCCATAGTGAGATAAACTTCCATAAAATATATACCTGCATTGGTTGAAGTAATGAACTCAAAGATACAACAAATGGACATCAAGACAACATTTTTGAATGATGTAGTTGAAGAGGATCTAGTATGATATCCTGGTTCAGAAGAAAGCAGTCCTGCATAGCGCTGAGAACATTCAAAGAATAATATGTTGTATCTTGTTCAGATAGTTGTGAGGAAGTATGGCTTCAAAATATACTGTCTTATTTGTTTCATCTCTAGTTAGAGGCGACTTGCATATTTTGTGACAACCAGAGTTGCGTGACGTAGTCATAGAATTTGGTGTTCCATGACAAGTCGAAGCACATAGAGATCAAGTATCACTATATCTAGGATATGGTGTAGAGAGGAGCAGTGAAGCTCCAGTACATGGCGACGGATGAGATGATAGCAGATGTATTGACAAATCCTCATTAGAGGAAATTTGGGGTCTAAAATGGGCCTTATAAGAAAACACGCCAACAATAAATTTTATGAGTTGGAATTCAAGAACCAATAGAATTTCAATAAAATGAGTCAACCATAATGGTTGAATTAACATATTTGTCATAAAAGAAAACTACTTTTTTTGTTCGTATTTTTGACATATCTCCTTGTGTTTTTACTCAAATTTCGAGTGGGAGAGCTCGTTTGATGCGGAATTTAATTCCGCATACAACGAGTACCCACACTGCATACTTTTGACAGACTTCGCTACCCCAAAAACAATAAATACCTGAAAAAATGTGATGATGACATCATCATCATGTTTTTTTAGGTATTTATTGTTTTTTGGGTAGTGAGGTCTATCAAAAGTATGCAGTGTGGGTACTCGTTGTATGCGAAATTAAATTCTGCATTAAATGATCTCTCCCGCTTGGAATTTGAGTAAAAACACAGGGACATATGTTGAAAATACAAACAAAAAAAGTAGTGTTTTTCATTCCTCCTCCAAAACTAATAACTATTATTTTATTATTTTCCTCTAATGCTAGATAGAGTGAATTTTGAATACTTCAAAGATAAACTTGGTGTTCTCTAGATTGAGGTCCCTACAAATAAGGAGTGACAAGTTATCACATGTTCGGAGGTGTAGGTTGTCTTGGTGACGTAATCGGTCTTGGAATTCTCCCATGTCACGTCCCCATCCCTCGTACCGGTGAAGAGGACGCGACGAACACCACCAACAAGAAGGAAAACAGCCCCATGAACACAAACAAGGATTAAATGCTGAAATTAATGCTTAGACATAATACATAGCAGGATGACTAATCCTTCAAATGAAAATGCATACTAAGATGCATGATCCATACAAGGATACAGAGTTAATCAATCATTCAACGAAAGCAAACATATGCATTTCAACATTTAACATGTTCATCATAATTCATAGAACAATAGATATAATTGCAGAGATGAAGTAACCAGTAGCACTTATCTTTTGATGAAGTATCCTGCAACCAGCTACGTCGCTGCAACGTTCCACCCAACCACAGGCCAGCGTGCTCATCAATCTCTCAGCAACACTGCCACCCCCAAGCTGGGCATGATTCCTCCAAGGATAAGGGTCAATGCAGGCTTACACAAAGCTGAGGGACACAATCAGCAAACCAACACCACTGGGTTTACCAGGCCATCAACAGATCGGCCAAGCCAGCATAGTCCAAAGGACAACCACTACATAGCAGCAGCAAAAAAATCCCTTCACAGCCCTGTGAAGAAGATAAAGACAATCCGACAGGTAACAACCCCAACCAACAGGTGAAGCAGAGCACAGGCCCACAAGGCAACTCAGAGTTGTTCTTGGCCCTAACGTGGCCAAAACAACTCAACCGCAACCCAAAACCAGGGTACTTCTGCAGCCACAAACACACAGAAAAACAATGACAACAATCTACAGTCCACAATGGATAGTAAACAACATTCCCAGCATAGCCATGGGAACTCAACCAACAAATGTGGCAACCAATAGTCACAAACTCATAATGAAAACGATGGCTGCTATACACCGTCCCAAAACAGGGAAGAAGACAAAATCCAAACAGTCCGTAGTAGCCCCAAAGTGAAACAACAACACAGCTCATGGCATCGGGAATACAGCAGTCCCAAACGTATCAGCAACCACAACACAGGGGAAACATACCCGATTCCACTCTGTGCAAAAATGTGAATGACCACTGATAAGCAGCTCCTCTCCTGGCTGCGTGATATCTAGCAGAATCACTGCCTATGCATGAGGATGAGCAAGAATTCCGCTCCTGCATGAGAGTGAACAACTCCACTCATGCGCATGGATGAACAACCAACGTGAGGTGTGAGCAAGACACCCAGAGCATGCGTAGTGGAGAGTGTGTGAGGAAAACAACACCGAACTCTGCATGAGGAAGATGAACAGACCACGATGGGGAATGAACCGACCGAGGAGAGAATGCACCGTGGGGAGAATGGAAGGTCGTGTGAGAGTGGAATGCAAGAAGTCGTGGGTGGAGTGGGCAGGTGGGCAAGGGACTAACAGTCCTACCACCCCACTCCCAAAATCAATAACTGCCTCAACCACCAGCCATAACTACCCCCAACAACAAAACCAAGTCATTGAAGAGGTTAGTGAAACAAGAAAGGTGGAAAAACAAACAAGGTGGCAACACCTGGGTTTTTCCCCCATAAACCAAGGTTTGACATCCCCCACACCTTATCCTTCGGAACCATGCCATTTTCATTCAACGTTGCACTGCCGTAGATGGTTGTGGTTTTAGTTTTAAGTGATGTGCGTATTTACATGATGCCAAATTATAATGTGCCAAATGGCACGATAAACCATCAGTAACTATCCCCATTGCTGAAACACACACACAACCAAATCGATGGTGGGGATTTTTCCTTGAGCTCCCCATCACGATTAATTACAATATATACATCATGCAAACGAGGTCAAAACCGAGGACATTACATTCCCCTCCCCCTTGGAGTAACACCATCCTCGGTGTTCCATTACATATATATACAATACATATATAATTGCGCATCAAAATTTCAAAATTACAAATATGTCCCATTTTCAATCATTTATGTTGAACGTTCAAGACCAAGCCCCTCAGCTTCCATGGACTTCTCCTGCTGGTTCTCAGCTTCCAGCTGATCCCGAAGTCTAGGAACTTTGCGGCTATTGCCTTCATCATGTTCCCTAATTGGGCAGTCCTGGAATAAATGATGTCCTCCGCATCTCCAGCATCTCACTAGCTGCTTCATCTTTACCTGCTCAATTTCCTTTGAGTCTTCATGCCTGGACCATTTCCTATCGGGTCGCTTGGATGAATGTCCCATCGCTGATCCACCTTCCTTTCCCTTGTCGATTTCTCCCAGAAGGCTTTTCACCTCCCTTTGCAAACCAATAGAGTCTTGCAAAATCTAGTGGTTCATTTCACTCTGCCTCTTCTGTATCTTGAGCATCTCCCCAAGATTCTCTTGGGTCTTGGCAATCATTTGAAGGAGACTTCCATCTAAGTCCAACAACTTTTGATCTGCTGCCATATTCAATGTGCACCACCAGGTATCACTTCTCTCACATGTGAAATGCACCATTGAAATCCTATCAGACCAAGCATAATATAGTCATTAAAATCAGTCAGTTAATTACCCAATTGGCATGACAGTCCAAGTCTCATCAATGAGGCTTTCATATTTTTCATGCCTTCCCAACAGGCACATGAGCTCATTCATGTCCATTCCTAGGTAGGGAATTAACTATTCCAACATTCACAAATTTACTTAAGCAAATACACACATTTCATTCTCAATCATACATGCATTCAACAATCCCTTTGTTTTCACAATGCATAAACATATATATGTATGTAATCAAAAGGCAAGAGAGAGCAGTAAGAGTTTTTCCCCTCTTTTTTTTGTTCCATCCTGGAACCCACATCACCGCAGTGGATTTTCATGCTCTCAGCCTCTTTCACTTCACCGTGAATGCTGGACCAATCTCTCTTGGTCATGACACTTAGTGTCTTTGATCTATTCCAGACCTCTAAACCATGGAGTCTCTCCACATGGTTTGTCTCGGCTGCTAGGACTCCCTCGTCTCACTAGCACCTTTTTCATTGCCTCTCATTTCGAGCTTTCCAGGACAGTCACATGTCCACATGCACCCATAGGATTCTCTTGTGGTCCTCGCTCCCAGTGATACCTATATCCAAACATTGAATAAATTCACATGTTTAGTTTATTCACATCATTTTTATCTTTCTCTAGAGATAAACATCATAACCAATCATATACACATGTATATTCATAAGCAAAATAATCCAATACTTATCTGTATTGTGCGTTCCCTCGTTCGTCCACAGGATCCTGCTTCGCCTTGCAAGCCTTGGGATTGCCTATGGACTTAGATGTTGGGTCAGCATGCCGGCTGCTCCACAACATCAAATATTTAATGTCCAACCAGTACATTCTCATGTCGATTGGGCTTGGAAATTTATCATGACCGTTTCCAGGTCTAGGATCTACTATGGATCCTCAGGCATATCACAACCCATCATACACTTATACCACCATACACTTATATCAACAATAACCCTTACTCTGCAACCCCTCACAACAACCATTTACCATTTTACCTTTAGCCTGTCAACACAAGCAACATAAGCAATGCAATCAAACTCATCAGTGTTATTGCTCAAAAACTGTAATCACATTTCTCATCATTCACTATCAAGTATTGAGACACCAGGAGTGCGCCCACTCCCTAGGGTGTAATCAATATTGAAAACCCTTTCATGACTCAACATCGGAAAAGTGTGCACCCATTCTCGGTGTGTGCCATGCAGGCCCTATGCATACTCAAGCAATTGGTCATAATGGATATTAAATCAAAACATGTTCTACATATGGAATTTAATAATTAAACATGCATATTCTTAGCAAGGGTTGCAGAACACTTATCCATTTGCCGTCGTCGTATGCCTTCGTTAAGGAGGAATGGAGGCTTCTTTCCTGAGTTAACAGTCCCTCATTTAGCCACCCCAATATCCTTTTTATATTTCACATTCACACATGTCTTACCGACACAACCCATACCATCTCACTCATGTTATTTACCAAACATGCAAATGAGACATTTCAAAATGTCTAATGGCGTTTCACCCAAAACCCATTTTCAAGGAAAAACCTTCCCATGATGTTTGGCTCTTGCAGGTCATCACTCATGATCTTCTTGCAGCGTGTACCCCTAACACATTCATCAAATAACCAAACAGTCAATCATTACCTGATACTACAATCCAAATTGATTGTTCCATAACCAAGCAATGACATTAGAAATCAAATTCATTAGGAATTTGCAATTCTATCTACTACAGAAATTGACTTGTTCAATTGTGGGTTTCTTGTAAGCAGCACTACTATTCCCATTACAATTTTATGCTTACTATCATAACATGAATACCCACTTACCATGTGTCCCTCCTGACACAATCTTACACAAGCCAACAATGATTAGTAGTCGTCAGCAATTCCTTTAAATTCGAAATTCACAATTCAAATTTAACAATCCAACTATTATGCACATCAACTATTTTCACAACCATGAGACTCTTCTCATAAAGTTTGGCTCTTTTTACATGGTATATTTTGGCATTGGTCAGGGTCTTACCTCTCACTTCCATGCTCGAAATAATCTACCTGAAACCTGAGTTTCAATCAACCAAACACAATCTTGTGCAAGCCAAATAGTGGCTAGTAGTTGTCAGCAATTTCTTAAATACGGAATTCACAATTCAAATTTTAACAACCTATTATGCATATCATATGGTAGATTCTAGCATTGGTCAGGATCTTACCTCTCACTGCCATGCTCGAAATAATCTACCTAAAACATAAGCTTCAACATCCAAACACAAGCTTATGCAAGCCAATAGTGACTAGTAGTTGTCAGCAATTTCTCAAATACGAAATTCACAATTCAAATTTAATAAGCTATTTCACATGGTAGATTCTGGCATTGGTCAGGGTCTTACCTCTCACTTCCATGCCTGAAATAATCCACCTGAAACATGAGCTTCAATCAACCAAACACTTGGTAAGTATGGATGCATATAACCTTTTCATTGCTACAACCATCATTGAAGCATTTTCAGAATTTATAAAATTCAAATACTTTCAGCGGTTAGTCACATCAACATTACCAAAACTCCTTTACTTCATGCAATCATCATCATACTAACATTGCAAGGTATAGTCATATTATTCATGCAATTAAATGAAATGTTTAGATACTCCTTACTTCACAAGCGTATCATTCATACCACCTTGCTCTTCCATAGAGCATTTCTGGTAGCCAATTGATCATGACTATCCTGCATTCATAACAACCTCTGAAATGATTCCTGAATTATCATCAATTCACCATTTCAGTCATTAGTTAGTCTGCATATCACATGCATTCATGCAATACATCACAACTTTGCACCTACACTTATGCAATCAGTCATTCACAGCCTTCATAGGCATACATCCATTGCATAACTACAAGGTTCATAAAATCTTTCCAATGCCTATCCATTCATGCTATCTTGCATTCAATATACCGTGCATGGCCTAAACATGGCTAATTCATATAGGATGCATTATTATAATCAACATCACCAACATATATAGGAATGACACCTTTTTGTATTCCAATATTCACATGGTATGAGGTCTCTTACCTGTACCAACCATGGAATTCATCATAAGCAAGCTCTTACCTGCATGGGTCGTACTTATACCCTTGACATGACCACTTTGGTTGGTCCTTGTAGGAGATTGCAGAATTTTCTCACCAACTCTTGTTATGGACTTCTTGCCTTATCCCTTTCTCCATAGGGTTGCTAGTCGCAATGGTTAGCATCAGCAACATATTCATCCGGGTCCATGTCATCGTTGGTTTTCCCACTAATGCCAACATCAAAGCAATGATTATCATTAGTGGTTCATACAAAACATATAATTTTCAATACTCTTACCAACATGCAATATCCTATGCATGTAATACATATCCTCATGCATGTCATGCATAAAATTTAGGGAACGTAACATAGTTAGCAAGACAGGGTTTTAAGGAAAACTTCCATTTTTCAAGTCTTTCATCCTGGCATGGAACTACTCTTCCATACAGCAGCTGATTGACTTCATAGTCCTTGCTACCCCTGGGCATGCAACTGTCCAGATTTTTCCGTTCGATAGCAGCGGCCATCACTAGCACTTTGCTGCTTCATGCTCAGATTCTGATGACTTTCCCTTGTTCCCTACTGGATAAGCTTTCCAACGCCTATCCATATGCTTCATTCCGACCTTGGGTGTGAAAACCACACCACTTCTAAATGACGATTTGCACCAAATATTTTGCATTTTGGTCTGGGTGCCAACTTCAGCCATTTGTAGGAGCAAGTCTAGGAAGATTCAGGAAAACCTTTCTATTGGGTGAAGTCATTGCATACAATGAGGAACACTCATTAACTTGCAGATCTCATTTCTGATGCACCGTCCATCTTTTATGAATTCTGTGTTTGATTAATTCGCCCAAAACATAGAATCTTATTTTCTCCAGAACGACTGTCTCCAGGGATGAAGGGGGTCAAGGGGGCTTGCAATCTGGTGCATAAGCTCGCTGCCTCTTTTTCTTCTTCTCAACCCTGAAAATACATTGAAAAAAAAAGCTCAAAATCTGCTGGAAAGAAATTCCACGGAAAACCCCTGAGAAATCCCCTTTGCAAACTCAATTTTTCCTTTGCTAAATCGGGCCTTATTCCAATTATCCATCCACAGAATTGGCTCGCAGACCACTAATACTTCTGCCGTTTCGGGCCTCAAACATCTAACTTCTTCCACAGTTTCGGCTCCCGCTTCCACTATTTCTTCCGCAACGACGACTCTTGGAACCACTAATCGTTCTAACGTTTCGGTGGTTGCTCTCATCGGAAGACTTAACACTTTGGCTTCCGCAATGGTGGAACATGAAATGCTTTCACTTACACAATGACGGAACATTAAACGCTATCTTCTTCTGATCGTGGCATCGACAGTCGAAGGTCTTCCTTATCGGAAGACTTAGTGCTTTTGCTTCCGCAACGGTGGCTCACGAAACACTTTCTCTTTCGATTGGCTGCTCTTTTCTTAAAGAAATTTTAACCTCGGGCGTCGGTGGTCTTTGCACTTCGGAAAGCTTAGAGCTTTTTCTTTCGCAACGGCGGAACATGAAATGCTTTCACCTCCACAACGGCGGATGCACCAAGACTTTCTTCTTCCGATGGCTGGCGACTTTCCATACTTAGAAATGTTTGAACATAATTTTCTTGCGGTGTCAGCAGTAAGAAAACTTACCCATCAGACGGCTAGTCGTTTCTCCATCCGCAACGGTGAAACGCAGAACCCTTTCTTCTTCCAGCAGCAGTCTTTCTTATCGGAAGAATTAATGCTTTCGTCCACCGCAACGGCGGAACATGATTTCCTTATTTTCTTTCGATCGGTAGCCCAAACTGATCGGTGTTGGAAGTCCTTCCCTATCGGTAGTCGAGTGACTTTGAATTCCGCAACGGCGGACGGGAGAACAACTATTTCCTTTCGATAGCCGACGATTTCAGCACTTAGCCAAATTTTCAAAATTCTTCATGGTGTCGGCGGTCGGACGACTTTTCGTCGGGTGCGTAGTTGCTTCGCCATCTGCAACGACGAAAGTCCATTCCACTAGCTCTTCCGCTACGTGTGAATTCAAATCCGCTAATCCTTCCACCATAGTGGAAATCGTTTCCACTTAATGCTCCGATGAACCACTGTTTAAAAACTTAGAGTTTTTTTTGAGTTTTTCCATTCATCCACTGTCATCAAAGTTGTTGTTTTGCTGAACATAGAAGGTAATTCCACCTTCTGTCACTACATCTTCTTGGCCCATAAAGGCCCACTGTTGCAACCTTGAACTTTGATACCATACTGCCACATCCCCATCCCTCGTACCGGTGAAGAGGACGCGACGAACACCACCAACAAGCGGGCAAACAGCCCCATGAACACAAACAAGGATTAAATGCTGAAAGTAATTCTTAGACATAATACATAGCAGGATGAATAATCCTTCAAATGAAAATGCATACTAAGATGCATGATCCATACAAGGATACAGAGTTAATCAATTATTCAGTGGAAGCAAACATATGCATTTCAACATTTAACATGTTCATCATAATTCATAGAACAATAGATATAATTGCAGAGATGAAGTAACCAGCAGCACTTATCTTTTGATGAAGTATCCCGCAACCAGCTACGTCGCTGCAACGTTCCTCCCAACCATAGTCCAGCATGCTCATCAATCTCTTAGCAACATTGCCACCCCCGAGATGGGCATGATTCCTCCAAGGATAAGGGTCAATGCAGGCTTACACATAGCCAAGGGACACAATCAGCAAACCAACACCACTGGGTTTACTAGGCCATCAACAGATCAGCCAAGCCAGCACAGTCCAAAGGACAACCACTGCATACCAGCAGCAAAACGATCCCTTCACATCCCTATGAAGAATATAAAGACAATTCGACAGGTGACAACCCCAACCAACAAGTGAAACACAGCACAGGCCCACAAGGAAACTCAGAGTTGTTCTTGGCCCTAACGTGGCCAAAACAACTCAGCTGCAACCCAAAACTAGGGTACTTCCACAGCCACAAACACACAGAAAAACAATGACAACAATCCACATTCCACAATGGATAGTAAACAACATTCCCAGCATAGCCATGGGAACTCAGCCAACAAATGTGGCAACCAACAGTCACAAACTCACAATGAAAACAATGGCTGCTATACACCGTCCTAAAACAGGGAAGAAGAAAAAATCCAAATAGTCCGTAGCAGCCCCAAAGTGCAACAACAACACAGCTCATGGCATCGGGAATACAACAGTCCCAAACGTATTAGCAACCACAACACAGGAGAAATATACCCGATTCCACTCTGTGGAAAAACGTGAATGACCATTGATAAGCAGCTCCTCTCCTAACTGCGTGAGATCCAGCAGAATCACTGCCTGTGCGTGAGGATGAGCAAGACTTCCACTCCTACATGAGAGTGAACAGCTCCACTCATGCACGCGGATGAACAACCAATGTGAGGTGTGAGCAGACCACCCAGAGCATGCGTAGTGGAGAGTGCGTGAGGAAAACAGCACCGACCTCTGCATGAGGAAGATGAATAGACCGCGATGGGGAACGAACCGACCGAGGAGAAAATGCGCCGTGGGGAGAATGGAAGGTCGTGTGAGAGTGGAATGCAAACATTCGTGGGTGGATTGGGCACGTGGGAAAGGGGCTGGCAGTCCTGCCACCCCACTCCCAAAAGAAATAATTGCCTCAACAACCAGCCATAACTGCCCCCAACAACAAAACCAAGTCATTGAAGAGGTTGGTGAAACAAGAAAGGTGGAAAAACGAACAAGGTGGAAACACCTGGGTTTTTTCCCCATAAACCAAGGTTTGACATCCCCCACACCTTATCCTTCGGAACCATGCCCTTTTCATTCAACATTACACTACCGTAGCTGGTTGTGGTTTTAGTTTTAATTGATGTGCGTATTTACATGATGCCGAATTATAATGTGTCAAATGGCACGATAAACCATCAACAACTATCCCCATTGCCGAAACACACACACAACCAAATCGATGGTGGGGATTTTGCCTTGAGCTCCCCACCACGATTAATTACAATATATACATCATGCAAATGGGGTCGAAACCGGGGACATTACATCCCATGTTGGAGATAGGAAGAAGAACGAAAGACACAGATGTATGAGTATGAGATCTCAAATGGGAAGGTATACAAGTTTTCCCTATATGTAATCAGTCTTGGCATTGTATGTAGGTTGTCCCAGGATGTAATTAGTCCTTCTAGGTCATCTTTGGATGTAATAATTTTTGGCATGGTATGCAAGTTTTCCCTATATGTAATGAGTCCTAGAAAGTCGTCTTTGGTGTGCTCCTATGCGATTCTCACATAGTGGTAGACACAGGTTGTCTTGGTGACATAATGAGTCCTAGTGTACTCCTATGTTGGTAGAATGCAAGTGGTCAGTGATATGCATATGGGTTGTAATTTGTGAACGATGATGAGCTTATTCAGATATGATGAAATGATTAATATATGATGATATGATTAAGATATGACGAGATGATTCATATATGACGAGATGATGGTAGGAGAAGTAGGTGATCATAGTGGAAAAATGATCGGGCCTTGGGATGTACCTACACATATGATGAATACATAGATAAATAGTAGGCATGCACCAATCATGAAACAAGGTTGAATCTGTAGAACTTCCTATGAGGGATAAACATACATATGTCACTATTCAATGATCAACAAAATGGGAACAACAACAACATTGATGATGATGATTCGACTATGATGATGTGACCAATTTTGGTGCAAT
Source organism: Pseudotsuga menziesii (assembly GCA_001517045.1). Classification (NCBI taxonomy): domain Eukaryota; kingdom Viridiplantae; phylum Streptophyta; class Pinopsida; order Pinales; family Pinaceae; genus Pseudotsuga; species Pseudotsuga menziesii. The sequence goes on from LPNX010679276.1 coordinate 147,260, forward strand.
CTCGACCAAAAAAACCCAATAGAAAAGGGTTCCACTCTGTCGATGTTCAACACACCACAATCTCCCTGACCATCGGCCCAGATAGGTTTTACCCTATCTAGCAACACTCGCAAAGAGGATGAGGTCTCACCCGAGATGTTCAAGGGAGAGTTGTCCGAACCAAGTTTCCATAGTATAGAGGATGGTCAAGGCATCAAATGTTCATCATATTAATTTCCATGTCTAATCTACTTACTAAACCATTCATCATGTTTCATTTAGTCATTCATCATTACAGGATATCTACTATTGGGAAAAATAGATCTAAAAGATGACAACATCCATAAGTAGAAAGCATCACATTATCCATTCATACGTAGATCTATTCATCATTCAGCATCAGAATTGCAGTAATGTAAATGATGAAAATAAAAGAGGAAATAGAAGCTGAGATCAATCCACATCACATCATATTAAATATGCATAACAAATCATAGATCAAAACAGACACTGATCTGTTAGTTTTTCAACATTAAGCTAGCATTATTAGGATCTTTAACTGAGAGAATAACAAGTATAGCAATCAAACACGAGAGACAATGAACACAGTGTTTTTTCTTGGGGAAACTGTAAATTGATAAAACCCAGCAACTTCCTCAAAGATAGAATCAGCACCAAAAGAGTAAAATCCCAAAACAGTAAGTGATCTCCTGACACCAATAATCTTCTTCTTGTCTAGCCCTAGTGTCCTCTCCTTCCTCAACTATGTGCTACACTTGAGTGTGTATGTGTTGTGTGATAAATAGAGACTCCAGTTCCATATTTATACTAATACTAACATGAATAAAACCCTACCAGGGTCGAACTCTACTAATAGAGTCTAATAACCCTAGTGCCCCAGAACTACAGGGACTTTAACGCTTAGACAATCGAAGGGTTACACACAATGACTTGACATGACTTGTTTACATTATTATTCCTCCCAATCAGAACATTGAGGCACGACAACATGACTCAATTACATTATAGATACATCCTGGAATAAACATAGGGTTACAATACATAAGATACATAGATGAATACATTCCGAACTTACAAATACATCAACACTCCCTCATAACTAGGAAGGTATTCTTTCGACACAATTTTGAATACTGGTCTTCTTCTCTATATTAGCTAGATCATCTCGTCATCTACATCTCAAGTCTTCTAATTCTTCAAGTCATCCTCGTCTTCAAGTCATCTTTATCTTTAAGTCATCTTCATCTTCAAATCTGGATCATCATGGGACATCATCACTGGATCTGGATCATCACTCGATGTGGATCATCATCACTGGGCATCATAACTGGATCTGGATCATCACTTGATCTAGATCATCACTAGGCATCATCACTGGATCTGGATCGTCACTAGATCTAGATCATCACTGCTGGATCATCATCACTGGATCTGGATCATCACTGGTGCTATCTCATGATTCTTCTCGTCACAGGAATTTCTATAGAGCTAGCCCTTTTTCATGCTGGTTGTAGGCCTAGCCCCCATGTAGTTCTTCTTCAGCACTTATATCTGACCTACTCATTAGAAATGCATAGTACTCACATCCATCCAGGATTGAACACATCCTGCTCACAATGATGGAAGAGTTCTACACTTCCATCTAGGCTAGAACAGATCCTACTCACAATGATGAAAGATTTCCTCACTTTCATCTAGGATGGAACCACATCCTGCTCACAATGATGGAAGAACTTTGTTCTTCCACCCAGGTTGGAACCACATCCTGCTCACAATGATGAAAGACTCTCATCCAAACTGGAACACATCCTGCTCACAATGATGAAATATTGCTGCACTTACATTCATCCAGGTGGGAACACATCCTGCTCACAATGATGAAAATGCTTTGCACTTACATCCATCCAGGTAGGAACACATCCTACTCACAATGATGAAAAGGCTCTGCACTTACATCTATCCAGGCAGGAAAAAATCCTGCTCACAATGATGGAAGGGATTTGCACTTACATCCATCCAGGCAGGAACAAATCCTGCTCACAATGATGGAAGGGCTTTGCACTTACATCCATCCAGGTAGGAACACACCCTACTCACAATGATGGAAGGGCTCTGCACTCACATCTGATCTTGTAGGAACCAATCCTACAGTCATATCAGAATGGGCCCCAGTCCTCCTTGACTGAGCTACCTGGTAACTGACCACGTGCCTCCATTCTCCTAGAGAATGGCAGTTCCCTTACATCCAACCTGATCGTCGGAATGGCCAACACTCACATTTGACATGGAATGAACTTAATCCTTTAGCCATGACAAAATGGTTCAGCCCTTACATCTGATCAAGTGGGAACACATCCCTCTATCACATCAGAATGGCTTCTTAGTCCTAGATTGATTTTTCCTGGTACCTCACCAGGTAGCTCCATTCAAAGAATGGAAATTTCCCTTACATCTTTCCTACTCGACAGAATGGCCAGCACTCATATCTGACATGGAAGGAAGCAATCCTATCACCATGACAAAATGGCTTAGCCCTTATATCTGACCTACTCATCAGAATGGGTATGGATCTCAACACTCATATCTGACATGGAAGGAACCAATCCTCTCACCATGACAGAATGGCTCTGCCCTTACATCTGACCATGGAAGGAACCAATCCTCTCACCATGACATAAAGGCTATGGGACTCATCACTTTCCCTTGGAGCAAATATTGATCTGGAGAACACCAAGCTTCTCCCTAAAGTACTCAAACTTCACCCTACCCAATGGTTTTGTAAAGACATCAGCTATCTGTTCCTCCATCACAACATACTGGAGCTTCACTGCTCCCCTCTACACCATATCCCTGATATAGTTGTACTTGATCTCGATATTCTTTGACTTTTCATGGAGCACTGGATTCTATGACAACTTTACACAACTTTGGTTGTCACAATGTATACAAGTAGCATCCAACTGGAGATCAAATAAATTAGACAATAGCTTCCGTAGCCATACTACCTCACAACTAGTTGAACAAGCCGTGGCATACTCTACTTTAGCTATACTTAGTGCCACACAAGATTGCTTCCTGCTAATCCAAGAGATCACACCTGATCCCATACTGATGCAACACCCTGAAGTGTTGTTCCTATCGATGGCACTACCTGCCCAATCTGAATCAACATAAATCTCTAGGTTAATCTTCTGATTCGCATCATACTTGAGCCCATAATCAACTGTACCCCTCAGGTACCTCAGAATATGCTTTGTAGCAATCAAGTGAAAATTTCTCGGATCTGTCAAGAGCTAGCTCAAGGTGTTCATAGCAAAGCAAATGTCTGGTCTCATGTTTGTCAGGTACATTAATGACCCAATCATCTGACGATACATCATAGCATCAACTAACTCTGATGAAGCATCGCTCAATAGCTTTAGGTTTGATGCCATAGGTGTGGCCATATCCTTGCATTCCATCATCCCAAACCTATTCAAGATCTCTACTGCATACTTCCCTTGTCCAAGGAAGATTCCATATGTACTCTGCCACACCTCCATACCTAGAAAGTAATGCATCATCCCCAAGTCCTTCATTTCAAACTCAGCAACAAGCTTTCTCTTCGTATAAGCAATCAACCCATCTATACCTATTACAAATAGATCATCTACATATAGTAGAAGCATCACTGGGTTTCCATATTCAACCTTGTATTAAAGGTTGGAATCTGCTTTACTCTTGGTAAATCCCAAACTGGATAGAAAGTTGTCAATTATGTTGTACCAGGTCCTAGGTGCCTATTTCAAACCATACAGGGCTTTCTTCAATCTACATACATGAGACTCTTTGTCATGTTTCTCAAAACCAAGTGGTTGTTCTACATACACTTCCTCTTCTACTACACCATTCAAGAAAGCAGTCTTGACATCCATTTGGTGTATCTTCCATTTCATCACTGCAGCCAGAGAAAGTACCGATATGATGGAAGTGTATCTGGCTACAGGTGTAAAGGTTTCTTCATAATCTATTCCTTCTTTCTGAGAGAAACCCCATGCCACAAATCTTGCTTTATATTTTTCAATGCTACCGTCTACAGCATGCTTGATCTTGTAGATCCATTTGGAAGTTACAACTGACTTCCCTTCTAGTCTTGGGATAACATCCCAAACATCATTCTTCATGATCGATTGGTATTATTCAATCATAGCATCCTTCCATTCTTTCTGTTTTTCCACTTCTTAGTAACTAGAAGGTTCTTTATCAATGAAATCACATAGTAAAGCTACATACCAGGAGTAGGACCTAGTTCTCTTTCTTTCTCTGTGATTCTCTTCTGGAGCCCCATATATTTCCACACCTTGGATAAGTTCTTGTACCTAAGCAGGTTTCCTCTTATGAGGATTCTTCTCCAGAGGTGGATCTACAGGTCTTTGTGGTTCTTCAAATTCTTGATCTTCTTCTTGAGCTTCTTTGTTCATGATTGTAACATGAATTCTGGGTGCTTCTGCTTCTGCTTCTTCAGGTTCTTTAGCAGGTCTCTTTGTGGATTTGTTGTAAGCTATGTCTTCATCAAAGGTCACATCCCTACTGATTTCAATCTTATTGCACCCTGGAAAATATATTTTGTAATCCTTCGAGCTTTCAGAGTATCCCACAAATATACCCTTCTTTCCTGAAGGATCTAATTTTGTTCTCTTCTCTTTTGGAATTTGTATGTACACATGACAACCGAATATTCTGAGATGGATGACTTCTCATTTCTTGCCGGAGAGGACTTCTTCAGGAGTCTTGTTCTCAAGTACTCTATGTGGATTACAGTTTTGTACATACACCGTTGTTATGGCAGCTTCCACCCAAATATGCATAGGAAGGTCTTGATCATGAAGCATAGCTCTTGCAACTTCCATGATAGTTATGTTCTTCCATTCCACAATCCCATTCTATTGTCGATTATAAGGAGTGGACAACTCCCTCTTAATCCCCGATTCTTTGCATAGCTCTTTGAATTCATTCGAAGTGAATTCTCAACCATTATCTGATCGAAAAGTAGTAATCTTCTTTTCAGTGTGGTTCTCGATCAAGGCTTTGAATTCCTTGAATTTGCTGAATACTTCATCTTTGTTCTTCATGAAGTAAATCCATGTCTTCCTAAAAAATCATCAATAAAAGAAACATAGTATTCATACCTGCTTAGTGAGTTTGATGACATAGGACCGCATATATCGAAGTGGATAATTTCTAGGATTTCTTTGGCTTTGCTTTCGCTGCTAGGAAATGTCTTCTTTGTATTCTTTCCTTTTGCACATCCTTTGCAGATCCCATCATGTTTTTCTTGGAATTCTGGAAGACCTTCAACAACTTTGCTTGCAATAGGTAGTGCTTTGTAATGCACATGTGCAATCCTTCTATGCCAAAGCTCCTTTGGCTCTATTGTTTCATGGATCAAGGCTTGTTTTGGATGGCCCTTCAATTTGTACAAACCTCCTTCTTGTTCTCCAATCACCACTGCATCCGTGATAGTCTTGTTGAGTCCAGATTTTGGTCCCTTTTTAACCATCTTTAATCACCTTTCTTCCCTTGCTTTACACTGCTTAGCATATCAATCAGACTGACTTTCTTCACTTTATACCTTAATTTGTCAAGGTAAGACTGATTATTATTTTACCTTAGTTAATGCTTATTCTTGTGACAATTACGGCTATTTATCTCTTGAAATTGTGCTAATATGTGTGATCTATGAAGACAATGTGAGATGAGCAGAATGCAGGGGACGAAGCTGAACAAGTCTAGGGACAAGGG
>LPNX010679313.1:0-52405 GCA_001517045.1 Pseudotsuga menziesii
TTTTGAGGGCTTCTATCTAGCACATGAGTAAAAAATCAGGTTTTCATCGCCAAATTTGGCCAAAAAGTGTTACCCATCTTCATGGAATCACCCTATATTAGTCGAAGGCCCCACTTCACATGAGTTATGTTGATTTGTTAGATATATTGGCCGTAAGCCGATGCATATGTTTTATTATCGTATATGTGATTGTATATGTTGGACATGGACCCGGATGGACAAAGATTATGGTCATCGTATGATATACTAATGTATTATGTGATTTACCTTAATTCATGTACTGAGATTATTATTGTGATAAAATGTGCAAAATTTTGAATGCATGATTGATTTCTATAATGTGTTGGGTGAAAACCCTGAAGCACATGAGTGATGATATTTTGTGTTGATCTCAAGCTCTGGAGCACATGAGTGATTAGATTTTGTGTTGAGTGCAAGCTCTGGAGCACATGTGTTATGAGATTTTGTGTTGAGCATAAGCTCTAGAGCATATGAACTATAAGAATTGTAAGTATTGGGTATAATCCCTATACCATTCCAAATTTATGTTGAGCATAAGCTCTAGAGCATCGGATCCTTGGCCATTGTATCCCTAGGTGTATTATACAAGTACATACTAGCATTATTGTGTAGGGAGAGGCTCTGGAATTTCACTAGGTGTAAGTCCCAGTTTTTAGCGTTGAGCTTGGGCTCTGAATAGCACTAGGAGTTACTAAAATTAATTGTGTTGAGTGAGAACAACTCTCAAAAGCACCGACCTTATATTACTTACTTTTAAGATTGATTAAATGCAATTTCAAATATACTTCTAGTCAAGTACTGAAGAACTACCACAATACACGAGCATTAGAGGAAATTTCAATTTAAAATGGGACTTCCAAAAAAATACAAATTCCATGTCATCATGTATTATCCAATCAAAATTTTTTAAAATTAAAAGAGGGAGCACCTCTTAAACAATTCTTTAATATAAATTTGGGGATAGGTATCATAAAAAAAACTACTTTTTTGTTCGTATTTTCGACATATCTCCCTGTGTTTTTACTCAAATTTTGATTGGGGAAGCTCGTTGGATGCAGAATTTAATTCTGCATCCAACGAGTACCCACTTGGCATAATTTTGACAGGCCTTGCTACCCGAAAAACAATAAATACCTAAAAAAACGTGATGATGACATTTTGACGGGCCCCACTACCCCAAAAACAAGAAATACCTGTCATCATCATGTTTTTTCAGGTATTTCTTGTTTTTCGGGTAGCGAGGCCTGTCAAAAGTATGCCAAGTGGGTACTCGTTGGATGTGCAATTTAATTCCACATCCAACGAGCTCTCCCGATCGAAATTTGAGTAAAAACACAGGGATATATGTCGAAAATACGAACGAAAAAGTAGTTTTTTCTTTTCTTCCTCCAAAATTAATAAATAATATTTTATTATTTTAACTATTATTTTATTAATTTTCCTTAGGAGGTCCATTTTGAGTTGAAATTTTCTCTAATGGTAATCCAACATGCAAGGAGGATCTAGAGCTGCCTAACTTAATTGACCAACTCTACCTAAGGCCTTGATAAAAGAAATAGTAAAAGCTCATAAAAGCATGAGGTAAATGAGATCATGTTACATGATGCATAAATAAATGTTAACAATAATATATATAGCTCATATATATTATGAATAAAATAATAAGTATATAAATTAAATATAAAGAAATAAGGATAACCATAAATAATGAATAAAGAGTCTATGTATTTATTATTTACTGAAATGATTAAATAAATATTTAATCCTAAAGAGTCAAATTAGGAACTAGTAAAATACTTCCTAAGTGAAGCAAAATAATTATTAAATCCACATAAATCATTTAAAGATTATTTTCAAGAAAATAATGGATTCTTGATCTAACTGAAGTTTTAGAACAACTGCCCTTTTTACTAAATATTGTCTATAAAGACCCAAGCCAAGGGAAGTCTTAGGGATATGATTATTATTATCTGTCTAAGTAATTTTGGAGAGCAATTTTCCAAAAGCAAGCAATCTTATACAAAACCTGATATTCCAAATAAGAGAAGCTTCACCTTTCGGAGCTCTAGACTACTTGCAAGTTGGATCCAGGTCAGGGGGATGCAGATTAGAACCAGGAACAGTTTCGGGTCATGGTTGGGAGTAACATGGTAGTTCCCAACTTATCCGGTTAACAGATCTAAAGGTCATAGATAACTGTTTTTTTATTAATTCTGTGTGTTTAAAGTGTGCAGTGTTTGTGGCATTAAACAAGTTGAATAGTTGTAGGTATGAAATTTTTACCTTTTCCAGTTCTATAAAACATGTTTACATATTTTACTTATTATTATTATGCTATGATATGAAGACCTAAGATTTGAATGCATGATTCATATTGAATTCATTTGTTTAAATATGAAACTCAGCCTGCAATGTATTAGATAAGTTATAGAGTTATTTTTTATGTTGCAGGTTGTTGCATTTGTTTAAAATTAAAATTCATCCTTTAAATTCATAGGTAGGTTTTAAAGTTGAAATTTTCCCGAGCATTATATTTAAACAGTTTTTGGAATATTGATGCCAATAGTTTAAATTAAATTTAAACCCTAGTTTCCAGATAAACTAATCACCATATTTATGTCAACATCTTTACTAAAAACTAAAACCCTAAGTATATTTTCATAAAGAACTTGCACAGGTCTATGACCTTATTATAAATTAAAACATAACTTAAACAAACTTAAAACTAATTAAATCCTATGATAAACAAAACACATTTTAAACTCTGTTCCAACGCTAATATAATTATTAATTAAAGAAATTATAAACATTCAGTCAAGGGATTTTATCCCTTTGTTTTCCAAAATAAAAACTAAACTAAATGAAGTGCTACAACGTTTCATTTGCGAGTGAAAACATAGACCTAGTTTTCCAATTAACCTATCCAAAAAAATATTAAAAATAATCAAATGAAACTTTATAAATGTGTTCTAACAAATCTATAAAATAGACATCAAAGATATATAAACTACATATAAATTACAGTAAACAAATAAAATCCAAATCCAAACAGAGTTCCATCCCCATACGCATTGCGTTGATGGAGTTAAATAATTACACAATAATCACCACTTAAAACTTAATAAATAAAAGTCAGAAACCATTTTCACAGTCAAAGTCTCCACGTGACCCAAGGTAAAATACATTAAACCCCAACTTTATAACCACAACATGTGAAAAATAATTAAACTACAAAACCTTTAAACCATTAAACCCAGCCAAGACCTCAAACCAGTTTCGAATCGCTTAGAGCTCAGCTAGGATCTTTTTAATAAACCAAACCATACGAACCAAGGATTGAACCTTGTAAATGAAAGCTAAAATATTAAACACATTATACAGGTTGAGTTATTCATGTAGGGTATAGTATTTATAGGCTTCCAATATTTTATTAAAACGCCACATCTAAACTACAGACAGAGTTACACTTTTTTCCCTTACAAACAATTATACATACACGATTTTTTCCACAAAATTTAAACCATATCTACACAAGTTGTGTTACAAACACAAGGCCTATAGCCAAGTCCTTACGAATTCCTGTGGAAGACGACCAAATCCTTCAATTAATAGAGCTACATTCTTATCAACCAACACATCAATTAAAACCACATTTTCACCATTCGTATCCATTATCGAAACCTTGGAATTGTAGAGAAATGACACTATTAAAATTTAAGAAAAACATACATATTTACAGAGTCATTTTAAAAACACAACGAAAATCTCATTAAGATTTAATTAAAACCAACATCCATTTCATAGTTAAATTGTAAACTAAACCTACAGAGTCGAGTCTCAATTAACAATCGAAACATCACATTTACCTTACAAAGCCATGGAAAGGCATTTACACAGATGCATATAAACAATTCCCAATGATTTGAATAAACCCCAAAACCCAACCAAACAGCGAATAACGTAAACTTTACAACCAGACATCTCTTAGACCTAGTTTCGAAACCATTTGATAACACAAGAAGTTCAACATTGGGTATAGACCCATTGCTTTACGTGGGGCTTACTCGGGATGGTTATGCAAGAAATCCAAAAGCTCTTCCACTTCATAATGCAGAGTACCCATGCTATATTCACTTGCAAAACAACGAAAACCAAGCTTGGTTTAGAATTATGCAGTGACTCTAAAACCAAACCAATTTCATAATGCAGAGTACCCATGCTATATTCACTTGCAAAACAACAAAAACCAAGCTTGGTTTAGAATTATGCAGTGACTCTAAAACCAAACCAATAATCAAATGTGTAATCATACATACAATGGCGTACCTGCCAATGTTCTCAAGTGAAATTTGGTTTCTCTGCATGGTATGTGCAGCTCCCACTTGGAGCATGATACCTCCCTCCAAACCAAAATGAATACCAATTAAATGACAATCAAAACCCTAATGAAGTGCATAAGGAAGACAACCTGAGCAAACTAAGGTGCATTCAATGCGACAACCTGGCCACCACCTTCATGCAAATTAATACCCACATGCCTAAAGTTTGGCTCCACATTCTTTATCACCATTTCATTTCCCTTTTGCATAGTCTTAAACCTTCCTATATTGTGATTTGCATAGGTTTATGTCATAGTTTTCGATGGCATAAAATATTCCATAGCATAAACCCTTCGTATTAAAGTTTAAACATAAAAAAAATTATAAACAAGGTTTTAAACCTTCATCACCATAGTTTTTACAAACATGCATGCATATAGTATAAACCCGTTATCATAGTTTGAAAAGTATGTTTTGAGACCTTTAGGCTTAGAACCTTTTCCCTTCTATAATTGAGAATAGGATTAGTAATTCTTAGATGTAGATTTTAGGACGCTGATTTTTGCATGTTTGCAAGACTGGGTTCACAGGAGAAATCACCTGCAGAAGAGTTTATACACATGCATTAGTTCACAATGAACTAAGTATACCCCATAGCATAGGAACCTTACCTTTTCGAGTGGACCTTTAAGGGACAGAACCCCACCACTCCACCCCTTGACATACAGAGGTAAGTCAACATCTTCATATTGAACAATAAATAATAAAATACACATAAAATGAAAGTAAGAATTAAAACAGAGTAAGTATCGACAATGTCAATAAATAAGATAGACAGGAAAAGTAATTTATAAGCGCATCAAAGTATAGAATAGTAATATGTAGACATCATCATCGTACAAGAAAAACACACAAATAAAACACTAGACAAAAATTAGCCTTATTTCGTCGAACAAAGTTTTATTCCGCACTAAGAAAATGAAGATGCCCTTAAGATCTATAGTTTATTATCCTACAAAAAAAAAAAAAATTATGGATTTTAGGGACATTACATATGTAGAATAATTTCTTCTAGTTGCACTTATGTCCCTTACTATACTTTCTATCACAATTAAAGCATAATCCTTTTGTTCTTCCTTCATCTAGTTGTTGGGGTGTCAACCTTTGTGGTGGTTTATAAGAAGGAACATTATTTTCTCTATATGTTTTGGAGAAGGATTTTCTAGTAGTCACTTCCATATTTTTATTTTCAACCTTCCTTGTCATCATGAAAGACTTCTCTACGGATTATGGTTAAAAGAGATGTACATCATGTTGAATGTTATCTTTCAAGGTTCTAATAAATAGATCTAATAAATTATCTTTTGAAATATTCTTCAATCTAAGACTTACCTTCTCAAATTGCTTGATGTGCTCTATAACTAAAAGTTTTTGCTTGAGATTTACCAACTAACTAAAGAAGGTGTTTCTATTTATATCCCCATAATGTGCAATCAATTATTTTGTGAATATAGACCAAGAGATACTAGAGTTCTTTTTACGGTCACAAAGCCATTGGTACCATACAAATTGATCAGGTTCTAAATACAAGGATGCAATAGTTACCTTTTGCATAGTGGGAACCCGATGTAGATCAAAGAATTCCTCCATCTGAAAAATCCATGTGATTGGATCCTTTCCATCATACTTTCTCATGTCAATTTTGGGGATAAAGTAGTTTCTTGGACCTGAAGTGAACCCATGTTGTTGTAGTGAATCGTCAACTTTTGAGGACTCCAACTTCCTACTCTACAATTGTTTTTCAATCTTCTCTAGAAGTTACTGGAATAATTCATATTTTCCCTCATCCTTTTCTTGAGTAGATAAATGAGGAATAAAGTTATGTTTTATATCCTTCATAAATTCCTTCAAGTCTTGAATATCTTCTTTTCTAGCCATCCCTTTGATGTCTTGTTTACTAGCCATCCCTTTGAGATCCTCTATACTAACTATATTATTTTCCAATTTAACTAATTCATCCATTTTCACATTTCCTTTTGATCTAGATGGATATTGATGGCCACCCACCTATTGCACCAGCTCAAAACAAATGTCCATTGTGGCAGTTTTATAGTTGTTTTTCTACGGTGTTTTTGGGTCCTAAACTTCTGGGGTTGTTTTGAGGCCTGAAACGACATTTTTTGGCAATTTGGGTGGCCAAATGCAATGGTTTCCTTTGGCATGCATTTGGCCACAGTCGAAAGTTGTAAATATGGGACAGATCTTTCCAACAAGCTATCGAGCACCCAAATCAGAGATCGTATGCAAAATTTATGACCACGGGAAGTTGACTGTTCAACTTACCACCTTAGGGCCATAAATTTTATGACAGTTCATTTTCTAGGGTTATGTTTTGGGAATTTTGGGGTTCTCTCCCTCATCTTTATTATAAATAGGCCCCTTTTTCCTCACTTTGTATCCATCTTTGAACGTATGAGCATGGCAACCACCTCTCCTCTCAGAGATAGCTACCACCATTCTAGCAATTGTATTACAATCTGTTCTATTTCCACCATTTAATCGAATATGTGTTTATTGTATCTCTGTTATATTTAAAAAATGTCTGTTATTATGATTATGTATTTTTTCTTTCATTTCATTCACACATAAATCTAAATCAGTGGTATCAGAGCAATCTGCTCTTTGGTCATTTCTCGACACATGTCCCCGACGAGGTCTGGGTATAGAGAGTTTGGTCTCAAACTATTTTTACTTGATCACTCTCACCATCCCAAACAACCTCCCATGGCATAATAAAAGAGAGACGACGGAGAAAGAGATCCTATCAAATCATTGCTTAAAGAATCTCTCGTGCGACAAAGGAATGAGATGATGGATAGTTTCACCCAAATCCTTCTATGAATGTCGGCAGTGACACGTGCATCTCCAACGAGGAGTCAATTCAGGGATGCAATTCCCTTCAAGGTATAAGTTAACTTTGATATTCCTTTATTTGAAGTCCAGATCGATGCAGATACCCTAGATAATTGGTTGAATGTTCTAAAAGGGTATTTCTTTGTCCACAATTTCTTCGACAGGGAAAATATCATGTTTTCTCTCCTTAAGGCAGTCCCCCATGTCCACATTGGTACATTCGAATTGAGATGGACTTCCTCGACATCTCTTCACTTGGATCTTCCTATTGGTATGTTGTCAAAATTGAGGATAAATTTCGACAAAAGAACAAGCAAGACTTTAGACTTGTCAATTCATCGCATAAGCAAGGCAAGGGAAACCCTGGCCCACAAAACACAAGAAAAGGGAAGGACAACCAACCCTTACAACAAACAAAGAAAGGGGAAGGAAAGACAAAGAAGGACACTGGGAAGTGGTGCGAATTTCACAAAATCCCTTGGCACCACACTGATGAATATCGCTCAAAGCAGTCATTAGTGGCCGAGATCAAATATTCAGAATCAGATCCGAATTCTGATTCTGAACCCAATGCCACAGCCGTAGACAATGGGAAGTAGATCATTGATGCAGACCCCACTGCCACAATTGCTACTACACATATTCAACTAGAGGAGCCTGAAGGATTAGAGGCAGAAGAGTGCCTCTTCCATTGGAAGATGTGGGTGAATGGAATCCCACTACATTTCATTGTTGACAATGGTAGCTAAAAGAACTTGATCTCAACAGAAATCGTCAAGAGATTGGAACTTCTAAAAACACCACACCCACAACCCTACAACATCGGTTGGCTAAGCCAAGGACGAGGTATCCGCATTACTCAACAATGACTCCTACTATATGGCATCAAGCCTTTCAAAGACGAGGTATTGTGTGATGTGGCCCCGCTTGAAGTCTGTGATGTTCTTTTAGGACAACCATATATGTGGAAGCGTCATGCTATATATGAGTCATGGCCTCGCAGTGTCATTATTACTTTGGGAGGAAAACGATATCGGATACCAGAGATAGATTCACCTAACATGGTCTCACAAGGCAGAAAGATATGCTCCCACATTAGAAAATTATTCCTTTTCACAATTGTGTCTAAAGGAGAACATCATATTGCCTCCACACCCTCAGCACAGGGTATTTATTCTCATTAGACACAAGAAGAAAATAGAGTCAGTGTTTCCTCATCCATCCGAGTACATCTATGATGCAAGGCCATGCATTCAAGGTGATGCTCCAAAAAAAATTCATCCACACAGCAATTACATCCCTCTTGGGATGCCAAAGAAAAGCAACCTCTTCACTTCAGCAAATGCCGCACCAGGAGATCAACTCAAAACACAGTTTGAGATATGATACGGGATTTGAAAAATTGGATACCATTGCTTCCTAAGGATGGAGGATGGATCCAAATGGAAATCGGTGGCAAGCCACCTATTCCAATGGCTCAAAACAATTGTCTAGTGTGGCAGTTTCTTAGTTGTTCTTCTATGGTTTTTTTGGGTCCCAAACTTTCGGGGTTGTTTTGAGGCCCAAAACGACATTTGTTGGAAATTAGGGTGGCCAAATGGTTTTCTTCCACAAGAATTTCACCATAGATGAAATTTGTAAATATCGGATATATATTTCCAATGAGCTATCGAGCACCCAAATCGAAGATCATATGCAAAAGTTATGACCCAAGGAAGTTGACTGTTCAACTTACCACCTTGGGGCTGCAAACTTTATGATAGTTCATCTTCTAGGGTTATGTTTTGGGGATTTTTAGGTTCTCTCCCTCGTCCTTATTATAAATAGGCCCCTTTGGCCTCACTTTGTATTCATCTTGGCACGGATGAGCATAGCAACCACCTCTCTTCTCAGAGATAGGTACCACCATTCTAGAAATTGTATTATAGTCTCTTGTATTTCTGCCATTTAATAGAATATGTGTTACTGTTTCTCTGTTATCTTTACAAAATGTCTGTTATTATGATTCTATATTTTTTCTTTCATTTCATTCACACATAAATCCGACTCAGTGGTATCAGAGCAATCTTCTCTTTGATCATTTCTCGATGCATGTCCCCGACGAGATCTAGGTATAGAGAGTTTGGTCTCGAACTATTTTTACTTGATCACTCTTGCCATCCCAAATGACCTCCCATGGCAGAAGAAAAGAGAGACGACAGAGCAGGAGATCCTATCAAATCGTTGCTCAAGGAATCCCTCGCACGACAAATGAACGAGATGATGGATAGTTTTGCCCAAATCCTTCTATGAATGTTGGTAGCGACATGTGCATCCTCAACGAGAAGCCAATTTAGGGATGCAACTCCCTTCAAGGTATAAGTTAACTTTGATATTCCTTTATTTGAAGTCCATATCGATGCAGATGCCCTAGATAATTGGTTGAATGTTCTAGAATGGTATTTCTTTTTCCACAATTTCTCTGACAGGGAAAAGATAACATTTTCTCTCCTTAAGGCAGTCCCCTATGTCCAAAATTGGTGGGGTGCATATTGGGAGCAAAAATTAGTAGATGATTCTGGAATGTTTGAGACAAATCCCACTTGGGGCCTTTTCGTAGATGCCGTCAAGGAACAGTATTACCCTGTGGGAAACTATGATGACCAATACACCAAATGGACCATTCTACATCAAGAGAGGGACCAAACGGTGTCGGATTACACCAACAGCTTTCATACCTTACGCACAAAGATGGGTATAAAAGGACTCCAAGCGGCACCTAATTCTTAAATATTGCAATGGTCTACATTGGTACATCCGAACTGAGATGGAATTCCTCGACATATCTTCACTTGGATCTTCCTATTGGTATGATGTCAAAATCGAGGAGAAATTTTGACAAAAGAACAAGAAAGACTCTAGACTTGCGAATCCACCGCATAAGCAAGGCAAGGGAAACCCTGGCCCACAAAACACAAGAAAAGGGAAGGACAACCAACCCTCACAAAAAAAAAAGAAGGGGGATAGAAATATAAAGAAGGACACCGAGAAGTGGTGCGAATTTCACAAAATCCCTTGGCACAACACTGATGAATGTCGCTCAAAGTAGTCATTGGTGGTTGAGATCAAATCTTCAGAATCAGATCCTAATTCTGATTCTGAACCCAATGCCACAACCGCAGACAATGGGAAGCAGATCATTGATGCATACCTCACTACCACAATTGCTACTGCACATATTCAACTAGAGGAGACTGAAGGGTTAGAGGCA
Source organism: Pseudotsuga menziesii (assembly GCA_001517045.1). Lineage (NCBI taxonomy): Eukaryota > Viridiplantae > Streptophyta > Pinopsida > Pinales > Pinaceae > Pseudotsuga > Pseudotsuga menziesii. The sequence continues at coordinate 10,504 of LPNX010679313.1, forward strand.
GAAGAGTGCCTCTTCCACTGGCAGAGGTGGGTGAATGGAATCCCACTACATTTCGTTGTTGACAATGGTAGCTAAAAGAACTTGATCTCAACAGAAGTTGTCAATAGATTGGAGCTTCCAAAAACACCACACCCACAACCCTACAACATCGGTTGGCTAAGACAAGGACGAGGTATCCGCATTACTCAACAATGCCTCCTACTATATGGCATCAAGCCTTTCAAAGACGAGGTATTGTGTGATGTGGCCCCGCTTGAAGTCTGTGATGTTCTTTTATGACAACCATAAATATGGAAGCGTCATGCTATATATGAGTCACGGCCTCGCAGTGTCATTGTTACTTTGGGAGGAAAACTCTATCAGATACCAGAGATAGCTTCACCTAACACGGTCTCACAAGGCAGGAAGATATGCGCCCAAATCAGAAAATTATTCCTTTTCACAATTGTGTCTAAAGGAGAACATCATATTACCTCCACACCCTCAGTACAGGGTATTTATTCTCATCAGACACAAGAAGAAAATAGAGTCAGTGTTTCCTCATCCATCTAAGTACATCTACGATGCAAGGACATGCAATCAAGGTGCTACTCCAAAAAAAAATCATCCACATAGCAATTACAGCCCTCTTAGGATGCCAAAGAAAAGCAACCTCTTCACTTTAGCAAATGTCGCACTAGGAGATCAACTCAACACACAGTTCGACATATGATACGGGATTCAAAAAATTGGATACCATTGCTTCCTAAGGATGGAGGATTGATCCAGATGGAAATTGGTGGCAAGCCACCTATTCCAATGGCTCAAAACAATTGTCTATTGTGGCAGTTTCCTAGTTGTTTTTCTATGGTTTTTTTGGGTCCCAAAATTTCGGGGCTGTTTTGAGGCCCAAAATGAAATTTGCTGGAAATTAGGGTGGCCAAATGGTTGTCTTCCACAAGCATTTGGCCATAGAAGAAAGTTGTAAATCTTGGATAGATCTTTGCAACAAGCTATCAAGCACCCAAATCGGAGATCATATGCAAAAGTTATGACCCCAGGAAGTTGATTGTTCAACTTACCACCTTGGGACCACAAACTTTATGACGGTTCATCTTCTAGGGTTATGTTTTGGGAATTTTTAGGTTCTTGCCCTCGTCCTTATTATAAATAGGCCCCTTTGGCCTCACTTTGTATTCATCTTGGCACAGATGAGCGTAGCAACCACCTCTCTTCTCAGAGATAGCTACCACCATTCTAGAAATTGTATTACAGTCTCTTCTATTTCTGCCATTTAATAGAATATGTGTTTAGTGTATCTCTGTTATCTTTTCAAAATGTCTATTATTATGATTATGTATTTGTTCTTTCATTTCATTCACATATAAATCCGGATCACCTTTAATCATATCTTCCAACTTGGTCACTCTAAAAGATATCTCTTCCATTTTATTATATGCCGAGCATGAATCCTCTGTGGTTTTGAGTGGAGTGTTATTATTTCCACTTCCTTTTGGTGTAATTTTAAACAATAAATATGTATCACACGCTATGGTTTACCACAAATAGATCCCTTCTACTAAAAACTATTCAAATGCAAAATGACGTACCTTTTTCAAACCCTGATTGGAATATTGTTTTAGGGACGACTTGTAACTGAGGTACAATTTGAATTTCGAATCCTATTGTTATGAAACTTCAGAATGCGGCCTTAATCTGTCCTCATTCCAATGTTGCAAGCCTAAACTAATTTGTATGTTCCAACAAAAAAATATTGCAAATCTACCAAAGATTCTTATTTTTGGCCTATCTAGAAGAACATAGTTTTATTCTATGCCACATGTCCAATATTTTGTTTTAGCTGCTGAAACTTCTACCACAAATACCATGGTATGTCTTCTTTCATATGCAACTGATCTCATTCAATTTGTATCTTGGATGCCTCATATATGACCTTTTTCCAAGAACAATTTTTTTACACTAGGTTTAGGACTAGTAAAATATCCTATATTCCTCTGCAATTATCTCCAAAAATGTAATGGATCAGGATCTAAATTTTGGACTAGAGCTATTTAGAAAAGTTTTAGAAGTGAGTTTTTAACCTCAATATATTACTCCTTCTAGAAAAAAAAATTGTAGCAAAAGTTCCAAGATGACTCGTTTTGCAGAAGCCAACCCTGAGGAAAGAGCTACGATACAAAATGTTATGCAACCGATTCCCAGAAATAGCATAAAAAGAGAAGAAATAGAAAATAAGAGAGTAATCCATGCCTTCACAATGAATAACATAGATAAATATCAATCTTCTTCGAAGGAGGAACCTCCTTACACAATGTACTGAGTACACAAGACAAGATAAGATACTATGATGACTAAAATGAGAATATCTCCTTCCTATATATAGGAGACAAAGGTATACAATAACAACTAACAGACCCAAGCCAACATAAATAATATTTAATGCACCACAATATAGGTAGTAATCTGCCACACTATATCGTGTAATGTGTCATCATTAAGGGCTTAACAATATAGATAATGGTTAATTCCAAGTGGGATTTTTAATCCTCCAACCATGAGAAAACCCCCTTTTCTAATGCTTTCCCAGTGAGATAAAATGGAAATAGAAAATCATTGAACTTATCCTAATCTATTGTGTGAGACCACACATTGGTATTATCTTTATCAATGCCAAACTAGATTTTACATCCATGTGCATCTATTAAGTATTTAGGCACTCATACAACATAATTGAGAGCCACAATTATCATATTTTATCACTAGTTTATGAAAACAACATCATTAAATAAAATTTATGAGCATAATTTGAAACATGTTAGGGTTGATATTGAATTGCAACAACTGTTCGACCAATATTATATTGACACTTCCAACACTTAGTTCCAAGTTCAAATATGTATAGAATAAATTTGTGTAACATTAAATCAAAACTTCCCCAACTATGCATATATATCTAGTAGCATGCTATCCTTTATATATTAAATGTACAACTCCATCTGAGGGTATGAGATTGTTAAGGCATAACTACTATGATAGAGTTTGTTTCTTTCTATTGGATTTTTTTCTAATTACTAAGAGACTTGTCCTTGTCATAATTCCTAGGGTATGAGTTTATTTTATCTCCAAGCTTCCACTGGAACCTTTTTCTTTTATTTTAGGAGATTTATCTGTCGGATATATGACAGTTCTCTGCATTAGAATCGTGACAAATTCATCAAAGAATTTATCGAAAGATCACTTTATTTATGATGTTGTTCCAGTGCATTAGGTTGTCGATGAAAGAGCATTAGGTAGTCGACGATTTGACGAAGTTATTGCATCGACTACCCCACTGTACGACATCGGATACCCTACGATTATACATCAGATAGCCGACATGTTGAAAAATCTATTGCATCAGTTAGCCGATGAATGCGCATTAGGTAGTCGACGGATCGTCGTCGTATATCCGATGTTTAACAAAACAATTGTTAAAAAACATTGTCCAATTGAGTTCCCACATCTGTTGGTTGTTGTATGTTCTTGATGTCGAATATCCGATGAAAATCAAGTGTCAAAAATCCGATTAAATTACACGGACGATTGTTGGATGTCGTGCTCGTTGGTTAACCTTTGGCATTATCTCAATAATCCAATAAAAGACCATTAGATTTTTGTCCAGTTGGATGTCGTGCTCGTTGGTTAACCTTTGGCATTATCTCAATAATCCAATGAAAGACCATTAGATTTTTGTCCATATACAATAGTGATTTCCTTCTGATTCCATCTTGTTTGCACTAATCATGAAATCCATTTGACACATACTCTTTCCCTCTATTCGATATCAATATTTTGATTGGATGGCCACTTTAGTTTTCACCAAAAACTTTTGATTCTTTGAACATGATTAAAATTCCTAAATTTTGATGAAGGAAGTACACCCATGTTTTTCTGTTGAAATTGTCAATGAATGTAAGAAAATAAAAAAGTTGCACCAAGTGACTGAATCTAGATAGGGCGACATAAACTAGTATGAACCATCTCTAAGGGTTCATGTTCCCTTCAAGACACCTGTTTATGGAATATAGGGCTTATGTTGCTTTAAAAGATGCAACACTCACATGTGCTTGTTGCTTCCTTAATAGAGGATAATCCTTTAACCATGTCTTTATGTTGCAACCATTTTAGACCAGCAAAGTGAAGATGTCCAAATCTAAAATTCCATAACTAAAATTCATCCATGCATGTTTCTTTATGGGGAAAAGAACTTACCCATGTGCTGCAAGTCATGACCAATGGGTGTACATTTTGTTCCTAGTCACTTGCACATTGGAAATGATCTACTTACCCAGAGGTTTTTCATATATGGCACATTTTTATCCCTTGAAGATGAGATCGTATCCCTTATAAGTGAGTTTCCCAATGTTAATGATCAAATTATGCTTCAAACATGGTTCATAATATACATTTGAGATGGTTTTCTGTTGGCCCTATTTGGTTAATATGTTGACCACTCATTTACCAATAAATTTATCTATATCATTGGTGACGAATTTAAACTCTTACTTTAGTAACTCATATAGATCCGCAAATAGACTTATATTACCTATCATATGGTTGATACAACCATTATCTAAAATACAAAGGTCATTTTCATTTTCATGTGTAACAAGGAATCTTCATTGTTCTCAGTGGTGTTTTTAATATTGACATTTTCTTCTTTTTGTATTCACTAAAAAATGACCAAATTTATTGCAATAATAGCACTTGAGTTTTGATTTATCAAACCTCTTTCTGTTGTCCCTCTCATTTTCTTGTTCTTGATCTTCCTTTTTGTTGGTAGAGGAAGCAATAACATGAACATAGATCAATAAATATAGAATGGAAATAAAAACAATCTTACAGATCAACACACCGTATTTTATGTGGTAAAACCATTTAAAAGGGGCACATCCACATAGCAATGATATCCATATTTTTTTTGTTTAGTAATGGAGAACTACAACAAGCAAATAGTCTTACAACCATTTATCACACATATTGATGGTTTTTGCATCTACATGCTTACATGGATATATAGGATCTCTCATACATTTACATAAAACTAACCAATTAAATGTACCCCAATCCATATTTTATCTTGGATTGTTTTGTTTTAATCAAAGGCATAATAATAGGATTCTAGAAATATACCCAAATCCAAATCCATGGCAAATTGATTGTCATCATTTCAACACTTGCCATTGCTTTGGCCATCTCTCTCTCTACCTCTTGATCTACCTCTACCTCTACCTCTTGATCTAACTCTACCTCTACCTCTTGAGAAAGCTACCTAGGCTTTGACAGTGTTCTCTAGAGAGGAAACCTAATTCCTACTAGTTTTGGATTCATACGATATAAGTGATCCCGTCAACTTGTCTACAAATAATTCAATTAGATCTTTCACTTCTTCAATAGCTATAAATTTCATATTGAATATAATGTGTAGGGATCTTAAAACCATGATAATTAATCTTTGATCATATATATTTTAACCATACGTATTTAATTGATTTATTATTCCCATGAATTTAGTCATAGATTGATATATTGTATCCGATTTAATTTATAGAGATAAATGAGGCATTGTAAAACCCCAAATCCTTCAATCATGTCCCCTAAAAACAAACTCTCCAACCCCAACACTAAAATTAATATATTTGTATTATGAGTCTATAACTTAAACCCCTAACTCCCACACCAAACTCCATACGTCCTTGTGTCCAATTCAAAAATTGTTATCATCCTTAACCTAGACTAACATTAAACAAATAACTTATATAAACCTTTGCATGTAACCTCTATGAATTTAACAAATATAAACCTCAAGTTATTTTTCTTATAACCCCTAATCCTTAAATCTTTAATTTATAACCACTAAATCATAATTACTTTAAAACTTAATAGTTTATAACCTTTAACCCCTAATACATAAATCCCTTAACCCTTAAGATTCCTAACCATGAAATCATAACATCCTTAAGATAAATAATTCCTATAAATCTAATTACATATCCTTAATAGTATTTATATCTCCTAGGATCTATAATATTTACCATCCCTCATTCTCATTATCCATAAGTATTAAGATCCTATTACTCCTAACAATCATAAACTTAATAACATATAGTTCCTATAGCTTCTACCATATACCCATAACCATTATATCCTACAATTAATCCAACCCTGATAACCCCTATCATATTTATCTATTAACCTATATATACTCTTATAACCCCAATACCTTATAACAACCTAAATAATCACTAATATTTATAATCCTTAAGAAATACAACCTGTAAAATATATAACTCATAAGCCTTAATCCCTAATCCCAATCCCCTCTAACCACTAACTATTATAATGCCAAACTTGAATGATTAATTATTACTAACTCATATAACATATAAATTCAACCAATTGTATAATATCTAAAACAATATAACACATAACTCATATAAAAATAGATAACACATAACATATTAACCATATAACCAATGGCTGAATCCGTGAAGATGGGTGTCTATTTTGGGGGGTCTTATAAGAAAATAAATTTGATTTTTTCATGTTTTTCAACTTTGGGCCAACGAAAGTGATATTTTCATTTAGAATTTCACTTTCAAGTAAAAACAAAACTTTTAGAGAATTATGTTAGATTTCTCTTCATAATTTTTTGAATTTTTTTTATTGAGATTTGATATGTCGTTTCGAAAAATGTTTGACAGTGTGTCCTTATGAAATGAAAGGACTAAAAAATAGTCATGTTTGGTTGCTCCCGTAAAATCGTTGTTAAAGTTGTGTTTTGCAAAAAACAAATATGCTACGACAATCTACACACAATATACTATTGCGATGACTATAACTTTGCAACCAACGGATCTATATACTAATTATAATACTTTTTTGAATTCGATCAATGGGAAAACCTTGTCGGTTTTAAATATGTTTTTGGTTGTGCCACTTTTCTCTCAATTGACTATAAAAATTAAAAATCTACGAATACCCTTTTGAAGTAGACAATCCAATTACGTGCACCATATTTGTTTCAATTTTTTTGGTGGTGTATTTTTAAAGTTATATATTTTTCATTTCACTGCATTTTGAAAGAGATGAAACTAAACTTGACACATGTTAAGAAACAAAAAAAAAAATATCGGATATCACCTATAGACAACAAAATCTATACCTACGGAAAGTATATTTAATGATGAAACTAAAGGTATCAAGTCCGACAGTCGATTTGTAGTGTAAGGCATCCATTTTAACTTCCGAAAATGGAGAAACCCGAAAACTGTGCAGGTTGTAGGTTTTCAAAGAGTTTTTTCCCAAGGCATTTTTGCCAAAGATTTTGTGTTATAAAGTATTTTTGAAAAGAAGTTATTTCTTTGCAAGAAGTTTTTTCATAGAGTTTTTTTCCAAGATATTTTTCTAAAGTAGGTTATTTCTTTGCAATGGGTTTTTTTCCAAAGAGTTTTATTTTTCAAGGTATTTTCGCAAAGGAGTTATTTCTTTGCAAGGGTTTCTTTCAAAAAGTTTTTTTTCCAAGGTATTTTTGCAAAGTTGGTTCTTTGCAATGGGTTTTTTCCAAAGAGTTTTTTTGCAAAGTATTTTTGCAAATGAGTTTTTTTTTCCAAAATATTTATATAAGTTGTTTTTTCAAATAAGGTTTTTTTTCAAAGAGTTTTTTTTTCCAATTGTTTTACAAAGAAGATTTTTTTACAAGGTGTTCTTATTTTTTTCCTAGGGTTTTTCAAAAGGAGATTAAGAAATCATGGGAAATAAAAGTAACCGTAAAAAAAAGTGATTGTAAAAGTGATGACGATGCTAATTGGGAAAAACTAAAACTCAGAAATACAGCCAAAAGAGAAAGGGTTGCAGAAACGGAAGAAATAATTGAAGATATAAGAACAGATTTACATGACACTGTTGATGAAATGGAAATTGAAAATAGGGTACAAGAAGAACAAATGGAAGTTGAAGGGACCATTGTTGAAGATGTAAATAGTGATTTACATGTTAATGTTGATAAAGTCAATATTGAATATCAAAACCAAGATCCAGAAATTGGACCTGGTATGTATATATCATGTATTTTCGAAATTCGTTTTTTATAATGAATTGTATTTTTGGACATATGTTAAATTAAATTAAATTTGATGTATAGGTACTTTCACCATTGATGATGAAATGTTAGAAGACATTGATTGCGACAAATATGGAGAAAAATTACCCATACATGTTGCACGATATCGTGCTACAAAATTTTATGATGGTATTCTCAAGGATTCTTCAATAGCAAGACAAGCGCAAATTTTGAGATGTTTATTGGTGTCCAAGAAGTTAGAATGTGCTACGTCATTATTGGGTATTCACAAGGCGACAAAAGAGTTGAAACTGAAACACAATGTGATAGAAAATATAGGTGATGCAATAAAAAAATTTGGAAAATACAGAAAGAAACATACCAGTGCTGCACGTAGAGCAATTCAGACAGCAATTGTTTCAACTAGTACTAAACAAAAATGTTTGACAACACAACTAGCACAAGCAATTGGAACCTCAAGAAAGACATTATACAAACATAGCAAATTCAGAATGCAATTAAATGAAAATGATGAACTTGCTTGCTGGGCAATTATTTGTAGACAACCTTACAAAGATAAAATGGAAGAAGGTGTTAAAGATATTGTACAAAAATATTGGTTGGAACATGCTCGAGTTTCACCAAATTCAAGGGATGTGATACGACAAAGAGTATCACAAAATGTATATGAAAGCCATCCAAAACATATAACGGAAATGGCACAAGTACAATTGTTCAATAAATTGAACGAAGATCATCGTGGAATTAATATGTCAATCACTACATTTGTGCAACAAAACCCATGGTATGTTAGACCTATTACTATATGTGACACATGTTGTTGTCATTACCATGTGCAATTTCAATTATATTATGACATGTTTCTTGAATTTGGTAAAATGTTTTGGACAAATTCACCACCTCCGCCCACAGTACGCGAATTCATATCTCAAAGCCTATGTGATAGAAATCACGATGAAGTATTTTATAATAAGAAATGTGTCAATGGAAAACATTGTCATGGTTGTGGAAATCTTGTTTTATTCCACAATAAATACCCTATCGATAATGATCAGTCGCTTTCAAATGTAACCGTTGATTGGAGAAGATATGAATACAACATTTATTCTACAAGTTCTAGTGATGCACATTCCAAAATAATTGAATTGCGAGAAGATACAATATGTGTGACAGATTTTCTCAAGAAATTTGAAAGTGAAATTTATAAATACACCAAGAATTCACATAGAACACGATGGCGAGACCTTCAATTCAAACATTCCCGTGAAATTTTTTCAACTGAAACAATTTTGTCTGTGGTTGATTTTGTAGAAAACTGCACATTTGCTGCATAAAAAGAGATTCAAAATGAATACTATCATTCTGACCAATTTTCGATATTTGTCCATGTTCTATATAGACATCTCAACAAGATGTTGATGGAATTGAAAGCACATGTGACAATCGAGATGTGATTAAAGAATATCACTTTTATATCAGCAATGATCGTACACATGATACACATTTTGTTCAACATTGTATTGAAATTTTTTTCTACGATTCACTAAAAAGTCATAAAGTTAAATTCAATGAACATTGGATATGGTTAGATGGATGTGCGGGACAATTTAAATCTTCACGATCATTTTTTTGGTTATGTTGACTTCATAAAGCAATGAAATTAAACATTGATGGAATTTCTTTGAAACTAGACATGGAAAAGGTGAACATGATGGTGCAAGAGCATGTGTAAAAAGAGCACTTCGAAGATGGAAAATGAACCATTCTTCGAGACGATACCATTTAGCTACAGAGGTTGTCCAATGGTGGAAATCAAATCGAAGCCATGATTGTAGTCAACAATCAAAAGATGTGCGTAGGTATGTACATTATTTTTTAAATTTATATTAATTGTCAATTTTAAAAAATGTATGTACTAACATTGAAGTATTTGTACACTAACATTAAAAGCTATCATTTGTGATTTATCATTTATTGTGTAGGTTTTTTTGGCTTGTTGGGGTCTAATATATAGATAGATCAATACCATACGAGGCTAGAACCATACATGGGACTAGAGAACTTCACTCTATTCAAACAAAATCCTTCGAAAATGTGTTTTCATTTGACAGTAGAAAGCAAACATGTTTTTGTCATATTTGCACTGAAAATGTTGAATCTACATAAGTTTATGAAAACATAACGAACAACTACGTAAAACATTGGAAACACACAGAGATTAATCCAAAAGGGAAAATGCCACTAACAAGCATAGAAGAATTAGAATAAGAAGAAATAAAAATATCATCTGATGGCGCTAGAAATTCAGATCTTTTTAGAGAAGGTAATGATGTTGTTGATTCTTCAATATTGTCCATCACCTTATGTTTATATAGTCAATTTAATTCACTTAACTCCAATGCCAATTGTAATTTGCACAGGATATATTTTCGCTGTGATTGCACCTTTAGACAACAACGAAAATGTAAATATTATTTGATGCAATGCACTGAAGGAAAAATGAAGTTATTGGAGGACTACAATGACAACAGATTTACATATGAGAGAGGATCCATCATTTTAAAAGGCTATTTTTTGCAGCAAGCCCGTATGACTGAAAATTATGTCTACTTTAAGGATTATGAACCTGATGTTATATGTTGTCAATATAGTCATTTAGTATGTGCATCTCAAATAAAATTAGTACAAGTTGCATAAAAAAAAACTTAAAAAATAAAAAATGGAAACTATCCAAATATGACCATGAATGGATAATTGAGGACGGCATTCCATTGCGATGTTTTTAACTATATCATTTCTTTTTTTATGTTAATATTGGCTATCATGAATTCATTGAACTTTAATTTATTAAAATTCAGAATCAAGTTGCTAATATTACCTTAGTAATAAAAAAAATCAAAATTCAAAATCAAGTTGCTAATGTTACCTTAGAAAATTTATGGATTGAGCTATAATTTATTAGAATTTAAAATCAAGTTGCTAATTTTACTTTAGTAATAAAAAATATTCCTATCAAAATTTCCTAACATTCCTGACATTTCCTAACATTCTCTCATACATTCATATATTTACGCCTATCAAAACTTTCTAACATTACTAACATTTCCTAACATTCATTTATAACATTCCCCACATTGATTCCAAACATTCCCCACATTAATTCTTAACATTATATTGCATCTATCAAAGCTTCCTAACATTCCTAAAATTCCTAAAATTCTCAACTTTTCAACACTAAAAATATGTTACATATACAAATATACATAAATTTACTAATACATACATTCATATAATTGCACCTATCTAAACTTCCTAACATTTCCTAACATTCATTCTTAACATTCATATATTTACACCTATCAAAACTTCATAGTTCCTTTCCTAACATGTATTCCAAACATTCATGTATATTTGCACCTATCAAAACTTCCTAGTTCCTTTCCGAACATTCATTCCTAACATTCATGTATATTTGCACCCATCAAAACTTCCTAACATTCCAAACATTTTCCTAACATTGATTTCTAACATTCCCTAGACATTGATTCCTAACATTCCCCACATTGATTCTTAACATTAGATTGCACCTATCAAAACTTTCTAACATTCCTAACATTCCTAAAATTCTCAACATTCATATATTTGCACCTATCAAAACTTCCTAACATTCATAAAATTCTCAACATTCATATATTTGCACCTATCAAAACATCCTAACATTACTAACATTTCTTTACATTCATTTCTAACATTAGCATTCCCCATTCCCACATTCACTCCTAACATTCCCCATGTTCATTCTTAACATTAGAATTCCTCAAATATTTGTTCTTAACAAATTGGATTGCTTTCATTCTTAACGCTAACATTCCCCATATTTGTTCTTAACATTCCTAACATTTACATATACATGTATATAATCCAAAAAACAATATCTAAGATCAATGTATGTATGTACATAATCCAAAAAAACAATCATGAACATGTGAGTTCAATGTACATGTATATAATCAAAAAAATAGTCATGAACATGTGAGTTCAATGTACATGTATATAATAATAAAAAAACAATCATGAACATGTGTATAATCCAAAAATTAGACTCCTCGATGTCTAAATCAAAGAAGTCCACCACTATCCTCCACTAGGGTCTTCCCTTGGACTCATAACAATCTGAAACATGTATAAAAACAGATTATGAATATCATAAATTATTTAAACAATTTTAAATTAAAATAAAAAAATTAAAACATTAAACTAGTATATAGAAGAACACGACAAGTATTAACAAAATTACCTCAAATTCTCTATCATTCAATGCAGTCTTCCCTTTGCCTCTAAAAGGTGGAGGAGACCCAAGCTGCAACATGTATAAAAATAGTTTATAAATCTTACAAACTATTTAAACTATTTTAAACTAAAATAATATATATATCAATGACACTGCAACCATAGATGATAAGGGGGAATCATCTCTACCACTATTGCCACGTCGATGATCAGATGAATGTGAACTATATAATAAGCTTGAATCCAGAGGTGAAGTTGATAATCTTTGATTTTCATTTCGAACACCAACTCCCGAAAAATGTGATGACCTCCTACGCTTTTGTCTCAAAGGCTGCTCTCTTTCCATTGATATGATATCTACAAGTTTACAGAAATATCAATTTCTACATGTTAATTAATCAAATTCAAAGACCTAGCTACTATAAAAACTAAGATTTCAATAAGGCCCTAGATATCTCTAATATTATCTAATAGTTCTTTAAATGATTATAGCTAATTTATTATCTATTTCCATTTGATATGATATCTACAAGATTACACAAATCAACTCATATGATGTTCAAATTCTACATGTTAACTCCTCATCTTCAAAGACCTAGCCACTAAAAAACTAAGTTTTTAATAAAGACCTTAATGTCCTTAATATTATCTAATATATCAACTCATAACAGATTCAAATTATGCATGTTAATGCCTCAACTTCAGATAACTAGCTACTATAAAAACTAAGTTTTTATTACCTAGATGTCCCTCATATTATCTAATAGTTCTTAAAATGAAATTAGCTAAACTATTGTTGGATGTTTGAGAAATTAATGTAGCAATCTCTATGTTTTTTATGTGTTTTAGATTTTTAAAACTACCTTTTTAATAAAGACTTAAATGTCCCTAATATTATCTTTAATAGTTCTTAAAATGAAAATAGCTACACTATTGTTGGATGTATGAGAAATTAATGTAGCAATCTCTGTGTTTTTTATTTATTTTAGATTTTTAAAATTAATGGAACCAATATCATCAAATATGAAATTAAAGCTACATTTATTTATCTCAACTACAAATATTTTCATTATTCCATAAAATCATAAAAATATCCCTTATGCTAAGTAAACTAATCAGAGTCAGAGTTGATGAACTCTGCATAGACAAAGTTGATGAACTCTGCATGGACATAGTTCATCAACTCTGTCCACATAGATAGGGTTCATCAACTCTATCCACATGGATAGAGTTAAGTTCATCACTTCATGTGAACAGAGTTCATCAACTCTGTCCATGGACAGAGTATTCATTCATGAACTTTGTCCATGGACAGATTTAATACAAATATCTTCCTTATTATACCTATGAACTTAGATTAAAATTTAAAAAAATGCACAATATCTTAATATAATAGTAAGTATAAACTGTAACTAATAAGCATTATACAAGTTATATGTTTCTTTTATGATTTAGATTAAAAATACATAAGATCAAAGAGATTGGTAATAAAAAAAATTGATGTTTTATGTGTAATAATGTTTTTTTATGATTTATATTAAACCTACTAAAATACATTTTGCTAAGTAAAGTTATTAGGGAAAGAGTTGATGAACTCTACATGAACTATGTTTTGCTAAGTATAATCCATTGTCTTGTCTATTTGGACAGATTTGATGAACTCTATCCACATGTGGACAGAGTTGATGAACTCTGTCCAAATCAGCTCTGTCTATTTGGAGAAAGTTCTTCAACTCTGTCCATTTGGACAGAGTTCATGAACTGTCTATCTGAGTGTTGATCAACTCTGTCCAAATGGACAGAGTTCATCGACTCTATCCATTTTATTTAAATTATTAAATATAATTTAAGTTAAAAATATTTCATTCTAATTAAAATAGATTATATCAAATTCTAAAAACATATAATTTATAATTAAAATTAACAAAAATTTATCGATGGTCATGAATAAAAAAACACTTTAGATTACAATTTAAAAAACAATCAATTCGACTCATAGCGTTGGGTGATAAAAAAACAAATGGAATCCTACCTCGAGACTTTCTGTTGATCAACTCTGTCCAAATGGACAGAGTTCATCAATTCTGTCCAAATGGATCAACTCTGTCCACATTTGGACAGAGTTCATCAACCCTATCAATTTGGACAGAGTTCAACTCTGTCCACCTATCTCCCCATTGTCAACCAGATTTAAATCATCTATTCACAATCAACAACTTTATAGTACCTTCTTTGTTACGAATTAAATAATCACAGCAAGAGGCCTAGAGAGATTCCATAATATTGCATTGGGGACAGGTAATTCCATTTTCATCTTGTTAATTTGGAAGATTACCATATAAATTACATTTTTAAAACTTTAATAAAGAGGACAACAACATTAAAGGCAGGGGTTTTTGAAATGGTTTAATCAATTTTTTATTAAAGTCTTCTAAACTCTGTCCAAATGGACAGAGTTCATGGATGACTACTTTCGACATATACATATTAACTAAAATTAAAATTATAAGAATTATACAATACCAATTAACATATGCAAACCTTAACTTTGCAATACTACAGCGAAAAACGAATGCCATTGACTACAACAAGAGATAAATCGCATATTCAACGTTTCGGATTATAAAAGCAATTTCATAAAAATTTACTTGACAAGGGGCAGCACAACAAGACCAGACCACGAACAAACCCTCCAAGAAAAGACCACAAACGCCACCATGAAGTGACCTCCACGAACAGACCTCCACACGAAACAGACCATCACAAAGTGACCAACACAAACAGACCTCAACGTCGATAGGAAACTAGACAGTGCTCGGCCTCCACGTCGAACATACCATCATGGCCTCCACGCCAAACAGGCCATCACAAACAGACCTCCATGCCGAGAGGAAACTAGACAGGTAGCGGGGTGCCAGGATGGCATATGTACACGTCAAGAGGAACGGTGATGTGGATGGGGATGACAGAAAACAACCAACAAATTGGGTGGCGGGAGAAACACGATAGGATGAAGACAAATGACTGCAGGCAAAAACAATGAAAATGGGGCCGGAGCTGACCTTATATGCGAAATAATTATTCGGCCGAATAAGTATTGAAACGACTATAAAAATTACCAGCCGGCTATGCGTTCTGTCAAATTAAATGGTTCACCGTTAAAGATTATTCGACTGAATAAATGATTCATTATTCGATCGAATAATGATAATTATTCATTCGAATAAATATAATTATTCGACCGAATAACATCCGCTATGTTGTTTGGGCACCCGATTCTCACGAAAGTGTTACCCAACTTCACGTTTTCACCCCAATATAATGATGATGATAATCTATCTTAATGTCTTTTAGACTAAATTTTTCTACATGATCTAGACAAAGATGAGAACAAAGACATCACTATAACGACATCTCTTTAACGATTAGTTAATAATCACTACAGTATGTAATCCTTGAAATCCTTAACCTAAATACCTATAATTCCTAAACCTTAAACCCTTATCGCTAGCCCTACCTCCTCTTACTCTAAGCTCCTAAAACTTTATATTATATCTAAGTCTTACAACCCCTAACCCATATAACTCTTACATCCCCTCATACCTTACACTTATTCCATAACATGTAAACCAAAATCCCTTAGAATTAAGAACTTACTTTAACATTTATACCCACTAAAAAACACAAACCAAACCTATATAATCCTTAAACTCTAACATTTATACCCACTAAGAAACGAAACATAGACCAAACCTATATAACCCTTAAACTTTAGGTCCCAAACCTAAAAACTTATTAACTACACTAATAACACCCAAACCTAGAAACTTATTAACTACACTAATAACACCCTTATTGCTATCTTTTTAACTCATAATTTTTTGGATTATTTATATTTAACATCTTCTGCTATTTTTATCCGTATAGTAATGCAAATTGGTTTAGAAATAAGATCATTTGTATAGCCTCTCGCCTTCACTCATAAATATAATTATTATTTAGATAATGAAGAATATGATTAATAGTTTTTTTCCTCTAAATAAATATAATTATTATTTAGTTAATGAAAAATATGATTAATAGTTTTTTTTCCTCTAATATATTACCTCACTTAACTTTTTGACATTAAGGAGTCATTAAAATAACTTAATTTGAAGTAAGTGCACTCTCGATGAGCAGAATAGTGCATTACGTTTATAGAATGAAGAAGATATAGGATAACCCTGAGCATATTTATTTTCATCAATTAACATTGATTATCGTGGTTCATAACTTCATAGGCATCGTATAGAAACATTGATTGAAATTTTATCTAATTTACACATGAAAACAACATGAAAGTTGGCTATGTTGGTAAACACTCAATTATATTATGTTTCCTTGATTTAGTTTTTTCCCTTTAATTAAAATCATGTTTGCAAAATAATTATTCATGAGGAGATAGGAGGGACAAGGACTTCTTCCTTGGAGTTGTATGGTGTTTGTGAACCCTAATACTTCATACTATTTCACGAGTTAGGTGTTTTAAATTGTCTATTAAGTGGTCATATCCTCGTATTCATTTGATTTTTCCATAAGTCATAGCATTTGTGTTTTTATTTTTTATGTGACTATTCATTTTCAAAAGCTTTGTAATGAACCCAAAATACCTAGAACAGAATTTGTGAAAGGGATGCACAGTATAAGAGTATTCTTTTAACAAGGAGATTTAGTTATACCAATTAAAATCAAGCTCATTTTTTTTATGTTACTTATCCATAAGCATTCTTAGCAATTACTATAACATACCTCTTTATCATCTCCAATATGATCCTAAGCTGGTAAGCACACTATACTGTAATCAACCCAAACCATCTTAAGTCATAAAGAGAAACAAGACATACCATGAGGTTATTTCCCTTTCTCTCAAGTGCCACTATTTTTACAATCGAAATACATAGAACCGTATTCAAGATACATAAGTGTTTATGTTTATTTATATTTAGCTTGAGTTTATATGTCGGTTCTTACCCTTATGATTCAAGTATTTTATCTACACTTCAATAATTCCATACACACAGCAATTAGGAGACTCTTCACAATTCACATATTAGACAATAGACACGAATAACCTAGGTATGACAAGTACAACACTTTGGTCACATAATTGTCCTTGGAATGAGACAACACCAAAGCATCATGTTTTTTATTTATGCTGAATACATACCAACAATCTTACATAATCTATAATGATCGTGTTTGTAACACACCTATTACCTACCATCCGTAGATGTCTGGGGTACGCTGTGAAAATTTGAACCTACAACTTTCAAGTGCACCAATTGCATTAGTTCCATCAAGAATGACCTTAACCAATCCCAAGATATATTTCATGCATCACCAATAAGATCTTTAATTAAATATGGATACCTCAATAGAGCCAACCATAAGCCATGATAACCTTTATTGTTAACATCATAAGTTCTCCTCACCGTGTAGGTAAGGTACCCAAGTTATTGTTTCTAATTTCGTTCAATACCTCTTTCTTTAGTGACTAAACCCAAATAGAAATACATAATCAAACTGTCAAAGTTAAATGATACTTATTTCCCTCGAGTCCACCAGTATGTTCTTTACCCTTTCCTTGCATGAGTAACTCCCTTTCCTTGCATGAGTAACTCAGTGAGTCCTTGATCTATTGTCCAAACCTACAAGTTACTCAACACACACGTGATAGGATATTCTTAGCACTTTCATTAAATGATAATGAATACGTAAAAAGAACATAAGACACTATACCATATACTGGTGGGTGGACCGTTCTTGGAATGAGACCACTCCAGAGAATAATATCCTTTAATTACAATTAAGATTTCCAATCTTCTAGGAAATAGCCGGAGGAGTAGAGATATGAAATTGTCGAGTAAAGTCATGGTTAGATAATGATATAATGAATAAATAAAAACCTATCTTCATGACAATCAAATTACATGTTCACATCCATGATTACTCCCATCATAGATAGACTAAGTTTTCCATTTCCCTTTCGAGACATGCTCTGCATTCACAATCTGTTGTTAAATATGTAAGCTCGTATAAGATTTGGAGCAATATTACCATGAGTATGACATCAGAGGAAAACAAATAAGCATAAATCAGAATAAAATGTCTACTTAACCACACTCATCAGTCATGGAACATAACCCAACATCTTATGTATTCAACATTTACTTAAGCCATTTCTCAAGCATACAAATACAAAGTTTACTTAACAAAATAGCCAAACATCTCAAGCGAAGGGGAACTTGACTGCGACTTTCCTCCCAACCATTGGCTCTACCTGGCGTCGGTTATCCCACCTAGAGCCACCCCCGAGCTCGGAGACGAATCTACTAGGGAAAGGTTACGACCCCTCTAAATCCAGTTATTAGTTAACACCCGAATGCAAATTAACAAGGTATTTATCTTTTGTTACGAAGTTTTAAGGAGCCTCCCCTTCCACTTATTTCTAAGGTAGTGAAACTTCATCAGTCAAAAGAGTATCTGTATCCGACATAGGAAATATCAGTTCTCAAGGGGGGTAAACCAGTTTCTTACCAATGTCTAGAATTCAGTCAATAACCCAGAACATGCATCATGATAACAGATGTGCAGGTTAACAACGAAATCCCCGCAGCTTGTGTTTTACCGTTTAAAAGTATAGTCATTGTAGATGTTTGATATAGTAAATAGGCAGGAGCCACCTATATATGATTTTCATATCGTAAGATTGTTCTAATAGGCTGAGTCCCAGAACTATTAATCAAGTTCGAATTCGACTCCCCATATCATGATATAAGCATGATACTCATACAGGTTTACAAAGTCGAACTCATGCAGCGACTGACAGGTTTACATATCTAAGTGCATAATTATGATTTGCAATGCTACCATTCAAACCCCAGGTGTGGATGCATCATCCCAACATATGGAAAAAGACAGAATCTATATATATATATATCAGATAAGAAAACCAATTGTATTCAACCACAAATCTAGATTCTACATCTTTACATAAGGCTGCATATTCTAAGCAAAACCCAGGCATACACATTACCCAGATCTACATTCGTCACGGACATTCCAGATCTTCGGAATAGATGATGTATGCTATGGTTCTACAAAACAAACAAAACTGAGGCATCTCAGTTATTGCAGGAAGCCATCAACGCAGACTCAGATATGAACTACGTTTTTCCCAGGTAGCTCTTATGCAGCAACCGATTTTATGAAACCCTCTCCAATTAAACGCAGGAAACTATCGAATTTTGTGATAGATATGCAGTATAACCCAAGGTAAGGCTTGATCTTAGCTCAAGCCTCAACACATTCAGAACATGGCAACCATACCTGCAATAAAAACGTTGGCCACCAGATCCGTGAGAAAACACAGGCCGCATTTTTAAGGGAAAGATAGACTATTTACTGGAAGGGATAACTTCATGAGAAACTTTCCAATGCCTAAGCCAATCCAGATCGCAGGCCAGGATGTAAGAAAGAAAATATATATATATATTAAACTATTTCTTGCGACCACACAACTTCTACTCATCGGTGAAGTACTGAAGCATACCCAATGTTATGGAAAACGCAGGCAATTCTACCAATCGGATCCAGTATACCAACCCAGGCAATAGCAATATCCCTATGCATAAATACTTCAATAATTACAGCCGCGGGTACCAACAGTGCCCCAGACATTCACGCTACATTATCGAGATCATACTCTCCACCTCGAGGTAGCACTATCACTCGCCTCTTCCATTCAACACAAACAAAGACGAATTCCCTTTCTTCAAAGCGCAGACCGTTTCCCCCCCCCGCTTCTGAAGAGAGCCAGCAACGTAATTAAATAAGTCCAGCATGAAAAGATTCCCCACGATGTGGGTAAATTTTACATTAAAATCTGCCATCCTCAGTGGCGAGGGAGAGGCCCCTAAATTAGCTGTCTAGAATGACCATCAGACAGTAACCGTTTTCTTCCCTTATGGTGTGCAGAGCTCCTCAAAATTTACAGCGCCAAACCTGCCATCCTCTTTTCCGATGAAAGCTCCCCGTTCTTGAGGTGCAGTAATTCATCAAAGGAAACGCGCCCAACCACGCTATCCTTCAGTAGCTCATATTGGGGTAGGGTTCAATTTTTATCCCTCAATCAAAATTCTGTATAAGAATGTAATAGTGAACCCCTTTAAAAGAACCTTGTTCACAAGTTTATAAATCTGTTTTTTTTGTCGTTAGTTTATACATAATAAATATGCATAAATGCTTGTCCATGTATGTATGTACAACAGGAAAGTCACTTTACATAGTCCATTTAAAATATCCTATTTTGCATTTTTGTGTAGTTCATATTTTTAGGGAACAATAACATTGATGGTAAATTTATTCAAGAGGAAGCTTTAAACTCCTTAAATAAAATTTCTAGGAAGGTATTCGTGGCACTTATTCCATACTTAAGTATTCCGAGAAGTAAATGAAAAATCCTCGCTTAGATACTAGAAGAGGATCATACCGATCCACTACTTGATAATGGAGGGAAACAATGTATTTGCGAGTCACTTTATCTTAATATGACCCCATAAGGTTTAGGTCGTCATTAGTTCTTAGTCGCGTCAAGTTCCCAGTTTCCTAACACTATCAAAACACGTCCATTATTTTTCATAAGGTTATGATGGATACTTATAGTAGCATTATACTTATAGTATGTGTTTTGGGTCCGGGTGAGAAGGGGATGTTACAAGCTTAAAAAGTATTTTTAATTATTTATTTATTGTTTTTACCCAGAAATTGATTGGGCATATTATTATCTTTCTCCGAATCACTATTAAAGTGCAGAGAGGTATAGACATGAAGAGGACGAAAAAGGTAGATGCATGGGCCACGGGTTAAATTTTATAAGGGTAGTTATTAAACGTGTTATTGCATGATATGTTAATGTCATATATAATGTATTAAGAATATAATCTAATTTGATGAATTTTTTTATAAATCTTCAAAAATATCCAAATTGACCTAGAAATATTTTTAATTAATTCCTTTAGTTAGTTGCGAAGGTAAGGTGTTCATCATCCATATCTTTGTATAATCCAAATATAGACTATTCATTTCATCTACGTTTTTTATTTGTTGTGACTCAATGCCATGTAAACATCCTTTCTCCCTTATACGGTGTTTATGGATTTGTTTGAGATTCCTGAAATGCTTCTCTAAACACAATAAATCTTTTCAATATTTATAATGGCATCAAGGCCATATTGTCATTAATTAATCTTCGTATGTTGAATTCAAGTTGTGGTCTAGTGAACAATAGCAGAAACATATAAGAATTTCAATATCAAATGCAATATTATCCTTTGAACCATTGGAAGTTGCTTTGCATAATAAACATGAGTATACTCAAATTTTCATTGCTAAAATGTGGGCTCACAAATGAGTGGATGAAAAACTATTCAATATCGTGATTTTTAATGGAGATGCTCCCTTTAAAACAAATAATTGAAGGTGCACATGTTAGTTGCATATCGTATGTGTGTCCATAATTACATTAGGTTATATGGTTAGGTGTGTGGCATATGTGCCTTAGGTTATCTTCTTAGGTAGATTACATGCACTATATTAGTATTTTATGTGACATATGTATGTAAATTAGTGTTGACACTTTGAAAAATATTAAATTTATTTAACTCTTCACCTAATGTGAACTATCCAAGCAATTTAGATAATGTCAAGTATCCATCCAAGTTATGTATCATGTGATAATAAACTCATGGGTAATATTTGAATCACGAAGAAGCTCAAATCATTAAGTGAAACCATAACAATACTAAATTTGAATAAGTTGATCACTTTATTTAAAATATCTATTACATATCCATATCACTTTGATCTTGAATTTCATCCATTCAATATTTGACCTATGAAGCTCAAAATTTGTATCCAACCATTTAGAATCATTTTAAGGATGGTTCATAGTATGTTTGGGATGTCTACCACTAAGTTGTCATCAATATGATAATTATAAGGGTGTGTGCAATAAGATGAGGGGAATTTTAGATGCAATCCTAGTTTTAGGAAAATACACTCGCATTAAATAAAACTACAATGCACTCTCAGTGTGTAATTCCTGGTTTGGTTAATCCTAAGCTTGACATGTCATATGACATGTAGGTTAGGTAAAGAAAAATACATACATGTTTTGAACTTACAAAACTCGCACACATTTTGTAACTACAAAATGCATAAGCATTTTGTAAAATTAAAAGTTATATTTATCCCATAGGCCATGGCCCATGAACTCATTTCCAAAGAAGAAACATGGGTTTTGAGAGAAACAAAGGTAGAAGGAGCATGATTTTGGTTGAGGGGATCCAATTTCACCTACGATTCATCATCCAAGACTTAAATTAAGAGCCTCCATCATATTTATTTTCCCCATATTAACATAAATTATCATTTTTAAAAATTTAAACCAGCCAATATTTTTTGTTTAAATTAACAAATTGTAGAAACCATTTTTTAATCCAAAAAAACACCATAAACTCCTTCAAATTCCCTCTACGTGGAAAAAATATGGTATTTCCCCTCTCCAAAGACTTGTTATACCAATTTCCCTCTCTTTAAATCATAAATTGCCATTTTTTAAAATGAAAACCACAAATTTTGGTGTTAATTAACAAAATGGAGAACCCGTTTTTTAATCCTTGATAAAACACTATAAAATCCTTAAAATTATCTCTACATAAGAAAACTAGGGTATTTCCCCTGTCCAAATACTTGTTAGCCTACAATTACCCTCTCTTTAAACTCCAAATTTCAAAACATCAAACAATTTAAGGATTCCATTAAAAGTATTTTCCACCCTATATTGGGTAAGTTGGTCCATTTATTTACACCTACATTTAATTTTCTTATAACTTGATGAATTCAAAACAAATATTAGTTTTAATCAACTTGATTCAAATAATCCACAAGGAATGCTACCTAGAATACATATTAAGAGTCATGATCTTCATGTCCTCAAATATAGCAATGGACTTAAAGGGAAAACATATAAAAAAAATCACTCTTAATTTGCAAGAATTTTAAACAAAAGTGTGCATGGACATGACATCAATGAGGGTTAAGAAACTCCTAGGTAGCCTAGAGAAAGAAGTAGAACAAAATGGGACAAACAACTCATGATGCACACAATGTAACAAATTTAATGCATTACAAGTGTCACACTAGTTGCCAAAATTGTGACCATGATATTTGTCAAATACACATCCCAAACAAACACCATACTACAAGAATTGAGAGAGAGAAAGAGTAGTGACAATCTCATTCATGGACAATTACTCCAATGAGTGGTAGTTATAAAATAATGCACATTACCAATAGATAACTTGAATCATCAATAATATGACTTCTCTGACCTAAGGTATTATGTATCCAGAAATCCCAATGTTTCATACCCCAAATACAATATCCCAAATTATTGGATTTTTTTAAATGTTACAACCATAAAACCTCTTAAAAAGTGAATCCTACATCCTTATTAAAAAAAACACCATTGAAAGAATTCCAATAACAAAAATTAACACACACACACAATATATATGTGTGTGTGTGTGTGCGCGCGCGCGCACGCGTGTGCAATGAGAGATGCTTATTAGTTGGATTATTTCTATTGTGAAAACAACACATTGCGTAAATTAAATCGCTCGTAGAATGAGTAAAATAATGTGCATTAATTTTTTTATAACTACCACGTAATGAGTGGTAGTTATAAACTAATGCTCATTACAAATGTGCATTAAGAACGAGTGATTCAATAGATAGAAATAACGTTCCATGAGAGACTGGTAATACATAATTTAATTTATTGTTTTAAAGTGACCATCAGCTATCTTAACCATTCCTACTCCTACAATACTTTTAACATATATCATTACCAACAAATAGTTGTTTGGGATTACATTAACTTAGATAAGAAAAATATGTTTTAATCTTTAGCCATCTGATAATTATATCATGGACCAATATTAAACTTGAATTTGAATGACTAGAATTTGATGTACGCTAAAATAAAAACCCAAATCAAGAAGTGCATGACCTTTTGAGGAAGAAAATGAAGAGTTGTCAAGCGAAGGTTCTTCTTCTTCATGGGTTCTTGAAAGATTCATTCTTACTAAAGTAGAAATATTCATGATCACCATCTTCCCCACCAAAAATACAATACTTGAAAGTCAAATTTATTTCCTTTTAGATTAGCTTCTTTATCAACAATAGGAATATGATAATTTTGAGATGCATTGGGACCATTTTTTTGTTTCTTGTTGTGAGGACATTGCTTCTTGGGAGGTTTGGGACCTTTCTTCTATTGTGCCACTAAGCTATTTTTGTGCATTTGACATACTAATTTAACACATGAAAAAATACACGTTGATTGTATAACTTGCAATTGTTCAATTTTTATTTTTAGTTTTTGATGATGATGATGATGATTAACATCCATTAAGACCAAATTTGGTCTATTGGACCGTAAGAAGGATAATACTTGGTTTACTTTAAAATATTGTTCCTATGCTTAAAAATATTTCCAAGAATATTTTGAAGCTCACTATAGTTTTGGCAAGTTAGGAGGTTATACAGGTTTGTATTGTAGAAAATACTATGAAACTCAGATCTAATGTGGTTGCAAGCAAGGAACTCTAATAGAAAGTGAGTTCATCCTCAATGCTCATGGACTCACACAGATGGAAAACCCTTTCCTCCGATGGAGTTTTAGGAAGAGGCCAACATCATGTTTTTCTATGGAGTTCATGAGAGTTAGTTCTAATATTGGCTAGATATTAATTTTATTCGATGAGCTACTTACTACCAAGAGATACTTCTGATCTTCCAAGTTATGGTTAATGACCTCCTTATAGTATATTATTTTTCTCTTAACCGCTAAATTTTTCTCGCACCATAATTTCTCTTTAAACTTAGAAGTAATAATATTTTTTACCGTATCAATGTTCTGTAAAATGTCATTTTCATCAATGCCCCTATGGTTTAACCAAGTCATTATATTTTTACACCAACACCACTTGAGGCGTAGTTGGTTTTGACTTGATTTTAAACCAATTTTAGGAAGTCTCTCATTTTGCATGTTATTTATATTATGCTTGTATGTCAGGTACCTAGTAATAGCCATACTCTCGATGGGGGAGGAACCAATTCTATGAGGAGAATAGGATAAGGTGTATTGATTTTAATTTTGAGGTTATAAGTTATAAATCGCTTCTGGATTTTCTCAATATTCCTCGAAGATTATCTACAAATGTTGCACCCCATATTTCACAACCACACAAGATAATAGGGATGACAAGAGTTTCAAAGATGAACTTATTTTTATCCCACATGAACAGATTGAATGATTTATAGTTATTTCTAAGACCAAAATAAGCTTTCCACCCTCCATTAATATTTTTCTCAATGCTATAGTTCAAATTGAGCTCGTGATGAATATCAATTCTGAGATACTTGCAAGAAGTCACTTCCTCTAGATTTCTATTATCATAAATAAAATTTGCATAACTGTCTTTCTTAGATTTTATAATCATGATTTTTGTCTTGTCAATGTTAATAGTCATACCCTTGTTAGAGAAAAAATATTTAAGAATTCTTAATTTCTTATCGAGATCAGAAGGATGCCTTGCCATAAGAATAATATCATCGTCATAAAGTAGGAGGATGATAACTATCCTTGCTAAGATTCTACCAGCGCAATCTGCTTCCTCTAAAAGCTTTTATAGGTTATCAATGTAAATGCCAAAAAGGGTAGGGGAGAGGGGTCATGCTTGTTTAACTCCAATATTACAATTTATATACATTTTCCACCCCTAATTATGCTTAAACTTGGAAATTACCTTTTCGTAAAACCTTATCGTGACAACTCTCAACTCAAAAGGAGCCTTAAGCTCCTCTGGTCTATTCCACAGGTTATTTCTAGGCACTATATCAACAACTTTTCTAAAATCCATAAAGTAATAAAATAGGCCGGACTGAGTATTTAAATACTTGAATGTCATTAAATTTCTTCTTCCAAGTTAGTTTTACATTATTTATTTTGAAGAGATGTCACTATATACCATGTATATGTTACTAGTGATTTTTTTATTTATTGCAGTTGCAAAGATGGACACAAATGCTGAGATCTTGATAGAGTTTGACTGCTTGAGAGGAATCACTAATGATTTTAGTAGTGGGATCGTATTTCCTACTCGCTTTCATCCACTATAGATGCAATTGCTGATGCCAAAACTAGATCACATGGTTTTCTATATGACTTTGCATCATACAAGGAAAGGAAAATACAAGAGTATGTAGATGATATTGATTACAATGTAAAAAAGAAGCTAAAAATAACAAAGGAGCACTAATTTTCATTGTTTAGAGACCCTCGAATGGGAGAAATCCCAAACACAAATTGATCCCGCATATCTATTGAGTGGTGCATATATAATTCCTTTATAGATAACTGAATAGATAGATGGTACATGGGTTTTTCTGTTCCACTAGATAACAACATGGAAATATCCCTGCATTTTCTTACAAAAATGTATGCAGAGTTCGTGTTGGGAAAGCACATAAACTATTTTTACATTTAGGATTTCCAAGGTGTTGGTATGGTTATTCCCAAAAACTATTCAAATGTGAGGATTCAAGATTTTGATCGCCCAGTCCCTCCACCTTGTAGATTGTTACCTAGGCTAGATGTCCCAAATGCACATTAGGTGATTCTAGAGACAGAACATGTGTTGTTGATTTCGAAACAGGAGATTGTAAACCACTGTAGTGTTGTTGAGAATTTGGATGAGGCGTGGACATCTCTCCCTAGTGTAGTGCATACACTAGGTTTTCAAGGTGCAAGACCATCTACTATTGGGGTTATATCGACAAATCCTAAGACTATCTACAATCCTCATGAGTACACATCATGTACCTTCCCCTGCAATGGTATTGCAACAGATGTCACATTTAGTGGGTTTTTCAGTGATGTATGTATATATGATTAACTGCAAACTTCTTCAATTTATTTATCCTCTCTGTAAACATATCTAGTTTGATCTAATATTTAACATATCTCAAGGTGTGAAAGGATTTACTAGTAGCAATGCCATGGGTATTAAAGACACTAACGTTTTAGAATCTTCTAAGGTATTTGATGGGAAAAGTGTTTCCACACCTTCGGTGGAAATAACCATGCATGCAGAGGTAACTATTTCGTTATGTCAATTTGTTTATTCTTGTGGATGTGTCTTTTTGTTAATTTATATTGTAGTTTTAATTGATGCAAGAGGATGTGCTCCATTGTCGACAGGTACTTAGGATGTGACAGTTTTTTTCTGGATATTCTCAATTAGTAACATACTCAATTGGTAACATATAACACGCAAGTAAACATTTATCAATGTAATTTTTTGTATACTTGTTATTTTGTTAATTTCCATGTTATTTCAATCATGTTAGATGATCTAATATTTACAATTATTAAAATTACAAACAATAGATTGACCAAAAGGGAAAGACATTCCATCCAAAGATCCCATTGCTAGTGGACAGATCCATTTTACACAGTCGTAAACCTTCATGGATGTAGGATTCAATTCCATATCATATGTGGAAACATCTCAGACAGAGGTAAACATTTAAAAATGTCATATTTTAAATTCATGTTAGTTTTTCAATCCACATGTTAGTTCACTAATGTTAGATGCTCTAATATTTAAAATTATTAAACTTGTAGATGATAGTTACAGTCAACGAATTTCCAATCATGCGAGATCCACTAGTTTCCTCTCTATCATACCCTGACGTGCACTCTCCTTACCCCGGGACCCTTGATCTCGACAGAGCTGAAAATACTTACTAGCAATGGAAGTATGATGCTTGGATCCTTTCAGGAGGGTCTCAACCTCACTCACATCATACTGAACTACACCCTTCCACATCCACCTCAAAGACACAAAGTTCTCAAAACTATGCTAGGTCCAAAAATCTCACGTGCTCTTACTCTCTTTTGGCTTGCATTAACCTTTTCATTAATTCACATGCATCTCATGCACCACTTTTAGTTTAACTCTTCAGTTTAATTAATTAATTAATTACTTTATATTATTTACCCACCCACATTATAGTTGTCATACATTCTCTGATTCTTTTTCAATTAGTTAGGATTTTACTTTAGTTCTAGTTCCTTAATTTACTCTTTTAATTGATTTCTTAATTTATATTTATTTCATTCCATTATATATATTGTGTTATTTTATTTATTTATTTATTATTATTATTATTATTATTATTTACCTTACAAGAATTTTATTAAAAATATTTCTAAACTTTTTATTAATCCCATGTATTAAAAATTAGTGTTGATTATTGTTGCATTCTTATCGTGACCAGGATTATCAAGGCCCTATTCTTCTCGCATGTCCTTCCGATAATTTCTACAGGAAGGGAGCTTGTATGATGGTTGAGACAATGGTGCCTCAATCCACCTACCATGGAGAGGGATAAGTGGTTCCTGGGGAATAATATTGAACCCTTATTATGCGCCCCCAGTACATTTTCGTGAGTGACCGACTCGCGGCCTACCCTCACAACACATTCATATGATGAACTGGATTTTTCCTCACTCTATTCAAATCTTATCATGTTGTCCAAATTTCTAGCCTTACAAGTATAATTTTTCATCACCGTCACTCGATGTGGATCAATTGGCAATCACAATCCTATCATCTACACATAAAACATTGTGTTCATCAAATATTATAAACAATATTTCAAACATAATATGAATATCAAATTGGCATTAACTGTCAAAGGATCTCGACTCATCCATATTCCATGCACGTCATACCTCATGTCCATCGAATTTTATAACCAAATTTTCAAACATAGTATGAAAATCAAATTGGCATTAATTGTCGAAGGTTCCTGACTCATCTAGAGTCCATGCACATCATACCTCATGTGCATAAAACATATCAGAATTAAATCATATCATAATCAAGATTTATATCACCTGCCATAGTTGTTGACTCATCTAAATTCTTTGCATATTAATGCTTTCTTGCATCTCATGTACCTTCCTTTCTTGTCACACTTGAAAGACCATCAGAGTACATGCTAGATATCACATAACTTTTATGATTCGTTCATTACTATAAAACATTATACAACATTAAATCCTTATTCATAACTTCACATGATTCTCCATTCACAATTAAAATCATAATATAACTACATTTACAATTGAGCAATGCCGACATCATTTTCTATATCATAATTTAGTCATCATTTAATCAATATATCCGATAATTATTCTTAATTCATTTCTCATAACTAATTAATAGTTTCACACATGTCTAGGTCATATCCATCCAAATTCCCTCAAAGAAGAGGTTCATACATGGTTTTAGTGCTCAACCCCCATATAACAAGGTCATTCATCACCAAATTCCCTCAAATAATAGTTATACTAATATCAAGAGTCTAGAAAAATAGGGTGCTACATACACCCCCGCTTCAAGAAAATTCGTCCCGAAGTTCTAGAATAAATATGGATAATGCCAATGTATTTCCAATGTGTCCTCCTCGGTCGTAGTTTTTGGGAATATAACTATCCTTTATTTAGATCCTCATACATGAATCATGCAATGCTATTTTACAAAGATACATTAACGATTATACCTAACTATCGTGTCATCATTCTATTTATACAAGAAGTTTTTAGTCAATTACCTTTCCTATCCCTAAATGGGGAATTACATAGATTATTTATCCAATTCACTTCAACATGTGCATTGGAAGTTTATCAGTCAAACTCAGTCAGAGGTGAGCATTACATACACCCTCCCTTATATAAAATTCATCTCGAAGTTGATTTTTCTTGTACATTAGATGTTAGTTTCACTTTCTTTTGACATTCAAGTATTCATGCCATTATCTTATATTTTCATCAAATATACATGGCCATAGGTACTGGAATTTCTAATATCATTGATTTTATGTTTAATCCAACAAGGACCCAACACATTGTCATTATTTCCTTGGTAATCTCACTTAATAGAATTCAAGTAATATTTTCAAACAATTTCAATATTGACTTAGATTTTGACACCTCTTCATCTCCCATGAGGATTTTTGATATTTAAATTAACTACAAGGTATATCGTATGAATAATCAATCAACTTTTAGCACTTCCTAATGTAAGTAAGAGTCTATTTGGTTATCCTCTCTTCCAAGGAGAGAAGGTATACAACCCTCAAATAAAATATAGATTAGAAAGCTACATTTATGAATTTCCTAATCAAGAATTCCTATTACATATCCAACAATCAATTCCAAAGTTACTCATTACTCTCATAATGATTCTTCCAAGCCCATAGATATTAATAAAATTGACTCTCAATTTAGATGTGATTCCCACATGTTGGGATTTAGTGACCATGAGGGATTCACTTAGTCAACCTCTCACATAGCACGTGCAATCATGGAGTATTAAAGAATACCCTTAATTTATGTAGATATTGGTCCAAACTCCTTTTGTTGAAACCCCCTCCCAATATCTAAAATGTCCCCACCACCCTTTTTTATACCCTATTTCTTATAAACCTCCCTAACCCCCCACCCTAAACCCCTCATCCCCCATAATACCTGCAATATATTGGCCTAATTTTTAAGAAATTTAAAACCCACAATATGAACTAACGTGCTAGGATATTGGTCAACAAGTGAATCCCCCGTGTTAGTGACCTAGACGATGGTCTTAAATTTTACTGCCTAGTCATTTCATCAGTACCTTCATGCCTAGGTCAAGGAGTTCATTATGTCTTGACCTCAATTGATCCTATTCATGGTCATATGAACCCTTCGGCAGACATTCCAATTCATGTTTTTCCCATTATCTTGTCATGATTAAGTCAAGTTTGCAATTTCTCATTTCATTTTTTTTTCATCCTTTTATAAGTGCCACCTTGAACTATCATTAAACTCATAATTACAGAAATGACAATTATACTATAGTTCCACCCATTAACCATTCAAAGGAATTCTATAAAACTCCTCTATAAAAAAAAAATATTTTAAACTTATAATTACCACCCTTTACCATATCAATATATGGTGACAAATAGGTTATAATTACAAATCATTACAATAAATTTCTCACTTGTAGAAAAATATTGATATTCTCCAAGTCATTAGTCAAGGAATGTATCATTCGAGGTCCCATTGATGTTCTTTTAATTCCATCAGAATACCTCGCAACACCTAATATAGTAATTTCAATTCCTAGAATTACCCATTATATGAAAAGGCCATGATGATACCATGTGTAACGACCCTCCACAAGGTCCAGAAAAATACTTAAACTAATATGCATGTATATCATAAAGTCTAGATCAAATCATACTAAGAACAAAAAAAAATATTTTCTAAAATTATATATATATATCATCAAATTTAAACATATCCATTCCATTATTTTTGATTGATCCATTATCATTATTCATGAGTAATAATATCAAATTCGAAGGTTTAAAATACATGTTCATATCATTGGTCGTTGTCGTTTGGCAACGAGGACGAAGGTTGTTTTGTCGTCAAGCTCCACCACAGTTGCAGTCATCGAATTTCCAATCATGTCGGATCCATTGGTTTCCAGCCTACCATACCCTAATGGGTACTCTCCTTCCCCCGGTACCCATGACATCAACGGGGCTGACAATACTTTCTAGAAATGGAAGTACAATGCGAGGTTAATGTTGGGAGGCTCCCAACCTCACTCATGCCGTACTGAACCATGCACTCTCACAGTCGCCTCAGAGCCACAAAGTGCTCAAAACTATGGTAGGTCAAAAAATCCCGTGATCTCTTGCTATCTTTTGGATTTTATTGACCTCTCGTTAATTCACATGCATCCCATGCACCACTTTCACTTTAACTCTTCATTTTACTTACTTACTTAATTAACTTATTTTATTTACCCACCCACTTTTGAGTTATCATAGGCTCTCTTATTCTTTTTCGATTAGTTAGGATTTTACTTTAGTTCGAGTTCCTTAATTTAGTATTTTAACTTATTTATTAATTTTCCTTTATATATATATATATATATATATATATATATATTATTTATTCATTTATTTATTTTGATTTTGATTATTTATTATTTATTCTTATTCCTATTAGTTTAATTCATCTTACAAGAATTTTATTAAAATTCTTTCTAAACTTTTTACTAATCCCCTCGATTTAAAATTGATTTTGATTACTGCTGCATTCTCATCGCAATCAAGATTACTAGGGTATTATGCTTCTCGCATGCACTTCTCATAATTTCCACATGCAGGGAGCTGGTATGACGACTGGGCCAATGTTACCTCAATCTTCCTACCCTGGGGAGGGCCAAGTGGTTCCCGAGGAATAAGGGAGAATACTTATTGCATTCCCCCTAGTACAATCTTCGTGAGTGACCAACTCACGGCATACCCTCGCGGAACGTGCAATTGATGAAGTAGAGTTTTCATCACTCTATTCAAATTTGATCACGTTGTCCAAATTGTTAGCCTTACAAGTATAATTCTTCAGCCTCGTCACCTGATGTGGATCGATTGGCAATCACAATCTCATCATCTACAAATAAAACATCATGTGCATCAAATCTTATAAAAAAAATTCAAACATGATATGAATATCAAGTCGACATTAACTATTAAAGGATTTCGACTCATCCAGAGTCCATGCACATCATACCTCATATGCATCAAATATTATAACCAAAATTTCAAACATAGTATGAACCTCAAATTAACATCAACTATCGAAGTTTCTTGACTCATACAAATTCCATGCACATCATACCTCATGTGCATCAAACATTTCATAGTTAAATCATATCATAAACAAGAATTATATCACCTGCCGTAGTTGTCCATTCAGTTAGAGTCTTTGCATATTGATGCTTTCTTGCGTCTCATGTACCTTCCTTTCCTATCACACTCAATACAACATCAGAGTACATGTTAGATATTACATAAATTTTGTGAGTCATTCATTACTATAAATCATTATACAACATTAAATCCTTTATGATAACTTCATATGATTCCCCATTCACAATTAAAATCACAATATAACTGCATTTACAATTGACCAATGTCGACATAATTTTCATAATCAGAATTTAATCACGAGTTAATAAATATGTCCCATAATTATTCTTAAGTCATTTCTCATAAGTAATTAATTGTTTCACACATGTCCAATTCATTTGTAGCCAGACTCCCTCAAAGAATAGGTTCATACATGGTTTTAGTGTTCAAACCACATATAACTAGGTCATTCATCAATGAATGACCTCAAATCATAGATATCCTAATCTCAATAGCCGGGATAAAAACAAGGTGCTACAAGTTCATCCATAGGGGAAAAACATTACATCCACTTATCCCCTTTCTAGTGGATAGATACATGTTCCACAGTCAACTGTCACTATGAATGTAACACTCATTTCCATATCGTTTGTGGAAACATCTCACAGCAAGGTAAACATTGAAAAAGGCCAGTTTTTAAATATATATTAGTCCATTGATTCATGTATGTCTAACTACATGAACACTTGATGACTATAAGCATCATCAGAAAAATCTACATCATTACCTTATTTTGTCTCTCCTCCAAGGCCATACATAAAGTAGGGCCATGTGTATGTGAGGTAGTCCACTGCCAGCCGGAGTGTAGGTGTCCACAACCATGGATCTACCGATTCCATGGTAACGTATATCCTTTGATGATATATGTTGTTTAACGTAAAATCCATTGTATAACTTGTTAAAATGTTAATGTTTACTTTGCATGTTTACAACATGATGTTTAGGAGTTGTCTATTTTATACCTTACAAGGGTCATTGATGCAATAGTCAATGTTGCAACTTCAATGGAAACAAGTCAGATAGAGGTGCAATTATTTCAACATCTATACATATAGTGTATTATTGTTATATTTTTTATTCGTGCATGTCTAATTATTTCAACATTTGGTGACGGTAGCCATTTGTAATAGTAGTGCTATCCCCTCTAGCTCATTCGTGGTTTCAATGATGCTTGATGTTCAAAAAATGGCTCCATGTTCTACCCAAGGAATGCAATTTCCTTTGCACGTTATATTTTTGAGGTGAGATGTCCATTAATGACCAAAATTTTTATGCAATTTCTATGCAGATGTTGATAATCGTTAAATTAATTGAGATATGGTCTTTTATTTTCATAGCATGATTATAGAGGGAATTTCAATAAGGAGAACACCACAAGAACCAATGCATCGAGTGGAATGGTCGAGTGTTTCGTATAAATAATTGAGGCATGTTTTGTTTTATTTTATTTTGAATGCTAATGTATTAGTGTAGTTGGCTAATAAAAACAATTGATATTTGATTTCCAAAACCTAGATATGTACAATGATCCTAGAGATAGTCTCCAAACATCATCATCAAGAAAAAGTAAGAGGAAGATTGAGTTTTGATGTGTACTATAGAATATATGTACTTTTTTATACATGTACATAGTTGTACATGCAGAGTAATGTACTTTAAGAGGCCATCTAAGGGCCATCTACATTGTGATATGTTTTTGTATAAATGAATGATACATCTTAATGCATATTTTCTCTTTAGTTTCCACATGTTCTTCTATTGACGTATTGTGTTGATTTGCGTGGATTATCTCTTAGTTATTAACAAACTATCTGAATAAAACACACTAATTTATTTCAGCATTTCAATGAACTCATTACATGCACATTATTTGGATATCTATTAAAACTAAGTCCAATATATGCAATACATGCAATACATTTACAAATTCAAGTGTAATTTATTAAAACTGTGTGCAAATACATTCTACACATTTAATCAATGCCCAATATTTGATTGTACAGTTAGATTAAAAAATTTACATATAAGTAATTGCATACGGGTAACTACATACAAGTGATCAAAGCAACAATGCTTAAAGTAAAAAAAAACATTACTTAAAAAATTAATAAATAAAGTGCAATACATAAATACAACTTGCAACCTTGCTTAATAAACACAAACGATAAATGCTCACTCAACACAAACCTCGCATAACCAATGACACTATTTCAACAAACCTCATGCACCCAACGGCTAATAAAAAAAACAACTCTAAAGCAATACAAAACAATCAACAACATGTATATCGCTTCTCAACTATATAACATGCACTAACCAACCTTCTCAAAGAGTTTCCAATACAATGAGTGTAATGAATGATGGGTTGATAAATTCAGTATTAACTAGATCCAGTATCACATCCGATTTAGTATAAAAATAAGATCATGTACATTAGTTTAAGACATTTCTTAACAAGCCAACATATATAGTGAAGAATATGTTAATGACTTTACGGGTAGTTGTAAGAATGTTAGTTTAAGGCATGATAGTTTCTTAGTAGGTTGATAAATACATGATCATTTATAGCTCATGTAGGTTACTTCTATAAGTTTCTTATTTAAGTAAATATGGACAATTCATTTCACAAGTAGACCATGAACATGTCATTGATAGAGTAGTTGTTGTAGTTTAAGCCTTATAAACTCTTATTTGTGGTCTAAACCCTAGTTAGTAATATTATGCCAAGATGAAAACCAAGTCTAATAATTTAGTTCCCTAGTTTGTAGCATAAACATTAGTTTTAGAAACCACTATAGAAGGAGGTCACTCAACAATATACACATGGGATCGCCCAACCCCTAGCTAGAATCCCATGTGTCGAGTCCAATGAAATTGACAGTTTGTTGATCAGAGACTTGATCATTATTCTATGGTGAGTTGCAAATCACACCTGAAAGCCATTCAAGGACACTTAGTAGATTTGTTCCTGGGGCACAAAAAACCATATTGAGCAGTAGTTTTGAATTTCATCACCTCCTATGAGTTTGTTTTGTAGGGATGAGAACACTATCCAGGACCTCATGATCCAATATTTTCCATAATTGATCATAGTTAGTGTGAATTATATGTCCCTTGCTAAGAGAACCCCTAATTTTAAAAACCATTATAGAAGGAAGACACTCCACAATTGACACACGGGACAAAGGTCGCTCTAGCTATAATCCCCCATCATGACTCCAACGCAATCAACTATTCATCAATCGAAGCCCTAGATCATTGTTCTATGGAGAGTTTCAAGTCACCTCTAAAATCCATGAAGGGACACTTGTGTGCTTCTCAATTATAATAAAATGAATGTTAATGATCTTATATTTGGTTCTCTTCAATGAGATATTCTTAAATCTTATTGATAAATTCTTATTCAATTTTGTTCATATAACCCAACACCACAATGATAAACCATGAAAATTGCCCTCAATGTTGCACCTGCATAAGAAAATGAATGATAAAGATGGTGTATTTTGATTCTTCTAATAGAGAGCTCGTGTTCTTGGGCTGTATGGGAGGCCCACACTCACCATTAATGTACTAGGTTCAATGTATTGGGTTCTATCCCCACAAATAGCTAAATAGTGAAATAGATTATTATTATAATAATGGACATTATTTATGACACTCTCTTAGGTCACTTTGTATTTACTATAAAAATGCATCTTGCCTCCTAAAGCAGATAACTTTCTTTGTGTCTTACATGTTTTAGGGTTTTTGAATATTGTTTTAGATCTAAGTGTTGTATTTTGGTTTCTCAATTGAGAGGTGACCTCCGATCTTCTCCCTTCACGGGAGATCAATTGGTATCAAAGCATTTCACTCCCAGACCTATATTTTAAAATTTTTATTGCTTTTCTTTTGTGTTCAGTCATGCGCAACTGAGAAAAACACCATCGAACCCTTCAACAATATTGCTGCCTTCTTATCACAATATTGTACCCCATCTCTGGCAGGAGAAATGCCTATTATTTGCGTCCCATCTGCTGCACAGTTGTTACTTTTGCAGATGCGTTTTCCCTTCCTGTTGCTAATGCACACATTATGAATACCATGCGCCAGACTTACCCTTTTCCTGAAAGATGTGCCCTCATTCCTTGCTGAGGCCAAACAACACAAGGTGCGTGCCTATCAAACCTGAGCATGCGCTATACCTATGCCTTAATCTATTAGGTTAGGTAAGTCCTTTTGCCCCACTACATGAAATGCGTCCCTGCATTAGCACTGCGCGCTTCCATTTCAACCAAACGCACCCTTACCTTTACCTTCTCCGTTCTGCCTTAAACCACGTCTCTTTCCCTCTCACTTTTGCTGTGTATGAACCACCGCCTCCCTCACATGCATTAAGAGAGTGCACGCAGATCCCAAGTATCTATGATTTGAGACATGCACATATTCCACATAACATAAGATCCCGTGCAACATTTGCATTCAAGTTAAGTTCAAACTCTCATGCTGCAGCATAAATCCAAATCCCAGGAACATTTGGATGTAAGCTCAACGCATTGTTAGGAATCTCTCTCGTTTGACGGATTCCCTGTTCTCTGCAATACTCGGCGTATTGAAACCAAAGATTTCTCAGAGCTTCAAGTTGTTTCTGTTATACACTTTAGCGAAGTGCCAGAATCATCCTCTCGAGCCGATACTGAACAATATTTTCCATACTGCACTACCACCACAGAGCAGCCATCGATCAAGAAACAGAGATGAATTCAGCAAGACTTTCTCACATGAAGTAATGCTCATCGACGTTTCTCACATGAAGTAATGCTCATCGACGATTACAAATGTCAATGTAATGTGAAAGATTTCAGCATAGTTGTCCCTGCATGAATAGGGAGAATTACCGAGAGAAAAATGCCCTCTAAACGTGTAAAAAAACTTCTGTTATCTCTGACAAAATTCAATCCGGGCTGTCCAAGTTTTTGCAGTGGTAGAGATCATATAAGGATATGCTGCAAAAACTGTATGAAAAGCCAACACCTATCACTCACCAGCTAGGAGCACTCTCCAGCAAGACATCTTCAACATGGAATCTTCAAAAAATTTGCAGAGGTTCATTTTGGCATCCGCCCAGCCCGGGTCTCACAGTTTTAGTTCATTTTTACTTTCGGGCAGTATTAGTTCTACTTCAGTATTTGATCTTTCAGTTCCATTTTTGCTATTTTTCCAATCCTCAAGTAGTACTCTACAACACTTCACACGGATTTGTTTGCACAGAAGGCTTTCATGGGGTTCAAGGTACCTTCAAGCTTTTTGTATCAATCCAAATGAAACTCTTAGGGTTTCAGTATCAGTTCATTTGTAGGTGGATACACAGTTTTCCTAGCCCCAAGGGTGCATAGATATCCACCACCAAAAGTGGAGGTTCAAAGATCTAAAACAATATAGATATCTCCTTTTAGTTTATTTACAACAATATGACGAACAACAGCTCCACCTACTCACATCTTGCAAGAGAGGAGGTTCACAGATCTAAAACAATACATATCTCTCCCTCTAGTTTATTTACAATAAGATGACGAACATCACCTGTATGGGCATCCCCACCTGCTCGCATCTTACGCCATTTACATCATAATCATCTAGTTGCAACCAAGCTCAACACCTTTTCTACTTTTTGGCTTCTCTTTGCAAGCATGGCTTCCAAAATCAACCAGGAGGCAGGAACCCACTTTCCTCTTGAACCTGGAAGAATGGGCTGTATGGGAGGCCCACACTCACCATTAAAGTACTAGGTTCAATGTATTCGGTTCTATCCCCACGAATAACTAAATAGTGAAATAGATTATTATTATAATAATGGGCATTATTTGTGATGCTCTCTTAGGTCGCTTTATAAAAAGAGGCATCTTGCCTCCTAAAGCATATAACTTTCTTTGCGTTATTCTTGTGCCTTACATGTTTTAGTGTTTCTGAATGTTGTTATCTCTCAGTGTTGTATTTTGGTTTCTCTGTTAAGAGGTGAGGCTTTCCTAGCCTCACCTCCGATCTTTGCTACCAAATCTCATCCTTCATGGCACATTAGAGGAAATTTCAACTCAAAATGGGTCTCCTAAAGAAAATTAATAAAATAATAGTTAAAATAATAAAATAATATTTATTAATTTTGGAGGAAGAAAAGAAAAAACTACTTTTTTGTTCGTATTTTCGACATATCTCTTTGTGTTTTTATTCAAATTTCGATTGAGAGAGCTCATTAGATGCGAAATTAAATTCCGCATCCAACGAGTATCCACTCGACATACTTTTGACGGACCTCACTACCCCAAAAACAAGAAATAGATGGAAAAAAAAAATGTGATGATGACATCATCATCACATTTTTCAGGTATTTCTTGTTTTTGGAGGAGCGGGCCCCGTCAAAAGTATACTGAGTGGGTATGCGTTGGATGTAGACTTTAATTCCGCATCCAATGAAATCTCCTGATCAAAATTTGAAGAAAAACACATAAAGATATGTCGAAAATACGAACAAAAGAAATAGTTTTTTAATTTTAAAGCATTTTGATTGGCTAATACATGATGACATGGAATTTGTATTATTTTTGGAAGGCCCATTTTAAATTCAAATTCACTCTAATCAATTCCTCTTCAAAAACAATTGTTTTTACCTAATTTTTGTTTGTATAATGTAAGAATGAATGTTGTAAAGGGATAATGTCTTGTTTATAGACCTACAAAATGCACGCATGTTATGGAGAATAAAAACGTGCAAGTATTATGGAAAAGAAAATGTGTATGCATTATGAAGAACCATAATAAATGGGTTTTATGCATGACTAGGGAATCAAATAATAACAATAATTTGCATCACAAGAATTATGACCTATAGTAATATTT
Source organism: Pseudotsuga menziesii (assembly GCA_001517045.1). Classification (NCBI taxonomy): domain Eukaryota; kingdom Viridiplantae; phylum Streptophyta; class Pinopsida; order Pinales; family Pinaceae; genus Pseudotsuga; species Pseudotsuga menziesii. Next base: position 50,774 of record LPNX010679313.1, read on the forward strand.
TAGCATCATCAAGAAAAACACCTCAAAGAACCATGCCTAAAATCCCAAATTCTCTACCTACAAGGACAAATTATATTATTTGGTACTTATTCTTCGAGCATGTTTGGGTTCATTTTGGGACTCCACATAAATTCATTTCAGATTGGGACAACAGGTTCCTGAGCACTTTCTGGTCTACTCTATGGTCATTGATGGATACTAAACTCACCGAATCAACTTCCTTCCACCCCCAAAAATGATGGGACAACAAAGGGAGTCAAGCCGATGATTGTGCATATTCTTAGAATATATAAGTCTAAACATCTCCACACATGGGATGAGATCCTTCCTTATGTTCAACATAGCTATAACTAATCTCTTCATAGCTCTACCGGTCACAATCCTTTTTAGGAATGCTTGGGTTTCCAACCACTTTCCCAAATTGATCTAGCTCTGCCCCTTGCATCCACACATAAGAAATATTCCCATGCTAAGGATGAGGTCGATAAGGCCACAAAATTTGTTGAACGAATTTATCATATCTGCAAACCGGTCCATGACATTTTGGAAAAGGCCAATACTAAATACAAGTAACGACATGACCAGGATCGCGTTCCACACAAGTTCCATGTTGGAAATAAGGTTTGGTTTCATGTGTAGAAAGAGAGGCAAACATGACACCATTGCAAGATTATTCCACTTCGATATGGGCCATACACCATAACCAAGGTATTTGGTGACAATTCCTTTGAATTAAGCATTCCTCCATTACTTGGCATGCACCCTGCATTCAATGTGGAGCTCCTTTGAAAATATTTTTCACCACTGCTGGACACTTCGGACGTTGGAGAACAATTGAAACCTATAGAGATTAATCCTGAAACCATGGAACATGCAACCATTGATGGGATCATGGACACACGGGTTAAGGGAACCCACTAGTAGAATATCCAAATCAAGTTATCAAAGCAATCAAACTCCTCAACCAAGAGAAGTGGCTCACTAGAACTCAAGTTCAACAGAAGAATCCCCATTTGATGGAGGAACTCAACGCAATAGAGAACATTATTTCATAAGGGGGGAGGATTGATCCATATGGGTAGAGATGTCGAGCTACCTATCCTGCTAGCTCAAAACAAGTTCTCATGTCGACAATTTTCTTGTAATTTTCTACGGTTTTTTGGGTCCCAAACTTATGGAGGCATTTTGAGGCCCTAAATGACATTTTTTGACGATTAGGGGGGGCATTAGGTTTCACTTGGCATGCATTTGATTCTAGACAAAAGTTTTAAATATCTTAAATGCCTTTCCAATGTGCTATAGAGAACCTCGAACGAAGATTGTATGCAAAAGTTATGACCCCGAGAAGTTGACTCTTCAACTAACCACCGTGGAGCCGCAAACTTTATAACGATTCATCTCCTAAGGTTAAGTTTACGATTTTCTTCCTCTCCAAGGATTTATAATAATAGGACCTTCCTCCTCCTTTTGTATCTAGCTTGTCATGAGTGAACGTAGCCACAACATCTCTTCTCAAATATACAAATACCACCATTCTAGTTGCTTTTGTTTTATAGTTTGTTCTATTTCATTCATTTAATAGAATTTCATTTTATTGTATCATTGTGTTTATTCCCATATATATATATATAT